>JAJLXK010000039.1:0-72732 GCA_030571195.1 Myxozyma geophila | reverse complement strand
AGCAATCATGACAGACTGGTTTCCACGGCAACCGCGCCAGCTACATCGATCAACTTCACCCCATGACTGGGCCGCGCAAAACAGGGTCGGTCTGAATCACTTTTGTTCTATCAAACACCCAGTAATGCAATAGTATTCCCTGCTCATAGTACTTCCAAATCGTTGTGTTAAAATAGAAATATAGTAACCATTCTATCTTATGATAATCATCGTTTAAATAATTATAAATGGTAGCAGTCGAGCTTAGTGAAAACGCTGTCAGGGCGACACGTAGTAGACGGTCTTCACAACTACAACACACAGCATCTGCCCATTCATCTCCTCAATAGTCATTCGCAAGCACCCCCAATATTTTCTGAATTGGCGCAAGAGTATATTCGAGTGGTGTGTATATTAGGTTTAGAAGATGTCATTTTTAACCAATCCCGCTTAGTGATGTTCTGATTTGCGACCCAATGGAGGGTTGACATAGCGCAAAAATCGACAATCTACGAAATATTTGGCATCTAAAACAACTAATCAAGAAAATCAAGCACTCCATCATCAAATAGCTATCTGATCCAAAGCATTAATGGACTATTTGTGGGGCCGGATCGTGATTTGGCCAGACAATCATGCTCGTCGAGTCTGAAGGACTCTGGCAGTATTGTTGATTTGCTAGTTTGATACTATAAACAACACTTAACAGAGCTAACATGAAAAACGCCTCGCTATCCGATTATGCAGATATCAACGCTCATTAGCTTCAGCAGCGCAGGATGAGACTACCGTTGACATTTATCAGGCAATGGATACCTCGCTCCAGTCGTGCTCTTTCCGAGTATGTTGATATATTATGCGGCTACTAAAAAATCAGCCCTGATTATCTGAGCATATTAATGCATACAGTATTTCTCTGACAGATCAATTTCACAAAATTCAAGGTCACAAAATCATATTGCTCCCGATAAAGCTATCATCGCGTCAATCAATACGTTGTCAGCAATTATCATATGTGTTCCACGCGAATTCACTAACAGATTATCTTGGGCAGCTCAATCTGCGCCAATTCAGCTCTAATGCGAAAGCTGTCGGGCTTTAGCTGGGTCGCGAGTGAATGGATTGAGATGGTGACGATCCAAATTTCACAAAAAGAGATGCAGCTTGATCAAAATATCAATTGGCTGATAAGTCTGAATAGAATCATTAATACTCTATAGTATGGCATTTTAATGCAGACTATCGCAGCGTCTAGACCCATTTCAAGGTGAGACTATCTTAATTCATCAAACAACCAATAAAAGACCGATCGGTGTACCCTTGGATACCCAATTTGAAACTGGATGGCAATATACATCCAAGTTTTTATCCTTTTGATCAGAGAATTTTCATTCTTTAATTGGCTTCACGAAAATAGTTGAATTAGTTTTGTCTTGCAAGCTGTGAAATGTTGCAGTGCTCTCTGGAATTATGTAAAGTATTGTTGACTCATGCACACATTAATATCTCATAGCTGTAAATGAGTGATTAGTCGGTAAGTTAAACTGCCACATGTAGTAAGTATTCTCAGTTTTATATTATCTATGTCCGTCTGCCTACACGTCTCTATTGATTGTGTCAACAGCCATTGTCGGCAGAGAGAAACTCCTAACGCCAATACTGTAAGAACACTTAGGGCACGACTTCACCACGGCATCGCCGCAAAGCAAGGCTACAGATCACTATGCGCAGGCTTCGGATTAGGCTTACTACTTACCAGATTTGCGCTTTAGTTATGGTTACATGTATTTAGCTATAGTCATATGATAGTAGAGGCATATATATTAGAGACAGACAAGTATTAGTGTAAGCATCAACAGTACAGAGTAGCTCACCTGAACAGCTGGCAAAGTGCTTTTCCATCAATCAATGCAACAGAAACAACATAAATTCAATAGCAACAGATATTTCTTAAATCACATGTAGGCTTTAGTCGTCAGTGCTCGAGCAAACAAGGCCGCTCAGCAGGCACGAGGAAGCGACGCCGCCGTCGTGTAACTGAATTTTTCACGGAGCGGACCATGCTTGAGCCAGCCTGGCAATTCTTGAGAGTAGCATGGATTGCTGTTTACATCAATGTAGAGATTATGTAGGCACTATGATCACTGAAGGTGACGAGAGATTTGGCGCCTTATAAAATACCACACTTGCTCAGGACATTCGTCGTTCGCAGATTGATCGGCAATCAGACAACAGATTAATTGAAGCAGAATATATTGCGGAAAAGCAGAAAACATCGCAGAATACTAGACTGCAAGCAAAGATGCTGGCGTTCCTAGCAAGTTTTCCTGATATTGTCACATCCACCGAGTGTCAGAAGGACGGGAACTTAACAGCGTTGGACAGCTCTGGATCAATAAATCATACTTGACAAACAAAACTCAGATTGTTCTACAGGTTCGTGGCTCTCAGGTACTGGATGTGTTTGAATTTGAAAATGCCATGCGCGTATTGTCATCTAGAGTCTGACAGGTTGAGCCTTGTTTGAAAGTACGTGCATCTGGCTCAGTCTGTCTGCGATCGCTTTGACTTCATCTCCCAAAAACCTTTGTGGTCAGTCTGGTCGATGTCCACTTAACTGGCTATTCTTGAGACTCTATGCTTCGCGATATTGACAACTGCTTCCTTCCAGCATAGCGAAGTCTTCCCAAAGAAGCCGCAGAGCACTAATTGTCGGGGACAAGGAGCACAGCTGTGTGCGGCTTTTTATTTTCTGATACGGGCGAGAGGGTTCTCGCCGCCAGCTACGGGCGAGCAGTCAGAGCGCAGAGCGTTGAAATTATACTCAAAGCGGAAAATGTACGACAATCTAGTGTGAGAAAGTGCTGATCTTGGAGCTGGTTTTGGAAGGAACGGAGTATGGAGGAGAGCGCGAATGGTTGGCGGTGTTAAGATGGGATATCGCGCTTTACTTCGCTTACTGTGCCGTGCCGCGGTGCCTATTAAATGTGCGCCCATTTTCTATAAATCTAGAGCTCAAATTTGTCCAGAATAGATTCATAAGGCAAATACAATATGCAGCTAAAGCATGATGAATACTCAGGAAGAGAAACGGGTACAACGAGGGTGAAATAACAGGGCTCACGACTTGTTCCAAAAACCCAGTTTGTGCTCAGATCTTCAAACTTCTCTTCCCAGCTCGACTTCCCATGACCACACCAGTTTTCGCCTCAAAGTTTTTCCCTGAGCCCAAATAAATGGCTGCTTGTAGCCCTATTCTCTTCATACAGATATAGCGCTTTTATACACAATGCAGACTCACCTGCAAGATTCGTCGAGCACAGCTCACAACCAGAGTCCGCTCGACCGCGTTGTCTGCGGGCCACTCGCTTCAGATGAGCTTTCCTCATTAACTCCTACAGTCAACACAGACTTAACGCCCGCAGCGGACTGCAAAAAGATAAAAAGCAGTACCAGTGCTGGCAGAGATACTGAACGAGCACACAAAGAGCCGGACCACAAGAACGAAATAGGTTGGGATGGCGATAACGATCCACGAGATCCATACAACTTCTCATTTCTGCGGAAATGGATCATCACAGTTATTTGCAGTGTTGGGGCACTCTGTGTTGCTTGTGGTAGTTCCATTTACACAGCTACTTATTCAGATCTGGAATCGGAGTTTGGTGCGTCTCGAATAGAAGCTATTACTGGGCTCACTGTGTTTGTTTTTGGTATGGGCGCGGGACCTATGGTGAGGAAATACTGTTTTAGACCCTTTATTCAACAGCTTCTGATAGAATTTACTAGTTTTACGCACCTCTTTCCGAATTCTACGGTCGCAGAGTCATTTATATCTGCTCCTTCTTCTTCTATCTCGTATTTCAGTTTCCTATCGCTTTCTCGCATAACATTACAGCGGTGCTAGTAAATCGCTTGTTTGCTGGGATTTCAGGCTCGGCGTTCATGTCTGTAGCCGGAGGAACTGTCAGTGATCTCTTCAAGAAAGCAGAGCTTGGAAAGCCGATGATGGTTTTCACGGCGTCACCGTTCATGGGACCTTGTCTTGGTCCGTTGATCGGCGACTTCGTTGTCTTCGGTGCTGGCTGGCGCTGGGTGTTTTACATCATGATCATCTGGACTTTCACCATGCTCTCACTTATTGTATTTTTTGTTCCTGAAACTTATTCCCCCGTGTTGTTAAGGTGGAAAGCGCAACGGCTGCGGAAAGAAACTGGTAACGAGGCGCTTTATGCACCTATTGAGCTCGTTGAACGCTCTGTTCTTGGCACTGTATTGTTCAGTGTTAGACGACCGTTTGAGCTATTATTTTTGGAATCTATGGTGTTCTGTCTTTGTCTATTTACCTCCATCATTCTTGGTGTTGTTTACCTTTTTTTTCAAGCTTATACCCTTGTGTTTGAAAACAACCACGGCTTCAAGCCACATCATATCGGTCTCAGTTTTATGGGCCAGTTAACTGGTATGTTCATGGGAGTGCTCTCAGAGCCTTTTTGGCGCTCACTTTACACGAAACTCTCAAATACAAAAGGCGGAAGTCGACCAGAATTCCGTCTCCCGCAGGCAATGGCCGGAGGCATTTTGACGCCTATTGGGATGTTTTGGTTTGCATTTACAAATTATGCCAGTATTCCATATATTGTTCCAATTTTGTCAGGTATACCTTTTGGATTTGGCATTATCTTAGTCTTTTCGGGAGTATTTACCTACCTGGTTGAGTATGTCTTTTTGTATTTGCTTTTGTAATGTAAATTGACATTCACTAACCAATATACACAGAGCTTATCGACCGTACTCTGCCTCGGCTCTTGCTGCCAACGGTTTTATGCGGAGCTCATTTGCTGCTGCTTTCCCTCTATTTTCGGTACAGAGTATGACTTGTAATCGCTGCAGACTGTCATACCTCAGATCCACGCTAACTCGTTCTCAACAGTGTACGAGGGCCTAGGATATACATGGGCCTCCGGTTTACTTGCGTTTCTTATCCTTGGATGTACTCCATTTCCATTTGTGTTTTACTTTTATGGAGAGAGGCTACGAGCTCGAAGCAGATTTGCATGGACGAACCAGAGTGATGGCGCATCTGCGGAGACAGTGGCAGTGAAGGAGGTCACACCTCCTGCGGCAGAGAGCATCTCGCGAGAGAAGGAGACGGCATTGTAAAGGGTTACCTTTCTTTTAGACCATGATCGTTTTTGGTTGGATGGTGTGGATATATTTGCATGTTGACTGGCAATTATTGCATGGTTGAAGAATGCTCACACGTGCTGCCCTTGAATACGCGGATTTTGCGGTGCGTGGCCATTTTTTGACTGTTTGGGATATGTCTGAGCGTCATTAAAAAGTTTTTGGATAACCATGATAAATAGCAGCTTTTTATTGTTATTATTATTATAGATATAAATTATTAGTTATATACGAGTGGAATGTATTGAAAAGTATATCGTGAGCGCCTAGCAGCTGTGTGTGCACGTGCTCAGTAGGACACTTACCGTATTCAGCATTGATATAAAAGACACACTTCGCGAGACTTGTCTGTTATATAACGTCTCAATTTAAAAGTCTACTATTAAAAGCGGCTGTGCAAGTCAAAATTATATAAATGATGCACTTTAATGTGCACATTATGTGGCCTAAATACCCTTGTTAAATTTGGATCTGTGCTGCGCCTTGCTGGTCATTACCACAGAGCGCCGTATTATTTCACGATATCCAACTCTTCGACTCGATTTCTATATTACCATTTCTGTTTTGACCACCGCATATACTACATATATATTCACATAACCTACTCATATAATCTGTCCTATCTTTGATTTTCGTTTCTGTTAGTGTGCGTTCTCATCTAATCCGCCTTACCTCCGAAAGGCAACGCGTTGACTTTATTCATCCCACTCTACCGACTCAACGCCGCGCCGAACATTGACCGTCTACGACAACGGATAGAGACTTATAGGACTCTACTTCCAGACACATGGACAACATCAATCAAAGGTGGGCCAGCGACGTTGGGGGCTCTATGATGCACTATCCGCACGTGGCAACACTACGTATGGCTTCCGGTCCGGCACCACAATCCGCCTTATGCTCATCCCGCAGCCGTAATGCATTTACGTTTGCCATGTGCTATTCAAGATTGTATAGACTTTTTTTAGAGTCGACTGTTTCCTGGCTGGCTATCTAGATCGTGGGCGAAGGGAAGAGCATCGACGCGTCACTCAGTATCGGAAAGCTTCGCTACTCGCAGATCTCCCAAGTGGAAATCGGCAAGATTTCCGTGTCGCCTACTGCTTCTCTGCAGGACTGATATTTTTCACGGCTAAATTATTAAGAGCTTGAGCAGAAAAGAGAGCTTCGGAGAGGGGAAACTTTTCCCGAGTCCGACTGTAGGTTAGGACCTCTCGGACCTCTCGGACTGGCTACTGCCCACATATACACACGCTCGCTCGCCATCTTCGCAGAATGCTCTTTCAATCCGATGCCTTTGTTTTTGCCATGCGCTTTTTGCGGACGTCTTTCAAGATATAAATCAGGACGCAATTCCCCTCTCGGCTTGTTCAACCACTTTTACCTCAGCTCTTATCTCCCACTCTTTGTTCACATTCTGCCGCAGCCACCACCACCAGACACCCAGCAATGCGATATAGCAGAAACGTTCAGACCTCCCGTCGCAGGGTTGATAAGGAGCCCCGCTCGCGAGCTGGTGAGTAGCCCATTTTCCTTAATGCACAGCTTTCTCATCGTGCTATTCGACAGTATGGCTAACTGCGATCGCTAGGATGCCTTACTTGTCGAGCCCGACACAAGCGATGTGACCAGCGAACTCCCTCTTGCAATAATTGTAAGCGACTTAACCTCACTTGCGAAGGATACAAATCCGTTCTTCGCTGGCATGACCGCGCGATGCAGAGCGCGGATATTCCAGACTGCACATATTCTTCTGTCAAATATGTCGTTCTTGGTACCGCCGACTATCGCGATTACTCCGAAGAAGTTGATACTCTTCTAGACCTCTATTCACAGCTGGATTGTGCTCCTGATATGCCTTCCGACCATATATCACCAGCCAACACCAGTGCTACCCCCGAGACAGCGTCCCAGTTTGATCCCTCACTGCCCAACTATTCTATCAGCACTTGCGTATCAGATATGACTGCAGATGACGACTTTGCTTCCCCTGTGCTAATTCAAAACTTGGGAACTCTCAGACCTTTACAGCCATATCTGGATTCAGATGGACTACCGGAAATGGAGCTTAGTCAAGTTAATGACTGTGCCGTGGCTAATAGTTTGGAGAACTACAGCAGTACCGCTTACACTGATACTCCTTTGATATCAAAATCGAAAGGATATATAGACGATATTCAAATGCCTGCGCAACATCTACCTAGCAGTAATATTCTGATGCAGCCTGTCTTGCACGAAGACTTTTTTTCAGATATGCCTATGCGTCTGGATGCTTACAATGCACCTGCCGCACTCGATATGTCCTTTCTTTTCGCGTAGTATATAGAGTATGATTCATGTTTTGATTTTGGCGCAATAATGGGATTTGCTATGGAACGCGTATATATTATGGCTCTGGTTTGTACAATTAAAGGAGTTTACGGCTTGTATTAACTTATGTATTACTATCTCTTCGTTATCTGTGAATTATAATAATAAATGATTTCAATTACATGCTACAGTCTCTCTATTTAAGCTACTATCAAGTACTATTACCCCACTGTCTTCCAGAAATCGGCATATTCAACTAGCCCCATACTATATCATTGATCGCGTTGACCAGTCCCTCTCTACCAAGAGATCGACGCACCCCTATAATTTGGCGCCATCTGAAGTGCTAAGAGTTAATTCAGGACCTAAATCTCACACCTTCATCACTAATAAGCATTAGGTCTGTTCAACACAGCACATATGTGGGGTTTTTCGGAGTATCAAAGGACGTAGGGCTTTTGGCCGAAAAACGAATTCAATTTGGCATCCGTTAGTACTATGCACGTGTAGAATATGTCGTGTGAATCCAAGCCCTCATAATAAATTCGGAGCTGATACTCCAATAGGAAGAGTAGGATAACCTCCAAATTCTATATTAATTGAATTTGTGTCGAGCAAAGTCGAGGGATCAAAAATCTACGTCATGAGTAAAATAGGTAAATCGACGAAGACCACGCGATCCGGGAAGCCACTTAGGAGCATGTGTCGTTTCGGCGCAAAGGGGCAGCGGTGACCGCAAAATCGGTTCTCCGAAACTGAATTTAGCCAATGGAAACCCATACTTCTCATATATGGCGACTTCTTCGGCAAAACTGTTAGTCCGCTTTGAAAGTCTCGTTGAAATGACATAAAGAGCGAAAAGTCCTCTGAAGGCAAGAGGGATGAAATCACCATGGTAAATCTAGTAAGTTTCGCTCGTGTGGAGACTGCACGTGGCATGGGAGATTCGGATTGCGCCTAAACTATCAGAGCCTTTCGGAAATTGATTGCTTGGTAGCATAACTCCAGTATTTAACCAGATATGCATACCTCTGAAAAGAAAATCCAGGTGCTACCTAATAGTTGAGATATTTAGAGCATAAATCGTTCGTTATGGCCAAAGATGCCTCGTGCAATGCCGTATAGACCAGCTTGGCAAGAGAAGGTCTTGAGCTTAAAAGTCTAAAAACAAAAACTCCCCATTGCAGTTCCCATGCCACGTGTAAACCGCTTAAGGAAATGAAACAGCGCCCTGGTGTTCATAGTATTCACCATTACGTACTCGCACGGACGATGTGCTAGATTTCAGCCTCCGTATCTCACTTGAGCAGACAATTTACTAGGCAATAGTACTAAGAATTTCCAATAAGTAATACAAAGGCACCCAAAGCTCTCATCTCACAAAGCACAGCTGATATTAGAAGACAAAAAAGGGTATATATAGCAAACAGAATCGACCGACATGGCAAGCACACAAGCACGAAGACATGATGTATTCGAGGCGTATATACTGACAAGCCTTGTCATGTCTCAAAATAACAGAACACAAAGTCAGCAACTAACAGTTTCGTTTACAAAAAATTTCATAGAGGAGGGATCTATGCTGTCTGACCGCCCGTGGAAAATCGTTCCTAGGTTTGTTCGGGATCCTGGTTTGCTTTGCAGTGATTGTAATCAGGGCTAGGGCTTTTCTCGCCGTAGTCACATGACCACGCGTGCGTCTTGTGTTGTTCTGGACGAGATATTGCTTGAGCATTCACCATAAACTGAACTCAGACTGAGGCTTGCTGGATCGGCGTAGATTGTTCTTATCGCTGGATATCTGGTTAGTTGGATACAGAAAATGGAGCAGGTCGAGGGCTCATCGCCCATGAATCACATAATACACGCATTCGACGTGCTGTGGACCGCACAGTTGACGCAGAAGCGTAAGACTTGGAATGACGGTGTGTGATTGTGTTGACAGACCTTGGATGTGCTCATTCTCACTGTTTTTTTTAGGCCTTGTGAAGTTTCATACGTTCAATAAGCGTCTGCTGCTGTACTCCTCGGAGCGGACATTGCTCGTATGCTCTCTCCATGTAGTCTGATATCGTGAGTGATCATTAACCCTGGGATCTTCTAGGATAGCACCTATTTGAAAAGGGCGCGTATCGAAGTTGGAGAAACAATTGTAATGGACAAACATATCATCACAATAGAGGCGGCAAATACCACATTTATACAAGATGTTTCCAGCGTGATACGCCGCCCTGTTCGTGCTCAGGTCGACAGAACTTCTAAGCAGCGTTCTGGCTCGCCGACCAATACGCCAAGCAGAATTTCAAAGCCTATGAGTATACAAGATATCAGAAATCAGAACTATATGTCTCCTGGTGTGAAGAACATGTTATTTCAGGCGAGGACTCTGCTACGCACTGGTCCTACTCCGTCAGTTTCTGGCCAGGGTGAACATACTGCGTCGTCAGATAGATCGGTAAGGAACGTATTAAGTGAATGCTATCTATAATACTGACAAGCATTAGTACTCGCCACCCCTGCCATTTTCATCAGCGTCAAATCCTAAATCATCGGTTCCGTTGACACCGCTAAACTCAATCCCAACAGAGACTGGCAGCTTGACCAACTCAAGACCATCCAGGTCTTCCGACCCATTAAAATCAAAATCTATTAACACTATCTCCATAAGGCCATCCATAACTCCTCGATCCAACAATTTGCACAGTTCATATCAGGCCGCATCCAAAAGGCAACCATTCAAAGTTCCTTTCGATAATCACTCCAAGATATATACATCGCCTGCAGATACAGATTTTACTGGCGCGGCATCGCTCGTTCCGCACACGCACTCAACTGACTCAGAGTTGCAATTTTTGAGCGACGAACCCAATGAATCAAAGTCCGAAACTTCTCCAGTAGGTATTCGGAACGATGCACGGCCAGTATATTCGCCAGTCAAATTAGTCTACGAGGAAGCGGTCGCGATCTTACGGGATGAATCTTGCCGAACAGACCTAATATTCGCACAATCATCACCAAAGAAGCGGCCATTGCTAAGTATGAGTTCTTGGAAACCAAAGAAATCACGGTCCTGAATTATACTATTATATGTATATGTATTCAATTCATTTCTCCATCTTACTGGATCAAACACAAACGACTATTCTAGCTCAAACAATAATAATTGACAGGTATATAGAAACAAACATGCAAAATCACAAACAAAAATTTAAAATATCAAGGAGTGACCAAAGAATACAGCTTTAAGGAAAGTAAAAACGATTGTCACGAAAGCCATATAACATAAAGAGCGATTATCGGCCATCGCATAAAATACGCAAAGTCATCTATCTTCACTTTTGGTGGTGCCAGTGTCGATTCAAATTAGAGACATCATGTCTTCCTGTATTATATCATCATTAGTATGAGCTGGCAGTAGAATATAGAAGCGCACATAGACTTACCATCACAACAAGCTCTGACATTTTCGAGCCCGTCTGATTCCATCTCCTCACGCTCAATTTGAGCCCGAAGATCCTCAACGCTATCGGCCTGACCAGCTTTATATGCGCTTGCTTCCAATGCAGTACCAGTCGGAGGTCTCAGGAGAGAAGCAAGTCTTCCAACCGAACCTTGACTTCTAAGGCTGTATGCAGGTATTGGAAGAGCCGATCTACCTCGACTTTGAAGTGAGGGAGCGTAGCTAATCGTGCTGCGACCCCGGTTTGAGTAGTATTGATGCGACATTGTAGATCCAGAGCGCGCACCTCTGTTAACGCTAGACGTCGAACTAGAAGGAGTCAGACCAACCGAACGTGCACCCTGCATATTTCCTCTGCCGTTTTGAAACGATGCTCTGCCAATCTCTTGCATTCGGCTCTCAGGTGACTCGTTTCTGAGCAACAAGAACGACAAGGCCAAAAACCAAGTTTCATGCGAAGCTTGTGTCAAACAGGTGAACTGCAAGACTCTAGACGATGTCTTCACGACAATACTCTTATGGAATAAGCCGGGTGGGAAGGGATTGTTATCATGCACTTCCTGAACCTTCTCAATCAATGCAGATTTTGCGCGCACCTCACCTCGATGTGCAGAAGGCGCCTCTTTGCTCCAATGCAGAGTTCTCGTGTACGGATGAATCCAGAAATAACGAGCATGTCTGTTACCAGACAGCGTCTGTCGGCCAGCCTTTCTAGTGTACTTCCACAAACACTCGCCAATCATAGTCTGCGTTACAGCTTGAATCGCAGTCGCTCTGAGACGAACGTGTGCATCGTCTGGTTGCTCAGATGTGACGGCAAAGCTCTCAGGATGATCCTGATCAGCCGGGTCGTAAACCGAGCTCTGCCGACTTTTTGCGTGCATGTCAACTTCGCTAATAGGCTCGACTGGCTGTCCACGAATCGAGCGCTCACTAGCGGTAATAGCAGTCATAGAAAGCGGTGCTTCTAGCTCTGCCAGCTTCTCAACAGAAATGGGCGCGTCTGACTTTGCGACGCCTTTCGCGCTCTGGACAATAATCTCATCTAACTTCTCAGCCGTGAGAGCTACCATGCCAACACTCTCTGCATCTTTCCTAACACTTTCAGTAGTTACTTGGCGATTCATCAGTGTGTGGTACACATTGTTTGGAATAACTACTAATGATAGCGCAGCTGCCTCCATGGCGACACTCTCTGGGGTGAGAATCTTGTTAGACATAGCATCAGCCTCGGTCTGCTCAAGTATCTCGTCAAATCGCTCTTTGGAAAGAGCTACCATTGAAAGCTGGTCGGCATCCCTGTATAAAGTCTCTTCAGTGACTTCTCTGGTCGACAAACTCTCATAGACATCATTTGGAATAGCTATCATAGACAAAGTCTTAGCATCTTCCTGGACAGTTTCAAGACTGATCTCTCTATGTGCGAGTGCTTCCGTGATAGCAGTTTCGACCTTTGCATCAATCTCTTCCTTGCTAAGTACAACCATAGACACACTTTCAGCATCGGCCCGAACAGACTCGGGCGTAATTTCACGGTTGACAATAGACGAATGATCTTCGGTCGACAGAGCTACCATTGATACGGCAGCAGCATCAGCGATAACTGACTCGGGAGATACGGTTCTATTATCCAAGGCCATTTCTTTAACACTTTTCACATATTGATCAAATTCGTCCTTCTTCATCGTGACCAAGGATAGCTCAGCTGCATCAGCCATGACTGCCTCGACAGTTGGTTTTGCTGATAACTTCTCAGTACTCTCCTTAAGCTGCATCTGCAATAAATCATAAGTCTCACATGGCATTGCCACCATAGACAAACTTTCCGCATCGGCTGAGATAGAATCAGCAGTAATCTCGCGACTGACAAGGGCTTCTTGCTTGGCCTTTGATATAGTGTTCTCCAGTTCCTGCTGGGGTATAGCAATCATTGCTAGCATTGCTGCATCAGATGCAACAGAGTCTGAAGTGACCTGTCTCTTCGTTAAAGCTTCCTGCTGAGCATTTGCAATAGTAGTCTCCAGCTCATCCTTGGGGAGGGCAACCATGCCGAGTACCTCCGCGTCTTTCAAAACAGATTCGGCAATAACCACCCTTTTTTGTAGAGCTTCTTCTTGAGATGCGGCAAGAATACCGTCTAACTCTCCTTGCGAAAGCGCGATCAAAGAGCAATTCTTAGCATCTTCTAACACACTATCTCTAGTAACCTGCCGTCCATTAAGTGCTTCAGCACGAGCAGTCTCAAGTGCAGACGAGAACTGCTCGTTAGACATAGCGACCATTGAGCATTGCAAAGCATCCTTGGCAACAGTTTCGGCGCTAATTGAACGAGTAGCAGCAGCTTCCTGTCGAGCATTCTCCAACATAGTAGCAAGCTCATCCTTGTGCATCGCAATCATTGAGAGAGAAGATGCGTCTGCATTGACAGTTAAAGGAGTGGTCTCCTGTCTCTTCATCAGAATGTTGTAAGTATCCATAGGGAGTGCAATCATGGACATAGCCGCAACGTCTTCCATAAGACGCTCCTTATTCGACGATCTACCCGCAAGTTCTTCGAACTCTGTCTTCGGGACTGCGACCATAGAAAGCGCTTCAGCATCAGCCGCAAGAGACTCTGCAGTTACTGGACGATTGATTAAACTATCGTATTCGTCTTTTGCAACAGCTACCATTGATAGCTGCAAGGCGTCCGCTTCGACGGACTCTTTGTTCACAGGTCTGTTCCTCAAACTGTCATATTCTGCTTGAGGACATAGCACCAGCGCTTTTGAAGCAATTTCTGCGGCCATTAACTCCGGCGTAAATTGACGGCTAAGAAGTTCAGTGTGTTGCTCCTTAGGAATGGCAACCATAGATACTGCATCCGCATCGGCCGCAACAGAATCAGCAGTGATCTGACGGTTAACAAGTCCATCATATTCTTCCTTTGGTATAGCAACCATCGACATAGCGGCCGCATCTGCAATAATGCTCTCAGATGTGATCTTGCGGTTTACCAACTCTTCATATTCGTTCTTGGGAATAGCAACCATTGACACGGCAGCTGCATCCGCCAAAACAGAATTAGCAGTGATTTTACGATTGATAAGCGAATCGTATTCAGCTTTAGGTAGAGCCATCATCGACAAAGCAGCAGTATCAGCCAAGATGGACTCCAATGTCGGCTTTCTGTCGATCAAAGCTTGATACTCGACGGTTGGAACAGCAATCATCGAGACTAATTCAGCATCCTGCACGACCGATTCAGGAGTGATCTTTCGATTGGCAAGCTCATTATACGCATCTTTGCCAATCACTACGGCTGATATAATGCCAGCATCAGCAGTGACTGACTCAAACGTAATATTGCGCTCAGTTAAACTCTTGTACTCTTCCTTGGAGATGACGACCATGGACAACAGCTCGGCATCAGCGCGAAGCGATTCAAGAGTAACAACGCGATTGACCAAAGAATTGTACTCTGATTTATCAACGAGAATTAAGGACAGGGTTTCAGCATCGGCAGTCAATGATTCATGTGTGATTGGTCTGTTTACGAGCAATGTGTACTCGTCATTTGGCACCGCTATCATATTCAAAGTGGCAGCGTCGGCTTGTACAGACTCAGCAGTAATTGGACGCTTAACCAGTGCATCGTAGGAGGCCTGAGGAACAGCCATCATCGACATCAATGCTGCATCGGCTATAACTGATTCCACGGACACAAGGCGTTCTGGCACCCATGGATCTGTCATAGTTTCGGCATCCTCAGTCTCAATCTCGGCCTCATATGTAGGCGTAGCAGTATCTCTCATAGCAACAGGACTGGATCCAATCTCATTAAACAAGGGCTGTGGAACTGCAAAGTCTCCACTATCACGCTTTCCGCGCGATACAATCCGCTTGTTGAATCGAGCTTTCATGAGGCTAGAGCCCATATCTTCGTCATCAGTGCTATCGGCCGACTGAAAATTCCGCGAACCAAGAGCAGCCACAGACGTTTCAGTTTCAGTATCAACATCTTCACCATAAGCTGATTCCATTCCGGTATAATAGTCATCTGCAGAGCTCTTGTAAGGCTCGAAATCTTCACCATCACTAGTTGGAGCATCATGGGCAGTCTCAAAGCCGTTATCAGTTTCAGTTTCTTCAGCGGTGGATTCACGAGTTGACATAAACCTATCGCTAACTGCGCCATCATTAAATGTTTCCCAGTCAACATCCGCGTCAGGGTCGTCAAAATCTGCGGAAATTCTGTATTCTGCCTTACGACCTCCAAGGCCGATTACACGTCTGCCCGGCTGCGCAATAGATGTAGACTTCGATTTCTTTCCACCTTTGGAGCTTCGGATAGACTCAATTTTCTCCAAGGCTTCCGCCAGCTGACGTTTTAGCTCCATTTTTTCCGTCTTTTCGCGATGCACAGTAGCCCGAAGATTGGTTACCATTCGATGAGCATGCGATAGAGAGGCCTTAAGGGTTTGGCCCTCAAGAGCGGCGTTATGAGCAGGAGTTGCCTTGACCGGTGACATAGGTGCCTGTCGCTCTGGAGTTCTAGGCTCATCCGAAAAGCCATCATCCGGCGAGGGAGTATCAGCGATGATGTTTAGTTCGGATGGGTTATTCCATTGTTCGTTTTGACGAATGTTTTCAGCTAGCTGATTCGACAAATGCTCGACGCTCTTTTCAAGAGAGTCGTTATCTTCTGTGAGTTTCTGCACTTGCTCCTCGTAATCAGCGGTGTCATTCTCGTATCTTTCTTTCAAAGCGTCTAAATCGGAGACGAGTTCGGCTTCGTGCTGCTGCAAAGATTCAACTGTCTCCAATTGGGTAGTGTATAGTTTGAGTGTTTGAGTGTTTTCCATATTTATCTTTGACAAACGAGCAGAGGTTGCGTTAGATTCTGATTCGAGTTGCTGAATTCTCATCTCCAAGTTCCAGTTCTCCTCCTTGTATTTGTCTACGTATGGGTTAGTCTGTTGGGTAATGAGATAACAGCAAGATGGAAAATATATGATAGAGAGTCCAGTTATAACACACCTTCAGATTCATCGAGCAAACGCACTCGCTCCTCCAGACTTGCGATGACGGACTCAAGTTCTGATCGCACCGAGTCTGATTTCTTCAAGCGCTCATCCCGCTCCGATAGTTGTACCTGCAGTTTGCGGCATTCAAGGAGAAGTTCTTGTCCGATATCAGTCACAAACTGGACATCCTGAGATCTGGCAGATAAATTTTTCTGCTTTCTGGCCGACATGCCTGCTCTTGACGTCATATTTCCGGTGGACGATAAAGGAACATTTTCCTGTGCGAGATGTCAGTGAGCAGCTGGAGGGTTTCGCAGCAGAATAAAATACCTTTCCGCCGCCAGTGGAGTACGGCACGTCTGAGGACATGGTTTCTCGAGCTGTGATATCAGTTCAGGCACGACAGACACAGCAGCAGGATCTTCAGTCCGCAGTTCCCCAAGTTGATCTGCTGATAAACAAAGCACACGCAGTCAGTAAAACACCAAAGAAAAGTACGACAAACAGCAGAAACCGCTCACATTTGATGCTCAGCTTCTCTCAGATTCAAGCAGGTCCAATTCAACACAATAGCTGCGATGCCAGCAGAAATCCAAACCGGATCAGATTTGGCTGTCTGTCTGTTTACTGTGTATCTCAAATATCGGCTCATTCAGTTGTTTCTCAAAAGTTTAATTGAGCTCAGGCCTAATTAGGAAGCACGTTCAAATCAAAACAATACCACGTGATAAATCATGTGACTTATAAACTTTAGTTGCAATGCGGGGTTGGGACTTCTCACATGCGTGAATCAATCAGTTCAGAATATAAGACTGATTTAGATGGTTGTGGATTCTTGGAGTAAGCAAAGATAAGGACTCTTATCAGCTGACTATAATACTATTGGTACAATACATCAGTTAGAGCAAAACGGCAGCAGTATCTCAACCAAATGGCAGCAGCTACAGCCTCCTCGGGGTTTGTTCAACAGACACCTCGTCTTAGAAACCATTTCAGCTCTGATCCCAGCTATCAACGAGTTTTCAAGCGTGTGTATATTTCTATAAATCTGATTTCATCATTATCGCTAACTATGAAATGCTATCATTTTAGATCGCCTGCCTGCGGATGTGGCTGCAAGTGTCTCTTCTGAACTGAGAGAGTTTGGCGATTACGTTTTATCCAAAGAAATATTCGAGTGTATATTTGATGCAGAAAACAATGTTCCGACGTTTGAAAGCTATAATTCTTTTGGATCACAGACAAATCAGCTACGAACCTCTGCAGGATGGAAAAAAATGAAATCAATTGCTGCAACCGAAGGGTACGAATACATTTTCAATCTCAAACTAGGCAATCTAGACTATTCATACTAATTCAACTTCGTTTACCAGAATTATTGCCATAGCATACGAGCAAAAATATGGAAAGTATAGCAGGATCGTTCAGTTTCTAAAGTGAGTAAATTGCTGTATTGTCTATAAATTCACATGCTCATTATCTTCAGATATTACCTCTTTGCTCCCTCTTCTGCTCTCTTCACTTGCCCACTTGCCATGACAGATGGATGTGCGCGAGTATTGGCGATTCATGGTATGCAAAATGAAATATACAAGCGTCTTACTTCTCGAAATCCCTCAGAATTTTGGACATCCGGTCAGTGGATGACCGAGAGATCTGGAGGTTCAGATGTCTCCGGATCAGAAACCTTTGCCACCAAAACTGAAAGCTCTTACTTGATAAACGGCTTCAAATGGTTCTCATCTGCCACTGATTCAGAAGTGACACTTCTTCTTGCTCGTGAAAGCGCTAATCAAAAATTGAGTTGCTTTCTCGGACATGTCAAAGAAGGTGGAGCAAAGATAGTAAGGCTGAAGAACAAGCTGGGAACAAAACCTCTCCCAACCGCTGAACTTGAGTTGCATAATTTAAAAGCTGAATTGGTCGGAGCACCTGAGCGTGGTGTTGCAGTGATTTCATCAGTACTCACTATTACCCGTATCCATAATAGTGTAAACGCTGTGGCATTCCTGCGTCGTAGTCTCGAAATTGCCAAGGTATCAATTACATCCAACCCTTGTTATACAACCTTATCTCACTAATTCATGAATAGGAGTTCTCGATCATCCGTAGAGCGTTTGGAAAGCCTTTGGCAATGATTCCCGCCCATGTTCATACCTTGGCGGACCTCGAAGTACGTCATCGGGCAATGATGCAGCTGACGTTTTATTGCGTGGGATTGCTGGGTAAATCTGAATGCAACGAGATTTCTGGACAGGAAAAAATCATAATGAGGTGCTTGCCATCGGTATGTAGAACTGGGCGGATTTCGGTTGCAAATTCTGACGCATATTTTATGTAGCTTGTGAAGGCCTACACAGCTAAGCGCGCACTGGCTGGTATATCAGAATGCATGGAGGCATTGGGCGGCGTGGGATATTTAGAAAATGAGCCAGAATTAAATATTGCGCGAATCGAGCGAGATGCTCAAGTACTGACTATTTGGGAAGGTATGCAGATAAATTTATACTTTATTTTGCTGGCTAACAGAATCTTGGGCTGAGCAGGAACGACGAATGTGTTGGTATGTTTGTTGTTTTTAGTAGTGGTATATGAACTTCTCTGCTAACTTCTGAATATAGTGTGATGATCTGATCCGTGTAATTAAAAGCACATCTAACAAAACTCTAGCTGCATTTCGTGAATTTTTGAGCAGAACACTTCAGTCAACCAAAAAATTGCCAACTCTGACGCAACACGGGCAAGATGTTGAGCAAGCATTCGACACATGGTCGCGTTATATTGAATCTTCTTCACTGAGCGATCTGCTTGCCCGCGGCAGAGCGGTCGGATTTTTTCTCGCCGATATAATATCAACTGCTCTATTACTTGAAGATGCTGCTATAGACAGCGATCCCCAAGAAGTCGAGATAGCTATACGCTATGGTATGCGTCTGCAAGGAACTGATATCCTGTCAAAATTTTCGGCCAGCTCTGCCTCAAAATATGACGCAAAGACAATATTCAAAAATGGTGAGAAATTTTTTTAAAAAAGTAAGAAATATTCAGAAACTAATCGGAAATAGATTTACTGATTGTGTTTGGTAAGCGATCTGAACAATTTGCGCAGTCAAAAATCTGATCAACTGGCTTGCGAACTGAATGCCAGGAGTGTTAATTTGGCATGGCTTGGCTTGATCAGTTAGTTCAGAGCTCTCTGCGGAGAAAATGAATCGCAAACTGCTCTAAATATGTTTTAACTTTAAATGTAATTAATTGTGGTTCACTTTGTATTTGATTATGTGCTGTGCTGGAAGATTGTATGTTTGCAGATAATCTGGAGTAATTACGATAACAGCCACTTATCGGAATAGGGCCGAGCTCAGGTCAGGATTAGAGTTATCGCACAGAGCATTCATCCCAATCGTCCACAGTTGTATCTCGCGACAGTTCCCGCAAGTTGTTTACTGTGAAGTCGGCAATTCCCGAGTGATATCGCCATTGAAAATGCTGCCGTATTCTAGAGTAAAAAAGATCTGGTAAGTTTGGGGTATTTCGTGATGAATTGCGGGGATGCTGGAAGTTCGAAGCGGCTGTCACTACTGACACGACTTACCTATTGTACAGTGCCGCAAAGCAGAAGGAGAGAGCCGATCGTCTCGCAGAGCTAAAGCCCGTCTACGGAGTTCCGCTTACTGTTGAGGAAGTTGCGATTTTCAAGACTCCCGTCGCTGAAGCTGCTGCCAAAGTCAAGGCCGGAGAGCTCAAGCCGATTGACATCCTTCATGCATACGGAAAGAGAACTTTCCAGGCGCAAGAAGACACTAATTGCTTGACTGAGGTTCTATTCAAAGATGCTGAGAAGCAGGCTGAAGTTTGCAACAAGAACGGTAATTATCATTATCATTGGCAATCCATTGTGAGCAGATCAATTATTGACTCTCTTCATGCCTATAGGTGCTCTTGCTGGCATCCCTATCTCGTTCAAGGATACTGTCTCGATCGCTGGATACGATTCAACTCTTGGATACGCCAGGTTTTCTTTCAACCCTTTGAAGAGTGACTCTACTTTGGTTACCATTTTGAAGGAAGCTGGTGGGTAGTACCTGAGCAAACCAGGAACTCATTTCTGACTTTTGCTTTTAGGTGCTCTTCCCTACTGTAAGACAAACATTCCCACCACCCTTCTCTCTTACGAATCATACAACAACATCTTTGGCCGTACCGAGAACCCCCACGTCAAGGGATACTCTCCTGGTGGATCCAGCGGTGGTGAGGCTGCTCTGCTTGCCTACGGTGGAGGTCGTGTTGGCATGGGTACTGATGTTGCTGGATCAGTCCGTGTGCCGTCTCACTTCTCCGGATTGTACACTGTTCGTTCATCCTACGGTCGTATTCCTCGTGCCGGCAACACTGCTCCTATTCGTGGTCAGGATGGTATCACTTCCATTTACTCTCCAATGTGCCGCTACTTTGAGGACCTGGAGTATGTATTCAAGGCTATTATTGACTTAAAGCCCTGGGAAATTGACTACACTACCCACCCCATCCCCTGGCGTGAGATCACTTTGCCTGCCAAGCTTAAAATTGGTGTGATGTACGATGATGGTGTTGTTACACCCACCCCGGCCTGCGCTCGCGCTCTCCAGCTTACTGTCGATGCTTTGAAGAAGCAAGGTCACGAGGTCGTTGTCTTCACCCCTCCATCGCCTTTGGAGGCTCTCAGAATTGCTACTCAGTTGATCGTTGCTGACGCTGGTAAGATGGGAACTTCTCATTTGTTGAGCAAGTTTGAGAAGTACGATCTTGGTGTTACCAAGTTCATCAGAATCGCTAAGCTTCCTGCTTTCATTAAAAAAATTTGGGCATGGGCTATTCTTAAGTTCAAGGGTGACTTTGTTCTTGCTACTTTGCTGAAGAACTGGAGCGAGAAGACTCAATATGACTACATGAACTTGATCATGGAGCGTGAAGGTTACCGCGGTGATTTCTTCAATGCCTGGAAAGACAGTGGCATTGACTTCTTGCTTACCGTTCCTAACGCTACACCTGCCCTTCCCCACAATGGTATGTTTGAGGCTTTTGCATCAGTTGGCTATGCCTCTATGTTCAACCTCGTGGACTATTCCGCAGGAGTCATTCCTGTGATCCACGTCGACAAGGATGAGGATGCTTTGCCCGCCGGATTTACTACCAAGAGCATGAACTACGTCGCGAAGGGTGCCTACCGAAACTACGATTCAACCAAGATGCACGGACTTCCTGTTGGTGTACAGATCGTTGGAAGAAGACTTGAAGAGGAAAAGGTGCTGAAGATGATGGGTCTTACTATCAACGCTCTGCGTGATATTGGTGTTGAGTATCAGCTTCTTAACGAGCCTTAAGTGAATATGAACTCAATCATAGGCAAATGTTTAATAATAATGCACACATGGTAAAACTATAAATGAACTGTTTCCCTAGCTAAAAATTCACCCTAATGTATTTCGTCTATAAGTCCACCAGCACGTTTCCACAGAACAAGCAAACGTCACAGATATGCAAAATTTGCGAAGTCAATGTGCTGTTATCTTCTCCTAAGAATTTAGTTGACACTGCTTTGCTTGAACATAGCTCACAATAGCGTTGATTTAAATCCATCAACGGTGTAAACGTTAGCGGACATATAGCTGCAAATCAGTCTTAATAAGTGAAATTATAAACGAAAGAGAAATCAAACGTACCCCACTTATGCCCTGATCCTCTGCAGACTCCAATACAAGAATCCGCCCCATTGTCATCTCGAAATATGATCTCGACCGGACTGTTACAAGCCACGCACTTACTTTCAATATGCTCGGAAATTTCGTTGTTTGAAGTGATATTTACGTTCAGGGCTTGAAAGTGAGATAACGCGACCGAAGCATTGCTGGATAATTCACCTTCCGCCAAGAGCCTATTCTGTAAATATTGAGAGTGGCGATGTGCAATAACTCTAGACGAGATATCCCTGCTATTGTCGCTCATGCTAGAAAACTGGTCAAGAACTGCAGTAGAAAAATCTGTGCAAATACTTAAACGATTTTGATTTCGCCGGGCACTCATATCTGTATACTCCCTCTCGCGTAATATCGACAAAATCCAGCCATACAAACTGCTTAAAATTCTTCTCCATACGATCGATAAAGAATAGAATGCAAACAGTCCAACTTTGTTCGTCTCAAAAATAGGCGCAACAGGGCTCTCATCTGACACAAGTTTTTGGGAGATCAAAGCGATTGACTCCGACAACCAATTCTTCTCTTCTGTCAAAGACACATGAGCATGAAACATGTTCAACTTACATGCCCACAACACTGATCGAGGGGAAAATCCAACATTCTTACTGACTTCGTGTTCTATACGACACCAGAATGGAATAAGTCCAGTTAAACTTGCCATGAAAGCTAAATGACTTGACTGTAGTGAAACCATCGGATAAAGTAGTCTATCAGACGGGGCTTGCGTGTACATCAGAGTCGTATTGCCAATGAAGTCGGCAGCAACACCGTGTATTCGCATTTCCGTTGAGCTAACACCGCTTTCTGAGAAGGCTGTTGACGAGTAAGTCTGTTTCTTGAGCTTTAAATACTGCGAAATTTCATTTGATGACTCGCCCTCTTCTGCAACCTTTGCCAGCCTAGAACTGAAATCATAGATAATTGTTGCTGTCTCTCCAATACTAGAAATCAGTTCAAGGTTTATGCGAGGTTCCTTTGATTTGAAAACGGACCGCACGCCTACGACTGGAGCAAATAGATCAGTCTTTAGGGATATTATTTGCTCAGGATTGAACGTTGCCAATAAAACATTTCTTGGTAGTGCAGCCAGTAGTAGCATATCTGTTTTACTGCTTTCAAAGATCCAATTGACGTAGGTTATTGATGATCGCATCTTGCTCTGTAATTGTACAGGCTGATCAAGAGATATAACAGGCTCTTCATTGTTAAGAATGTTCACAGTAACTGTATATAGCTCGTTATCACTGGTAGCTATAGCTACATACACACTAATAGAATTGCTGCTGTCAGAAGCTGCAATGGGTGGAGAAAGTTTCAAATGTAGAATCCAACTGTCACAGACTCTGGCTGTGGCTAAAACCTCTGGTCCTCGGTCCGGAGAGCATCTCCAAATGTAAATTTCTCCATGTTCGTTACCCGTGACTAAAATTGAAAAGGAATTATAGTTTTTTTTGAGAGGACCAAGAGTAGTGGACCAGTCAAGACCTAACATGCGGATTAGTACCATTGGACTCTGAAAATCGCTTAAATACTCTGGCGACATACAATGAATCCTTTGTCGCTCCAAAACCTGTCTGGACTGAACAAGGATCTCATTATCAATCGGATCAAGTCTGGTTAGCTCCAATCTTGCAATAACGTCGCTTAGACTCCATTTTAGTTTCAAAGGGTGCCCTTTGTTAGTGGCTCTCCGATCTGATGGACATAAGATTATTACATCCAGCTTGCTTAACAAGACCGCAAGCATACTCTTGCCATTGATATAAGAGCGCAAAGGAGAAAAAACCAGATCAACAGCTAAAACTGAAACTGCACCATCTCGCAATGACTCTGTACTTGCTGAATTGTCTACAGGACGCGTTAGCACTCGCATCTTAACAGATGTACATGATATTAACATGAAACGCACCTTCTAGTAGACAGTTGAACCAGCTGGTCTCTCTCCCCAAAAAAAATCCATCAAGCCATGTGATAGTTGAGTCGAATTCTGGAATTGCCTTTTGGCTGTTCTCCAGCTGATCGATCTTGGTGTCGTTTGATGATTGTTGGTCTACATCCGTCAAAAGTGTACTCTTCCATATCTTGCCAACAGTAAAATAGACAGCCTGTAAGCCAGACGTATATGAGCCAGCTGATTTACAGCCCTGAACTGTCAAGTATCCTTCTGGAGACCAAACAAGGCTGTTGTTGAACGAAGGCGGGATGTGCCTTTCGAGTTTAACATCTGAGATCATTGAGGAACCCTATGAAGGAGAGTCAAGCTGGCCACGCCTTATGGATAGATTTCCACCATTAATCATGCGTTATAAATACGCTTTATTGTTCATAAAAATTCTTATTGAGTCAGTAAACGTTAGTAGTGTGTAACTAGTGTAAATCCTAGGTAACTGCGCGTGCCGAATCTATTGAGCCGGGTGAGATTTGTTTACAGATTATGCTTACTAGGCTAAGGCACTCGTAGCGGTCGCGTCAACAACCGTACCTAATATAGTTATTTACTCTGATGTGAAAATGACGAGGTCGAGCAATATTCATGAAAAAGAATGAAAGTAAGTATATTCTATACATATGACTATGGCTGCAAATGGGCAATATTGAGTCATACATCTCAATAGAAATATCATGGCGTAGATCTTCTGATAACACTGAATCATTTCACTGACACTAGACCACTTGAGAACAGAGGAAGAACCGATTGTAAAATCTGCATCCATAAAGTAGTGTGGGCCGACAATGCTCGGACGCGCTGCCAATGCAGCGACTCAAAACTAATATAGTATTTGAGATTGGCCATCTAACGGAGCAAAAATATAACTACTTGTTGCTATCAGGTTTGATTATTTGTAATACTGTTCACTGTATGGGCTTCAAATCCGCAATTTGACGGATCAAAAATTGCTTCTCGTCATTGAATTGATCATCATCTACAGTAGCATTAGAGACATGCATGAGACTGGCGTCATAATTAGGAACTTACTTGTGCGGTCGCTATGAAACTCTGGAAGAAAGACCAAAAGCTTTTCTCTGTTTTTCAGTAAGATATCCACCACTGGTTTGGATTTGTTTGGGTTGGCAACAAACACCTGGATCATATTAGCATCAAACTGATAGTAGCGGAAAAATAAAATTGACATACCTTGAACACATGAAATGATTCGTATTGAATATTTTTACTTTTGTCACGCAACAAATTCATTATCAGCTTCAGATGCTCCGGAGAATCGATGTAGGCTGTCATTATGACGAAATTGGACCTGTCAAGAAGTATCTCGCCTAGCAGCTTAATTGACTGTCTCTTCGTGACATAGTTCAATGATTGTAGTAGACGATTGTATTCTATGAAAAATCTGGTTGTGTTTTCTGAGAGGAAGTCTAGGACAAGAGATTTGTGTCGAGTCAAAAGGTCCTAGTGCAATGTCAATATGGTGAGCAGATTAGAAAATGACCAATGATTGTGTATACCCTTAATGTGGAGAATGCATCGCTAGCAGTTTCGAATGCTGGAAGTTGTACGTATTCAAAGAAAGACCAGATGAGATCGCTCGAGAGAATGATTTTGGCCAACTGCTCATGCTTGATGCATGAACGCAGTACCTGCCCAGTATTTTGGGCGACTTCAGGGTACTCATAGCTATGAACAACGAAGATGTTAGTCTGACGTCGATATCACTACGAAATATTAAATAGAGATAATGATACCTTTTCACGAGAAGCACCATAATTGGCTCCTGAGTGCCTAGATATTGCACAGTTGGAAAGCGACTGCCGATTTGGCGCTGGAGAAGGGCGCTGAAGATGCTCATAGAGTCTTTACGTAGCTCGAAGTCAAGAGCAGATTGACTGGCCACGATGGAATACAGGAGATCTGAAGAGTAGGCCTCCTGAGCGAGGAGTGCGATGTTGTCCGGGGAGGGCTCAGTGTTGCCGTCGCCCTGAAGAAGCACTTTCATCTGGCCGATATAGCGAACAATCTCATCAAGAGTCTATAAAACAATTTAGCAGCTGCTCGAATCGCTGTTCTGAGCATCGCAAAACCATCTGCGCACCTTCTTTTTGTCCTGGCCATACTCCAACTTCCTCAGCGAGTCTTTCAGCGCACGCACAAGCTCCTGAGGCGACTTTTGGCGGCTCGAACGAGAAAACAAGAAAGCCATGTTGGCAACGACCGCGGCAGAAACAGGATCTTCCAAATCAGTCGGGGATCTGAACTGATTCGTGTGCGATATCGCCTGGGTTGTGTGTATAAAGCGCTCTATTTGGTGGACAATGAGCCTCGCGGAGGCGTGAGTCTCGTCGCCCGGCCAACCACTGCGGCTCAGTCTTGTTTACATTTTTGCTTGGATTTCTGTCTGCTGTGCACATTCTCTACATGCTCTATTTTTTCTGTTGTTGTATGGGCTATGGTTAGAAAGGAATGTGCATCTGGGACGAAGATAGCAAATTATGGGAAGGCAGAATAGTGCGATATTTGTAGGACCTGGTTAGGGGGTGAAGTAGCGGCAGACACAGCCAGATAACAGCACAGCCAGATATCTCAATCAAAAGCACAGCTCCTGATGCCAATTCTCAGGTAACTCCTCTGGGGTTTCCAAATCTCTTTTATTTTCTGAAAGAGACTGTTTCTGGTGTTCCACTTCTCAGTTCGCCTCACTGGCTGTGGGAGCGCTGGCAGTGCTGACTACGACTGCCGCGTAAGACTGCGCAGAGCAGCTCTGCTCCACGAACGCACCATTCTGCGCGCTCATCCAAGCACAGAAGCTTCCGCAACAACGCGCTCTCTAGCCACAGATATAGAGTAATTTTTCAAGTATTATCTCTACAAATCACTATTACTACAAACACACCGCAGTTGCAATTCACTCCGCTCGTAAACAAAGGGGCTCGTGTCTGCAGAGCGCGCCGCATCGCAGGACCCCCTTCGACCTTCCGCCAACCTCCTCCCAAACGTCAAATCTTTTTTCTGTGTTGAGCGAAGATACTGGCCAGGTTCGAGGTCACAATTACTTCGAAAGACCAGCCATGTCCCTTTAGAGCCCGCATTGAAGCAACTCATCCGTCTGCCTGGGAACAATGGGCTCCGTCTTGCGTAGGCCTCCTTTGTTGTGGACCGACGACCCTGCTCGTCACTACGTGGACTGCGCGCTAACCTGCTCTTCCAGATCGTCCGTCGCCGGCTGCGATGCAGGCTCGCTTCAGCAGCATCCTGGACCCACATTCAGCGTCGTAAGTGTATCTGCGAACCTCCTCCGGCGCCTGCTGCTAACATGAAATAGCGTCCCGGCTGCTCTCGACAACTCGCGACCGCGCTCCACAGCAACGCTCAATATGCTGTCATCGGCCAACTCTACAGCACAGATTCACGCTTCTGCTGATCCAATCCCAGATGAACTCTTAAATGCACGCGCGCAGTCATCTACACCGCCTCCAACTGCTGCCTCGCAGCCTCCTTCGACCCCTTCTACACCTACTTCACGCCTTCGCAACAACACATCATCACCTCGGTATCGGTCGCCTCGAAACTCGACAAAAAGAAAAACACCGCTCTCACCCTTCAACAAAGATCATGGAACGCCTACTAAACCGCCGTCTTCACCATTTCCGTGGTCGTTTCCAACAGAAGCGCAAGCGCAGCTCAGTTCACCCCCTCCTGTTTGCTCCCCCCTCACTATGAGGAATGCTCTTCAGAGTAACCATATAGACACTATCCGCGATCAGGATGCAGCGGCTGCAGCAATTCCAATACAATATAACACAAATGGTCAGATAGTTGGCATTACGCCAGCCCGCTTAGTCATTCACTTGACTCGTCCCGAAGCACTCGACTATAATATGCTGTCAGACGTGTTTTTGTGCTACCGGCAATTTATTTCTCCCCATGATTTACTTAGACTCTTAGGTGCACGATTTAAGTGGGCAATGAGCCGAATAAGTGATACAGGGCGCGTCATCAGACTACGAACGTTTGTGGTTTTAAGACACTGGCTTCTCAATTACTTTGCGCATGATTTCGTTCCATCATTTGAACTACGCGAAGAATTTGTGTCGTTAGTCAATGGTTTCTGTCATTATGGTAAGATTCGTTCGTCGAATGGCGATAGACGACTTTTCGGCGAGCTGAAGCGATGTTGGATCAAATTGTGCTATCTCTATTGGGATTTTACTCCAGGACTATACAGTCCAGATTTTCTTGAGCTGTCGTCAGATCAATGCTTTGACGAAATCCTGCATCCTGGTGGATCGCTTGGCTCTAGACATATTGAATCTAACGGAAAATCGGAGGCACCGACAGAAGAGCAGCCAAAGACTCCTCAGTGTCTGGCAGAGCCTAACCTGACCGCAACCATTGGGTATTCGTCTCCTATTTTACAGCGGCTAGCTATTCAGCCAACTAAAGAAACGAAGGATTCAAGAGCAGGCAGATCAGGTGAATGTACATCGTCAGTAATGTTATCAGTACCATCTCTGAGTACAGGATCTATGGTCTCTTCAAGCGAGCCATGTACACCGCTGGACATACATGATAGTGACAACCATCCCTGGGGATCTTTAGTTCGTGGTGATGGAATGCTTATTATCCCAACCGATGATCAAGCTATCGTCACTGCAATCATCCCACCTTCTCCAACACTATCGTCGCTGGAGGATCTCGATTTTAAAAGAGAAGTATTCCCTCCTCTTGATGAGCCAAAGCACAGTCGCAATATTTTCCAATCAATCAAAAAAATCATAAAAAGATCGCATGGTTCAAAAGGATCAACATCACCTCAACTGACGACTTATGTCACGCGCAGCTCAACAATGAGTGGCCCGCAGGAGTCGGTAAACTACAACAACGAAGAAAGACTGGATGTTCGGATAGATATCTTGGCTGCTAGCGTGGTCGACAACTATAAACAACTCATATCACAGCCTCAGCTATCAGAACATGAGAATGAGGTAACGCCAAAAGATACTGATTTATTTCCAGCCGTCGGTTTAGGTGTTCAAAACTCTGAATTTTTAGGGATGCTTCGACGGTCCCCAGAACGTCAAATACGCACAGCTTGTTATGATGGCATTGATGCTGATAGTTTTTATGGCTTCGAATATAGCGTTGAGAATACTCAAAATAATTTTCCTCTCAGTTCTATAGAGCAAGATAGCATTGAAGGGGGGCCATCAATGCCTAGCAGCAGACTTGAGCTACCACGACGAGCATTGACCTATGGTGAAGATGGTCCATCCTATGATATATTCGAAAGGCGTCGCAGTTCTCTCTTGGGTTTTCCTGACTACCCTTTGTCACAATCGGATGAAGACCTGCAGCTGAGGTCAAGTATTGGAGATATGCCAACGCATCGAGGACTGCAAAGACAGGTTGGCGTGAGAGACCTTAGAGGTAGAGACTTTTCAATCCTTCAACATGCTAAATCGTCTTCATCGTCGTCGCTTGGAGGTTCACTCTTCGAAGCCGATGCGAGATCTTATCACCTTCAATCGTCTAATTCCACCAGTTCGCCTCCGCCCTCCTCATTGATTAACGATGAAACTCCATCAGTTTCATCTTCACGAAATAGAAATCGGGATTCTTATAATGGCTTCATTGGAATTCCTGGTATTCCTGATGAGATGGCTCGAGAATTGATGAAGCTTGCAGAGATAGCTGAAGATGAACCGGTCGCTACTGAAGAGGAGGCCTTAGAACGAACTTTGGCAAAATTGGAAGGCAGGGAAGTTACCGGTTACGCTGTTGATCCTCAAGTAAAAAATTTGCTGGAGAATAGCGCTGATTCTGCAAGTGTTGGCGGGCGAAGTTCGATCTCACCTCACAAGTTACGAGGAAGTGAACGAAATGCGTGGTTTGTTGACACTAGCTCTATCTCTATTCCTGGATCTGTCCCTATGCAAAAGGAAAGTCCAGGAGGTGTTTTAGCAGTGACATATCATGATGGCAATACGGCTGACTACAGCTTTGAAGAGGAAGACACATCGCCTCTATTTGTGGAGGAGACTTCAATTAGAAGTCACGACCGCTCTTCGATATTAAGCTATGCGGAAAGTTATCAATCTAGCACAGTATCTCTCCGAATCCACTTGCCTTTTATTTTGAAGTACCGAGCAAGCGATATTGCCGAACAGTTTACTCTAATCGATAGTGATGCACTGGCTGAAGTTGACTGGAAGGAACTTGTTGAGCTACGCTGGCGTCAAAATGTCGCTGCTGTTCAGGACTGGTATTCATTTATAACTTCAGAAGGCAGTCGAGGTGTCGAGCTGATTATTACCCGCTTCAATCTGATGACGTCTTGGGTCACATCCGAGATTTTGCTTACACGTGCATTGAACGAGCGTGTGCAGACAATTCAAAAGTTCATCCACATTGCTGCGTATTCGCGCAAGTTGCAAAATTATTCTACCTTTATGCAGATTACCTTATCCTTGGCATCGCCCATTGTTCAACGATTGACAAAGTCGTGGGATTTGTTGCCGGATGAAGACAAGCAGCTGTTTCATGAATTGGAAGAAATTGCCTCACCTTTGCGAAATTTCAAAAACTTGAGATTGGAGATTGAAAGAGCTGATAGATCGAAAGGCTGTATTCCATTTATTGGTAGGTCTTCTTAGCCGGTGCAAGAAAGTTTTCTAAGTGCTAATGAATCGTTTAGGAATATATTTATCAGATCTTACTTTTAACGCTCAGCGGCCAGCATATGCGAAAGCGCCGGCATCACCTCGCGACAGTCTTTGCAGTATTGATGACAGCACTAATGGTCAAGAACCTGATGATATTTTCGCTGTCAATACGGACAATAATCAGGCCGCGGCTACTACCGACAGATCATCCTCTGTTGGCCAATTGATAAATCTTGATCGGTATTTGACTTCATCTCGCATCATTAAGAAGCTTTTGACATGTGTCAATTCAGCTTCAGCATACGATAAACGCCTTCATCAAACTCCGGATATTCTTTCAAGATGTTTGTTTATATCTTGTCTTGATGACGCCGAGATTGACGAGTGTTACCGTTTACTAGATGAGCCGTGAGGTCAGAAACCGATATATATGTAAATTATTTATAATTATGACAGGGAAAAAAATAATTAGATGTGTGGAGGTATGGATTTGCTGATGAGGATGAGAAGATGAGAAGATGATGTGTGGGGTATTGTTTTGAGTTATTATTTAGATGTACTCTATGCTTTTGTATATGGCGCTTGTGGGGTTTCAATGCATTTTTATTTATATCTATTTTATTCTAATTATCAAAAGCAGATCTTATAAAACACCATACAAAAACTTTTATATATCATTTGTGCTCGCTCTCTATCGCATCATATACGTCTGCTTAATTTGTCGCTTACCACCATTCAACTCCAGAGAGATAGCATACTCTCTGCTATTAACCTTCCGCTTAGCATATGAAATTGTTCCACTAAGCTCAGAAACGCCATCTGGAATAGGCAATGGAGTGTTAAAAAGTAAAGCAGCACTGCGCCAATGCGTGAATTTGGGACCCCATGGACCGGTGGTGAACCCCAGACTGCCATTGTTGGGTTTGAAAGACTCGGCACGAGCATCAGAAGGGATCGATTCCGATCGAGAACGGACGAAGAATGTGTCAAAATATATGACGAGTCCGTCAAGAATTCCGTCAAAGCCTGATTCACGACTGTTTAAAGTAATCTTGAAAGGCGACGTAAATTCGAGATCAGCAACAGTGACGGTATGTAGAGGAAGAGTACAGAAGATAGCAGGTTCGCTAGCGATTGAGGAAGGTTTAAAATTTTCGATAATTACATCGTCGAAGATTCGAGGTTTCATCGCGCTCATTTTGAAGCCGTAAATATCGTTCCAGAAGTTTACCTTGTCGTTGATAAATTCAGGATCGCGAATTCCAGCAACAAGTAATCGGCATTCAGCCGGAGCCATCAGACCTTCTGGAGCAAGATATTTGTCGCGAGCGTTGAGAACAGAATCGAGCATGGCTTCGTAGAGAAGAGCATAGCCCATCCACTCAGAAATAATAATATCAACTTTAGGCACAGGCAATTGGATTTCTTCAACCTTTCCGCGATAGCACTGCACAATTTTTTGAAGACCGTTTTCAAAAACGTTGGCAATAGCTTTCTCAATAATATCAGAATTATCAACCGCGAAGACTTTTTTGGCGCCGGCTTTCGCGGCAAACATTGAAAGAATTCCAGTACCACATCCGACATCTAACACGATTTTATCTTTGAAGATATCTTTGTTGTCATAAATACTATCGCGGTATGATTCAGTACGAATAGTGTCCTTGAGCATGATCTCGTGGATCTCGTTGTAGGCATACGACTCAAAGTAATGATTATCGTTTGTTTCCTTGTTTCCTTGTCTCCGGCGTCGTCGTCGTCTTTGTTCAGGAGCGCTGCCGCTGCTAGAATCGCTGTTGGAACTCTCATCGGCACTATCAGAGACAGTATCTCGGTTTAAGATGGTGCGTACGATATCCTTGTACTCGTCAAATTGAAGTTGTAAGTTATTCAATTGAGTCTGAAGACTCTTTGCCTTTTCGGTGCTTTCTTTGGCAATTTTCTGAAGTTGCTCTTTCTCGTATACAACATCGGCATCTTCTTCTTCGTCGGCTGAATCCTCGTCCTGGATGCCAAAGAGCAACGCATCGTCCTCCATCACAGGTTTCAGGTACTGACTATCTTCCAGGAAAAGCTCAGGTCGGTTGAGTTCTGGAACCTTGCTTTGCTGTACTTGAGAGCGAATATAGTTCACAAGCTTGAGTTTTCCAAAGAAATCCAGTCCTATATCATTCAGCAATTAGACATATATTCAGCAGCAGATCCATTATGAGGATGACCAACCTAGTCCTCGTCGAAGTTTGTTATAATCAAAGCTGTGATCTTCAGCGCAATGACTCCATACCGCATCAGCATCATCAAAGGTCAGTTCACAAAACAAGCAGACCGGTCTTGTTTCATCGTCGTTCGTCCAGTCCGAAGCTGATTCGAGCTCGTTCTCTTTGATGAGATCCTCAAAATCCTCAATATCGGACTCGCTATCTTCAACCGGCTCTGTCTTTGACTTTTTGAGCTCCAAAGGCTCTGAAGAATTTAAAGACTCTGCCATTAAAAAGACCTCACTTGTGAAGCAGAATATGGAATCTGACAAAAAATGTTTGGAGTAGTATACAGCTTTTGACTTTCTATAATCAAAAAAATCTTTTTTTGCAAGTCCTTTGTTTAAAGTTTATTCTGGGAGGGTGAATTTGCCCTCATCGCGTGAGCCTCACGCGCGAAAACTCCCAACAGCCCTTGATTGGAATCCAGTCTGGAGCTGCACTGCTGTGCACCTTCATAATAGAACAACTGGCAGCGAGAAAAAAGCAGAGTACTAATGAGTTGTTTGAATTGCGCGCTTGGATATTGATACGAGAACAGAATGCCGTACTTCAGTGGCACCCGCCGTCATTCGGTGCCCGCTACTCTCCGCAGCTCAGTGCAGGCAAACAGTAACAATCGAGTTGTATCGGTATTAAGGGATCCAGTCGGGGTTGGTTCTCACAGTACGATGCTCTATCCGCCTAATGCTATTATGGCGAGGAAAAGGACTGTGTCGCCAGCTGCGAATCCAGGTGGTGATAATAATCAGCGAAGCAGCTCCACGACGCCTTCTCCTGCGGCTACCAGATTTGTTGCTCTTCCACAATATTTTCCTGTAAAGGAGACTACTGATATTGCACAATGTGTCACTCCACCAAGATCATCTTCAGTAATTCCTCTCGAATCTCCCAGGATCATGACTAAACAAAGAAGAACTGCACACGATGAGTCTCGAAAGGCTTCACTTACGAGTCTGGATGACAAAACGATGCTGCAAATTCAGAATACTGTCTTTCAGCTTAGGATATATTTGCTTCTTATGAAGCTTGTTGTCTGTGCTAGCTCGTTCTTTTACGGCTTTGGTCTAGGAATTGGTGTTTCTTTGTCAGGAATCTGCGTTCTGTTTCGATATACTCTGCAAAACTGTCTACTAACGTTGGTGTTATTAGCTTCATATTTGGACACTCGATCTGTGAAAAATTTCCCGATCATTCTGCTACGCAAGAAGTTTTTCTTCGGGCTTCTTCCTCGACTAATCTGTTGCCGGCCTTTCTCTTTGAAGCCCGCAACACCGTTCCTACGTGGCGTTCGAATGATCATCTAATGGGACACAGAAGAACTTCAGTATTACCAGATCAACTACGTGTCGTGAGTACTCAGCTAGGATAGATGGCCCCTGTTCATCCCTATTTGTCTGTTTACCCCTGTTCGTCTGTTTAATATCTTGCGTCCACTTTCAACTGCGCGATGTTTCGTGCGTAGTCAGGTTGCATCCTTTTAATGGCACGTCAATACCTGAAGTGAGGTATATAGGTTTCTAAAATATATTAATTACTGCTAAATTTGTACCTGTTTACCAGGCATCTACTTAATTTCCGTTTAATAGCACTCTGGACCAGAGAAACAATTGGCAAAAAAAACTAGGACACCTACGATTCCAGCGTGATCTCCCACCGCAGTACTAAGTAGGCCTAAAGGAGCTTAACTGGAGTTGATCAAACGGGAAACGGTGCTTTTTCCTTAGTATGGTCCTAGCTGATGTCAATAGTTTACCAGATACTACAGTGTTGCGAAAAGGTTAATCATTTTCGTATTCATTAGGTTAGTAATCTGATCTTTTTTGATATAAAAAAAACGGCCACAAGTGGCCATAACCTGTTTTACCGTCTTTCTTATGCGCCATTTGTCTGTTATTCTTTTTCTTTTGTCATATTCTTATTCTCTGTATTCATCAGGTAAGTAATCTGATCTCGGGCTTATCCCCTTTTTGATAAAAAAAGCATTTATACTTGTAAGGTATGCTAAAATTATCTTGATATGCTATTTTCAGAGAATAGCTGCGTATGCCTGCCTATTTATTGATATCATAAAATATAACGTAATATAATATACACGAAAATAACCGATTTTTATTTCGTTTTAGACCTGTTGGGGGAGATTACCACGGATCTATATTAAGGTGAACAAACACGGACAGCGCCGAGGAACTGCGAAAGCCAAATCCGGTTAGTCGTCCTAGCGTAAACAATCCAGCAGATAATCAAGCAGTTAGAGACAATATGAAAACAAATTTTCTCAGAAGAAAAACAGCTAAGCCTTGGAAACCAATGCTGGATAATAAAAATAAAAAGAATAAAAAAAAAACCAATAATTTTTCTTTTTTCGCAAGATCACGCATTGGTGATGTTACTTTTCGTGGTAATTTCCTCGCTTGGCTTTAAAGTCCGCCGCTATATTATACATATAACACTATGAATCAACCAAAAAAACTAAGACATAGCTAATGAACATGACTTTAAAACGCACGTGTACAACGACAAAAATGGGATATAATAACAAAGGGAGACTCCAGCACCGACCGACCCAGTTCCAAAAAGTAGCAAACATTAAACACACGTTGAGTAGACTTCCTATAACCAGCAGAATTATTTCGAACCGCTCACGTCACGTCACCGGTCTCTTACGACTACCGTAACCAAAAGAATTTGCATTATACTGCAATAGGCTACACCGCAAATTCAGCACGCAAGACGTCGGCATACGCACCTACCGCCTCGCGCAATACCGATCTGATTCCCCATCCACCAAGCACATTTCCAGCACCATGCCGAGCCCACCAAGATCCGACAAACACCGAAAGGCGTTGATCGGATTCAATTTTTTCGTGAGGGAACCTGCGTCGTTCATCGGCTTGCAATGATCTGATGCGTTGCAAGATGTCGAGTTCGCGCTCGTGAGGAGCTCGCGTGAAGATACCCGATGAACGCTGCGTAACGCCCATATCATGCTCAAGACGACGAACCCAAAGCATAAGAAACAATGCACATTGCCATTCAACCACAATATCATCAATGCCGCCTGCTCCGCGAGGAGCTTGAAGGGAATCCGAAAACAAGACTGAAAACGAGATCTCTGCAGCAAGGGCAAGCGGATCCGGAGAGGACGCCGAAGCCAAAGCAGCCGGACTTGCAGGTGAGATTCTGACCATTTTTGCCGAAATCTGACGTAAGACGTAGACAAGTTCTGGGATATCATGGTAGCGGAGGCACTCGGCTACGGCGCTGAGGTCGAATCCGACGACCATCATGCGAGCAAATTTCCATGTCGCGTCGGTAGCGCGTGAGAGGCCACCAGTGGCATCTGCATGCACCACGCGCACAAAACACGACAGAAGATTATCTAACTGCTCTGGTCTGGCCGGGAAAAGCGTGCCAGAAGTACTGGCAACCCAACACTCAAGGTAGAGCGCCGATGCGAGGATGCGGCGCGCGAAACTAGAGCAATGCAAATGCTGGCCGCCGAGAATATGCTCCAGTCCAGCGCGAAAAGTGACTGCCGGAGCAGCGGGTGCGGCAGATGTGCTATTCCACACTTCCTCGTCGCAGGGCAATGTGACGACCGAAGGATCGCAGTTTGCAATTGCGGGGGAGAAGTTGAAAACAGCCGTGAGCTGGGAGAAAAATACGTATATGGCAAAGTAAGTGCGACGCATAGCTTCAAGTTTTCGCCACTCAACATCGTCAGACGCGAAGGTCGTGATTGGCGGCTTTGGCGAGCGACGGAGAAGCTCAACGCGGACACCAGATGCCAAATTTGCAAGAAAGCTCTTGACTGAACACGCAAATTCGAGCCCGCGAGGATCTCCAGACCAGGCAGCAAATGCAGTGTTGAGTAGCACTGTTTGAGAAACCCATAATGGCGCGGTTCGCGACGAGAAGCCGTCGGTATCAATGCGAGAGTTGACCATCATTTTCGAAGCCACGTGCAGTCTCGAGGCAAGGTCCTTGGCCGTTGGCAGCGCACCAAGAGAAAAGATAGCCAAGAGAAGAGGCCGAGGAGTATCATGGGGCTCAAAGGTAGGGAGGTGGATGAATGGATGAAAAGGGTGGTGCATAGAAAAGTAAGTCGAGAGATGGGCCGCTAGGTCATGATGAAAAGGGAGTAAAGTGTCAGCCAGCAGACTACCAGAGGGATCAAGAGAAAGCAAAGTATCCCTGAGGAGTACATGAAGGTCTCCGTCGTCTGGGACAGGCGGCGGTTCCCGCCATTGGGGAAATCGTGCAAGTCTTGTCATGAGCACAGCAGCCGATATTTCAGGAGTATCGTGCAATTCTCCGTTTCCGTTGACTCCATTGGTGTTATTAGACGACTGTGGAGCCACAGAGCTGTTTGCGCCAATAGGACTGTGAGAATTGTGGTGGTGCTGGTGGTGCTGTGAAAGAGGTTTGGTAGACTGATGAGGTTGCTGATGCTGCTGCTCGGGCGAGCCATTAGGTAGGATTGCGAGCGGCTTATGAGGAGCACTACTGTTAGTGCCGGCGGGGGGATAATCAAGGTGAGGGATCTTTTCGCTGTCGCGATCCACGAGAAGAGGAAGATGTTCCGCGGGTTCAGCCACAAGTTCTAGCTTTAGCGGTTTTTCGGTATTCTTGCGGGAGCCAGCGGATGAGGAGGTATGGCTTGCGTCTGCGGGGATAGATTGTTTCAGGTCACTATCAGGAGGGGCCGAGGACAAAGAAGGTTTGGTGATATCGGAGGGGTTGCTACTGTTGTCGACGGACGAGGGCTGTTTGGTGGCGTGCACAGTGCGGACGTGGCGGAGGAGAAGGTCGCGGCGGACGAAAGTGCTGCGGCAACGGTCACATTTGAAGGGACGCTCTTTTGTGTCTAGAGAGCAGTTAGTATTGTTGAATAGATGAAATTGAGCGCAATTAGGAATGACAAAATGAAAACATTGCTGAGGGGGGGGAAGGCTTGAGGGCAGGCATAACAAGCGCGCTAGACTCGGCTCCAGAGTGAGCACGGAGCCGAAGCCCGAGAGAGGAAGGAAGCAATTGAGACGGAAGACACATACGTGAACGCTCATGGCGGTTTTTGTGCTCGGAACGAGAGAAGGCTCTGGCACAGAAGGAGCACTTGTATCTGCGATCGGGATGGTGGACTTGTGCGGTTGCCGGGCGCGGGTCGGCGGCACGGGCGTCGAGGGCGATGACGGACTGCATGCTTGGGTGTTGCGGAGGGAGCGAGTGCGAGCTGCGAGGTGCAGAGACAATAAATGGACAGTTTTGCAGAAGCAGGGCAGCGCGAGGAAGACAAGACGACGCAGTAACAGGAGCAGCAGCAGCGACACACAGCAGTGGGAAGGGAAGAGACACGAGAAGGCGGGCAGCCCCGCGGTGAAGAGACGGGCACAGAGTCTTCTGGAATCGGATCCCCAGAACAGCACCGCTTTGCGGGGGCGGGCCAGGGTTAGGCGGGCAAGAGCGGGGTGGGGCTTTTGGTTTCTCTTCTTCCTTGCAGCGAGAGTGCGCGTGCCCGACGGTAGCCGGAGCAATGCAACGTAATGGATGACTCAGCTTCCTTAGAGTGTGTGCACTGGCTGACGAGAAAAAGGCAGCAGACGCAGCAGAGACAAGCAGACAGAAGGCAAGAATGCTCCTGCTGGCCCGACACAGGATCGCAACTCCGGCGGGCAGCGCCATCGCGAGCAAGCAGCTACTCGGCGCCGGTCGTCGCGCGCGGACAGGCAGCGCTCGGCTGGCGCAGCTGGCGCAGACACGGCGCCTGTCGTCAAACAGCGATGATCTCTTCCTCTACTCTTTCGCGGACTCCTCCCCTGCTTTGCGACCTCCGTACCCGCTCTTCCTGGCGCGTTTTGCTGCGGTCTCGGTTGGCCTCGGCGCTGCGCTCTTCTTTGGCACGTCCGCCCTGCTGGACGCGGCAGAGAACAACGACACACTGTCGAGCATCATCGCCGCCTCGGACGCGCCTGTGACAGTATCCCTTGTCTGCGCCAACGCGGCCCTGTTCATCCTGAAGCGCGCTGTTCCCGCGCTGACGCCGGCCCTCGTCCGCTATGGCTATCTACGTCTTGATATCATGCACCAGGCGCACCGCGTCTCCACCCCGGTGTCGCCGTTCCTGAGCATCCTGCTTTCGTCCTTCTCCCACCGCAACGCGACGCATCTCTTCTTCAACTGCTACGCAATGTACTCGTTCGGCTCCTTCGTCGAGCGCTCCGACGGCCCCCTTCCTCTTCTGGGGATCTACGCTCTTTGTGTGCCATCGTCCTCGCTCACCTCGCTCTTGCTGTCCCGCGCGTTCTCAGCAGCTCCCTCGATAGGCGCGTCGGGTGCCTGCATGGGCATGCTTGCCTACACCGCCGTCCGCAGACCGGATCTCGATATCTCAGTCATCGGTCTTCCTTTCCTCTCGCTGCAGATAGACAAGGGCACTTTGCTCATCGCGGCCTTCAGTGTCTTTGGCGCCGCCCGCACGCTCTTCGCAACCAAGCGTTCCGGTGGATTAGATCACGGCGGCCATCTCGGAGGATTGCTCGGAGGTTACATCATCGCTGAGCGAGTCAGACAGCTCAAAGCTCGCCAGCGCAGACAGCTCGCGTACTCGTTCTTCGGCAGATAGCTCTCTCTCCTGTACATATTCGCTATATCTGTCTGCCATGCGCTCTACTGACCCTATGTGTGCCCCCGTAGTTTACCAATCCGCACGCTCGATCGACGCGGATCGGGGGGGTCTCCACCTTACGTAACATATTACCCACGCCATACAAACGCCGGATAGATTTGCTTCTGTCCACGTACGTGCCAAGAACAGAGTAAATTATCTATTTATTAACAAATACATGACTGATTTTATGAGCAAGGCGGGGGCGGGCGCCACACAAGGCCCTCGTCAAAAGTAAGCGAGCCTAAGCTGGACTGCCGGGCAGCGTTTTGTAGCCCTAAACAGAAATCCGATCCGAGACAGAAAACCCAATTAGTTCAGAGCAGTTAAGAAAGCACTGACGATTTGATAACAGAATTGAACACTTCGTAATCACTCGCGGTAAAACATCATTTAAGCAGCGCAGGTCCCTCTGCTGCTGCTATTGCTGCTACTTCTGCTACTGCTCATCTGTAAATCTGTTAACTTACTTGCAAGTTACTGTCTATAAGCTATCGAGAATGCCTACAAAATTCGAAAACCCCTACAAACCGGGAGAGCTCTTGCCTACCCTGGCTGATCTTATGGCCAGCAATCCCGAAGGAATCCCTAAGGAAGCTGCTTGGATCTGGGGCGCTGAAGATGAGGTATGTCTACAGTTTTGCAGATCGCTACTCAGCTATTCTACGAAAGCGCAGAGTAAGGACAAGCTAACAGTGCACCTACGCGCAGGTTGGAAGACTAAATCTCCTCTCCCCCGAACTCGTCAAACGCGTTGCTACTACCGAGCCAACAACCGGTCTCGTTGCCTCTCTTAACTGGGACATCACCCTGCCACTCCACCCACCCTTCGGTCGTCCGGCTCTGCAGTATGAGATCACTGCAAACCCGAACGCTTTGATCCACGACGACACAATCGTAATGAACGTTCAGTCTGGATCGCAGTTTGATGGCTTCAGACATTTTGGTCATATTCCCTGTCAGGTTATGTACAACGGACTCACAAGAGATGAGATCGTGGGCAACAACAAATCGACTAGATGCGGTATGCAAGCTTGTGCCCATCATGGAATCGTTGGACGTGGAGTTTTGATCGATTTTGCTAAATGGGCTGAGCATAAAAAGATTGAATTTGATCCCTTTGAAAGATACGCTATTACCCTTAAACAGATAAACGAGATTGCCGAATGGCAAGGCGTTGAGTTTCAATTCGGCGACATCCTCTTGATCCGCACTGGCTGGGTCTCGAAATATAACGACTTGCTCTCTCAAAACAAGATTTCTGAGCTAGAACCTACAGGCCACTCGGTTCCTCACGGAATCGGCATTGATCAAGGCGATGATGTCAAGACCTGGCTTCATGACATGTACTTCTCCGTCGTCGGAGGAGATCAGCCCGCTTTTGAAGCCTGGCCATCCCGCACTACAGACTGCCTACATGAGTACTTGCTTGCTTGCTGGGGTATATTGATCGGTGAGATGTTGGATTTGGAGGATCTGTCAAAAAAATGTGAAGAGGCGAAGAAGTATTCGTTCTTGTTCACCGCTGCGCCATTCAATTCGCCAGGTGGCATTGCCACTTTTGCTAATGCCTTGTGTGTTATCTAGAGTGTACATATGCCGTGTGAGGATTATGTAGATATTGTATGAAATATGTAATTATGAAAAGATCAATACTAAATAGGAAGCAACGAATTGTTCGGTTGCCAATTGGAGTAACACGCAAACAAAAGTCGTAGATTATACTTGGCCTGTTCCTGGATGTACTTTTCAGCGCTCGAATGCGGGGAGAATAGAAACAGAACAGAGACGACGGGCAGAAAATACAAAGGAAGAGTGAGGAGAGCGAGGAGCGTGCGTACTCCGTCCGATGTTGGCTTATATTCGGACAGATTTTCTTTCATCTTTCTCTATTTTCATTTGCTTTGATTGACTGCGCTAGTTAGTTAACTGTTTCAGCTATTCACAATTCATAGAACTATAAATCGTGAGGACTTAATTACAAGTTAATCACTGCTTATTTCTAAGAGAAGTCGCTCTTGATGCTCTGAATTATTCACCTTATTTCTCACTAATTTCTTTGTAGCAAACTAACATTTGCTAAACTAATTCTTTACTGTTTTACTAATTCGCAGAATTCTTTTTGAACGCACTTATAGTAGGGTTTCACTATAAACCCTCACTGGTTCTATCTATGACAATTCTAAACAGACAAGAAACTGCTCATCTAATTTTTTACTGCTCTATTGACATTAATATCAATACAATACAAAACTCAATAGTTGCATACAGAAATCGCTATTGCAAACGGCAAATCGTACACTCCTTCTTAACCACTCCTATTCAAACCACAAATATCAAACCAGAACATAAACATGCAAAATCCATAGTCAAATACCAACATAATATCATAAAAATTCGAAAACGCCGTCCTTTTTACACAATTCCTCCCAAACAAAGACACGCACACGTAGGCGCACACACCATTTTTCGCCAAAAGAACTAGAAATTATAGTCATATGGTGCGGTCATAGACCAAATCCACGCCTGCTGTGGCTGTTCTATATCCGCACACCATTCAGTCGACGCTGTAAACTTCTCATCGTCAAAAATCACTGTTTAATTATTATCAGCATTGCTCGCGCAATCTATTCTCATTGCTAAGCGCTTACCTGGCTGCAATCCGGCTAATATAGATTTGAACTTGAAATTCTCAATCACGTCAATTTCTCCGCTAGCAATCACTGCTAATATTTGTTCGCTCTTTACGGGCTGATGATTTTGTTGCTGCTGCTGCTGATGCCGTAGCAATATATGCGCATCGCCAGAAGTAGGCGAAGCAGGATTCGTTGCTATTTGGCTTAACCTAGTGAGAGCTGCCGCTGCGCTCCGATCATCATCATTATCACCTTTCACACCATCGACGCCCGATAAAATCTTATCCATTTCCTTTTGCAACACAACCCGCGCAAGACTCTCGAGTACTCGAGCTCCTGGATCCGGCAAATTAACTCTCTTCCGAAGTGCCTTACGCATCTGAATAATTCTACTTAATCCCAGCTTAGACTCCAAAGCAGTATGACTTAATGGCTCTTTCGATCCAAATATACCCAGCAACACACCGGATGTAAACATCTGCATGCTGATGTATTCAATAATATGCAGCTGCTGACTTTTCGAGAATATTGGATTTTGCGCTATCCGTGAGGTCCGCAGCGCAGATCGCCAACATGTATCTGCAGATCGCGCAAACGGATCCTCAACAGATGGCGCATGATGCCCAGCTGCAAATCCAAGCATAGGTCGATGAATCAAAATCATTGCGTTATCATAAAATAGCTGCAAAAACAGCGCTTCAATTGAAAATACATCTCCTCGTAAGAATCTTCGCCGTTCGCTACCGTCACGGTCGTGTTCGTCGTCAAACGCGTCAACTTTACACTTGACGAACATATCATACGATCCATCCTCATTAATCCTAAGTACTTCTGGAAGCTCGCGTTGCCATGCCTTGAGTTTGGCATCAAGTCGCTGCGCAGTCTTTATAAGCTCTTCAATTCTCTCGGCAACTGAAGTAGCTCGCTGCGTCTCACCATTTTGTGTGTATTGCGCAATATGCTCGGCGACGCGAGATGTTTTGCGACGATAAAGACTAGAAATAATATCACTGAGAATAATATAGTACTGCACTATAAATGTATGGTAACTAAGCAGGGTCAGGCTTGAACCCGGACCAGCCCAAATATCATCCTCAATCGAAACAAAGGGGGCCCGAGAATGATATGTCATTGAACCGAATGCCATGTCTTCAGGCGGTAGTCCTACATCGCAGTCATTATCGATTAAGCCGGTGGGTAAGCCATACGCAATTGTGATATAGTGATCGAGTATATAGACAGCCCAGAAGAGACGCTGATGCATATAATAAGTCGAACAAACGCTATGGCTACTGTTTGGATTCAAGGCTGCGCTCTGACGATGCAAACCAAGTGCTTGAGTAAACTTGATAGCGTTGCCTACTATAGTCCAGGCTAATGATGGATTTCCATGACTAGCGTAAAAGTGGGACAACAGCACACACGACTGAACAGAGGCAACTGTGCAACAAGAGAGCATGTCAAAGAGATGAGTGCGCAGAACGGCGAGTAGCTGCGACAGAACCGAATCAATGTCATATTTGAGATCGGGCGGAGCGGCCGCGCGTGTGCCAACTAAGTACTCCTCGTAGATCTCAGACGCGCGCTGACGATAGTTGGGAAGCATGAGTGCGTAATTTGTGCCAATAGCCGTTACGGTGAGCAAGAGGAAAGAGAACGAAAAGTCAGCGTCAGAGTTTGGCACTCGAGCAGGGTCTGAATCGAACGTGTCCATAAGAGCAAGGTACTGATCCATGAAAAGACCCTGGTGGGTGACAATCACAGTCCAATGATAGGTGTGAAAGTAGACAGAAAGCACAAGGTTAAGCAGAGGTCTGGTAGGCAATTGAGAAAGCAAGGCAGCTGTTGTAGGACGACAGTGAGTCCAAGCTGAAGATACAACCGATTCAGATGAATCAGAAACGACAGAGTTGGATGGCGTGCTCCGATGATGATGGTATTGTTTGAACGGCAGGTATGAAGTATCGGAGCTTTCTGCAAGAAGACGAGTGGATAGAGGAGGTGTTGGAGCAAATAATGTAGAGGCGGGGGAAGTTGCCGCCGCTGCCGCTGATGCGGAATTATTGGGTGTGGTCGAGACAGCAGAGGGCTGATGAAGGAGCTGTGAGGGATGGTGGTGAGCATACGGGTCGTCGAAAGAAAGAGAGCGGGGACGCTTGGTGCAAGGCGAATAGAGTTGAGAATCGGGATAGGCAAGACGCTGGAGGTTTGCCGGAGGCCGGTCGTCAGGGAAGGAGTCTGCGACTGAGTAGGAGCGACGGAAACCGTAGGATGATGGCGGCGGTGGCAGGGCGATCCTCATAGACTGCGTGAGTGAAGCCATAGAGGGTAGGGGGTTACGGGAGGATATTGACCCGGTGGAGGAGGAGGAATTAGAATGCCGATGGCGGTTTGATGCGCTGATTGAGATGTCGTTGCTAGGGGGGTTGGTCGCAGTCGAGAAATGCCCGCTGCTAGTGGGATTAGAGCTAAGGGAAGCGACGGACGACATCAGACAGTAGGCTGACGGCGGAGAGTGGCGGGAAGCAGTGGTGGCAGGGTTGGAGGCATTGATTGAAGAAGAGCCAGAAGAGGTGATGGTGCTGTTATTGTTGTTACTGGCGGAGCTGTTGGGGTTGTTGGGCCTTCTGGGCTCGTTTTCAGGTCTGCTCACGCAGACGACATTGGCCCGGACACAAAGAGCACATGGGCGATAGGAATCGCACTAGGGCAGAAGAAGTCAGAAAGGGCGAAATAGAGGAGATATTAGCAGACGGAGAAATAGGATAGATACTTTCAGTTTTTGCTTGCGACAGCGGACACAAGCACGTGCGGTGCGCTTGACGGCAGCAGCTGTCTGGGGCGAAGAGGCAGAAGACTGTTGCCGAGAGTGGTTGTGAATGCTGTGGAGCTGCTGGTCGGCCGCCGAGGAGGGCGCCGCTGGCTCGTAGACGAAAATATCATTTCGCACAGCCATCGCGGGAGGGCTTTGCCTACGAGACGAGGAATAAACGTGTGGTGGACGGATGGGGGCGAGAGAACGAGGGAGAGTGAAGGGGAGAGGGAGCTGCGAGGAAGGGGAAGAGAGGGAAGAAAGGATGAGAAAAAGCGTGCTTGGTAGGAAGGACAGAGTGTGGAGAACGGAGCGAGAGTGGGCGAGTTAGAGTGTTGCAATAGACGGAGACCGGCAGAGCTGGACTAACTGGGCCTCTGCGACGCTGGCCGGGCTACGCTGCAGTGAGCTGGACTACGAATATAGATATACAAACAATAGTAACTATACAATAGCGACAACAGTGATGATAGTGATGATGGCTGAGTGTGGCAAGCACAGCTACAGAACAATAGCTGACCGTAGTGTGGAAAAGACCCGGCACTCTGACTCCGCACTCAACTCTGAGCGCTTTGCGGGGTAAGTCCATTACTAAACTCAAATCCGGGTAACTGACCGTAGCTTTCCCGTAACTGAACCGCAGGCATGTGCAGCACGGGAGTGCTGAATCATCACTAAAGTAAGCACCGCCAAGTTCGTGCTCGCTGTACGATACACCGCACAGCTGTTCAGCGAGCTCACAGCGAGCTCACCGCGTTCATTGCCGCTGAGCTGCAGCGTGTGCTCTGTGCTCTATTTTGTAGTTGTCTCTGCGCGCTGTCACGTCGCCAGCATCGCTTGCACAACTAAAACTAATCTCCTGGGTTCGCGCATCTCAGTCTCGTTCATTTACTCTCATGCCTGACACTCCCGGCGCCTCTTCCGCCGTTTTCTTCCGGCTCGGCTTTGCATACTGCCGCCGCACCCGGCCTTCTAGATCTACGCCTTACTCCTGTTTTACAAAATGCTTATCGCATTTATCATACAGTATCTAATGCTCCTTGCTATTATTCAGCTACCTGTGCAGTTATCATGTACTGGTTGGCCCTGGGCGCCGGCAGCAATCCTCGCGTAGCTACCACTTCCCCACGATCGATCACCGCTTCGGCACATATCAACCACCTTCCCTCTTCCCTCTCAGCTCTCACAAAATTGCCGTCTACCTTCCTTCCACTCTCCTATATCCGTCTCTTTTTACCTTATTCCCCATACTCTTCGTCATCTTTGCAATTGCCATCCAATACCATATAAACCATCTCTAGTCCCATTCTACTTGTCCTCTTCTAGACTTTATAGATCTTTCCATCTTATCACATCTGTAAATCCAATTATGTTTCTACTCTATTTCGCTCATACTATCATGCTATTACCTTACACACCATATTGTTCAGACTGCGCATATCATACTTTAATATCACTAGTCTGGCTATAGTCATAACTATTAAATGTATTCGCACCTGCTATCGTAAATTTCCCTTAACCTATCCGCAATATCACTGTCAATACTGATGTACTTATATCCTTCCCTATACATAACTACCGTACATATGTTCACCGACACTCCCATCCACTCTCTTCACTTGCAGTCTGAGACCAATGAATCGAAGGCAGCGCATGTAAGAGATCACAGCAGCTCGAAATCATCAAGCTCGTTCCGGTAAGCCATGATAGTTCTCTTAATCTTACTCGAGTCAACCCATGTCAAATAATCCTCCCGACTCCGTGTAACCAAATACGCCGGATCTGTAACTACCTCTGGTCCAACTCTCACATGTCCTTGCTCTATTAATTTCACCGCAGCAGAAATCGTCTCGGCCATTCGCAGCCGACACATTACAACACCTATCCGTCTTCGACAAAACCCAGCTACCGTAATATGCTTTTCTAACGACGAAATAGTTCGCGTTCCTGCGGGCAGAACGGCCATGCTCATCAGTTTATCGAGTAGTAGTTGCTCTTGCTTGATCCGAACCGGATCTTCAGGCGGTAGTTGAGCAAGCTTGTGTGCTAGTTGTCTGATCTGTCCACATATTTTGTTATATCTGTTCTCGTTAGCCTTTTTCTTTATCTCTCATTTGTCTTCAAAATAAAGAAACGGACGCACTTGTGATAATCTTCTCGCTTCTCGACATGATATCGCCTCATTACATCCGCTTCTCGATGTCCATTATCCCCTTTCCACTCAAGAAAATTCACCTTCTTCAGTAACTTCTGCTCGTGATGCTTCAGCTGTCGAACCATCTTTACTTCACCTTCCTTTTGTTCCCTGAATTAAACAATAACACGCGACTAAATTGGTGTATGCCAATTTTTTTTGCAGCCGGGAGCAATACTGGGAGAAAAAGTTCCTTAATACGTGAATAAAGTTTCAAGATCATAAAACCGGGTAACCTCCCAGCCTGAATCTGTCCACTCAGCGGCGGCAAGCCACTCCAACCATATCATTTTCATCAACATCATCATCAACGCCAGCAGCAGCTAGAGCACGATTACAAGAGAATGCAGCAAGAATACTCAATGCTGCCTGGGATGCAAGCTCTGCAGGCTCGTATGATGCCTCAGATGAGCGCCGGCGGGATTCCGCAGCTCCCCTCACTGCCGATGCAGCAGCAGCAACTGCAGCAGCAACCGCAGCAGCAGGCGGCCTTCGAACAACTATTCCGTTTGCAACCGCACCATATTCAGCAGCAGTATATGCAGCAGCAAATGCAGCCTCAGTATTTGCAGCCTCAGCCGACAGGAATTCAGGCAATGTCAACGCTCATGATGCCGCAGATGACGGGCGCGCCGAGCGCAGGAGGCGCGGCGGGGAAGATTTCGTGGGCGATCACCAAGAGTGAGAAGAAGATTTTTGATGATATCTTTGATGCATGGGATGGACTTGGACGGGGTTTTATTTCGGGGCAAACCGCAGTAGAGATTATGGGACAGAGCGGGCTTGATCGGTCTGATCTGGAGAAGATTTGGACGTTGTCTGATCCTGAGGATAGAGGTCGACTAAACAAGTCCGAATTTTCTGTCGCAATGCATCTCGTATATCGCCGCCTGAACGGGTTCACGGTGCCGGATAGACTTCCTCCTGAACTTGTGCCCCCCTCCGCGCGCAACCTGTCTGAATCCGTGTCAGCTATTAAATCTCTTCTGCGATCCGATGCTGATCAACGGCGCTCCGCATCAGCTTTGCAATCGCAGCCTACGGGCGTGTCATACCTTAAGTCACACTCATTCCGCGATCAAGGCCGTTCTGCGATCGACGCAAAGAAAGATGCCACTGTGTATAAGAATAACGATGACGACGTAACTCAGTTCGTCTCATCTGCTCGTCGTCGTACTACCCGTGGAGCCAATTCCTCGTCTTCGCCTGTGCCTTCGTCATCCGGAAGCGACTCCATCATCGCACCGGAGAATGCAACAAAAGGCGAGACTTTGGAATTTCTTCGCAAGCAAATCCGCGAAAAGCAAATCTTGCTTGATGCTCTTGACGCTGACGATGATCTTGCGTTCAATGAGGATTCATATCTTGACTCGCGTGATCGTGACGAGGCTGACGATCTTATTCGAAAGATTAGAAACATGCAAGATGATATCAATGAGTACTCTTCTTCTTCCTCCAATGGGGCGTCCGCAACTGAAGAGAAAACAGCACTTCGAGGACAGTTGCAGTTCCTCACCGATAGACTTCCTGTATTAGTCGGTCGTGCACGGGGTATTGGCAATAAGATTGCCGATGCAAAGCTTGAGCTCTTCCGCATGCGTGACTCGAAAGCGCACCCAGGCGCTGCTATCGTTGGCACGGGACCGGGAGGTCGTGTTACTGAAGCCGACAGACGGAAGGCTAAGTCGCTTGCGTTGTTGCAGTCACGTATGGCTGCACTTACAGGTAAGCCTGCCGCGGCAGCCACGCAAGCTGACGACGAACACGGTGCTGAGTTACGTGCGGCCGAAGAGAGTACGCGGGTTTTTGCCGAAAAAGAGCAAAACGACAAGATGATCAGAGATGTTGAAGAAAGCGTGCGGGCCGTGCAAGAGTCGATTGAAGGATTGTTGCGAGGGTCGCGCGCGGATTTCAAGGTTACAAGAGATCGACAGATGTTTGAGGAAGGAGTGGGATTGGAAGACGAAGTGCAGGAGTTGGTTATTGATTTGAGTAGACATGAGAGGTCTGTTCGACAGACTAGACTTGCGAGGGAGTATGCTGTCTCATGAGATTCTTATTGTGTGAAGAATGAACTAACGAGATATAGACAAAATGGAGGGGCACGTTCGTTTGATAGACCTTCAGCAGCCTCGCCATCACGCACCCCTGCAACAGCCGCTTTATCTTCTCCATCAGCTGCGGCCACCTTTAACAGCGGCTCATCTTCTTACTCCCAGCAATTCCGCACTCCAGAGGAGAGATCGGCGTGGATCAAGGCTGAAGCGGAGAGAAGGATGAATGAAAGACTGGCTGCGTTGGGCATTTCGAGACAGGGCAAGAGCACGACGCCGAGTGCGAGCGTAAGTGCGAGTGCGCCAGTCGCGAATGCTTTCTCGCCGCCTGTTGCTGTGCAGTCGTCGAATGCTTTTACTGAGCCCGTGCCAGTGCAGGCTTCGAGCGCATTCTCTTCTCCAGCTCCAGCTCCAGCTCCAGTTCAACAGTCGGATGCGTTTTCAGCGCCGGCCATAAATGCCCTTTCTCCTCCTCCGGCTCCTCCGGCTCAGCAGCAGAGTGCCTATACCTCACCAGCAGTAAAATTGCCAATTGTTTCGCAGGCGGCGTTTACGTCACCTTCACACACATCGTCTAACAAGAACCCATTCCCGATTTCAGATTATTCGGACGATAGGCTGTCAACAATTGGCGGTGATAATGGTAGTAATATAAGGGCGACTACGTCAGCTTCGAGCTATACGCCGGTTGATTTTGACGAGCCCCCGACACCAGCTGCTGTGCCCGCTGCAAACGAAGCGAAATCTGGTGGAGATTATTTTATGGCTGAGAGGGATGTGTCGCCTGCACCTGCAGCTACTGCTGTTCCAGCTGCAGCTACGAATGCTACGAGTTCTGCGAGTGCGAATGTATACACAAGACCAGCGGCGACTACTGCGGTGAGTTCGAGCAGCAATGGGTTTGCAGATATGGGTGCGGCTGACAAGGCTGCGCTTGATGCGCAGAGAAGACAGCAACGTGGACATCAATCAGGGTATGATGATGATGATGGATGGGGAGGTAATGAAGAAGAATCTTCGTCGTCGGACGATGATGATGCTGCGATGGATTCGCGTGCTGAAGGAGGAAGTAAGAAGCCGTCACCAGCCGATTTGGCGTCGATGCTGTTCGGAAGCATGGCAGCAGCGTCCCCTGCGCCTAGTGCGCCTCCACCAGCTCCGCCAGTGCCAGTTGCTTTGGCTTCCCCAGCGCCCCCCGCCCCTCCAGCGCCGCCGATGTTTGGAGGTCCACCTCCCCCTCCACCTCCAGCAGCAGCAGGAGCGGGAGCACCCACCGCACCGGTAGACAGAGGCGCATTGCTGCAACAGATAGCAGCGGGTCGGTCGCTTAAGCGGGTGCAGACGGTTGATAAAAGTCAGGGATCAGCAGTAGGAAGAGTGGTGTGATGTATGCAGTAGGAAGGGATTATCCGATATATTTACGCTGAAGTCATTCATGAGCACATATAGTACGGCGAGAATGTGACGAGGAGAGATGAAATTTTTTTTCAGTTGTTGAGGAAGATAGTGCTTAGCGAATAGAAGTAGATTGAGCGATTAAGAAGAAGGCAGGGGTGTAGATCATGGGACGACGATAAGACGGAATGGCTGGAATGGGAGCGAAATGTCATCCAATTTTCCGGGGAAGCAGAAGACTGTCAAAGCTGCGCATTAGCAGAAATAAAGTTCTTAACGCAGAAAGTGCGGCGCACAGATGCAGAACAAGAAACCTTAACAGGTGAACTCTAATTTTCTGAGCGAGAGAACAAGGAAAAAATTTTTTTGTGAAATTTTTCTTTTTGAAAATTTGAGAAGTTTTTATTTTTTCTGACAGTTACGGTCGCGTGATTGGCCTTTGATTAAGCAAGCCAAGCTTTCGTTTATCGATAAGTAATTTTGATAGGAAAAGAGACGAAAAGGGAAGAGAGTGAATGCAGTAGTCGTAGTGATTGTAGTGAAGCACAGTGAAAAAGCACAGTGCAGCTCAGTGAAGCACAGCAACCAGCAACAGACACGAAATCAAGTCGGAACTCAACCGAAAACGCCCGAAAACGCCACCGACGCAACGACAGCGAAGCCGAGTCTGAGACGCGCTTAGTTAAGTACGCACAGCGCAGCGACACAGACAGGCCGATCCCGGCGGGCTCGTCGACTACTTAAATCAGTCACACCCTTGCTCTCCTCCTCCCCGTCCTCGTTTCCTCCACAGCCCCGCCCTTCCTGCCCTGCCCACTCAATTCACTACCAAATCAGCCATGGTCCAGCCCTCAGAGCCAGAATTTGAACAGGCCTACAACGAGCTTTTCCTCACCCTCGAACAGTCCACCCTCTTCGAGAAAAAGCCCCTTCTCAAGTCCTGCATCCCCGTCGTCTCCATCCCCGAGCGTGTGAGTGTTTGTTCCGCCTCAAGTACTTGTCCTCGCTCATCCTAACCCGTGTCTAGGTCTTGCAATTCCGCGTTGTCTGGCAAAATGACAACGGTGAGCTCCAAGTCAACCGCGGCTACAGAGTCCAGTTCAACTCTGCCCTCGGACCCTACAAAGGTGGCCTTCGCTTCCATCCCTCTGTCAACCTCTCTATCCTCAAGTTCTTAGGCTACGAGCAGATCTTCAAGAACGCCCTCACCGGCCTCTCTATCGGTGGCGGTAAGGGTGGTGCCGACTTCGATCCCAAGGGCAAGTCCGATGGTGAGATCCGCCGCTTTTGCGAGTCCTTCATGCGCGAGCTCTCTCGTCACATCGGTCAGGACACCGACGTCCCAGCCGGTGATATCGGTGTTGGTGGCCGTGAAATTGGCTACCTCTTTGGCGCTTACCGTCGCTACCGCAATGCCTTTGAAGGTGTCCTCACCGGAAAGGGCCTTACCTGGGGTGGCTCCTTGATCCGCCCCGAGGCTACCGGCTACGGATTGATCTACTACGTCGAGAAGATGCTTGACTACGCTAAGCCTGGCGACTCCTTTGCTGGCAAGACCGTCGCCATCTCGGGATCAGGAAACGTCGCTCAGTATGCCGCTCTCAAGGCAATCGAGCTAGGCGCTACCGTTATCTCTCTCAGCGACTCGAAGGGCGTTTTTCTTGCCACTGGCTCGGAGGGATTCAGCCCCGACGAGATCAGCCTCATCGCCGATGCCAAGCTCGCTCGCAAGGACCTTTTATCACTCAAGTCTGAGTTCAAGTCGGGAAAATACGAGTACGTCGCTGGTGCTCGCCCCTGGAGTCTTGTAAAGTCTGTCGATATCGCTCTCCCATGCGCTACCCAGAACGAGGTTTCGGCTGAGGAAGCGCAGGCGCTCATCTCGGCTGGCTGCAAGTTCATTGCTGAGGGCTCTAACATGGGATCCACGATGGAGGCTATTGAGGTGTTTGAGGCTGCACGAGTCTCGGCCCCTGGTGCGATTTGGTATGCGCCCGGCAAGGCGGCCAACTGCGGCGGTGTCGCCGTCTCTGGCCTCGAGATGGCCCAGAACTCTGCACGCGTGAGCTGGTCGCGCGAGGAGGTTGATGCTAAGCTGAAGGCCATCATGGTCAACTGCTTCGAAAACTGTGTCGACACTGCTATCGAGTACTCGTCTGAGAAGACCGATGGTCTCCCGTCACTGGTTAAGGGAGCCAACATTGCAGGATTTGTCAAGGTCGCCGAGGCCATGCTTGACCAGGGTGACTTCTATTAGCTATTAGATTTTTGTTGTTATTTTATTGATTGACTGTTTGGATAAAATGAATTGAGTGAATGCTGCTTGCATTATGATAATCTATAGCAAACTGGTAACCAGTAGTTGACGGCTGTAATAGTCATACGCTGTACACAGACAGAGTCGGAGTCATAATTCTCATAAAGTTATCAGATGAAACAAACTTCAGTGGCTTACGCTTTGTCCAGCGACCGTTCGTTGAATGGTGGTGGTGATGCTCATTGCCCGCTTAAGCTGGGCGCTGTGTAGCGGGCGTGCGCAGCAGCAGCCCAGACCGGGGACCCGCGAACTGCACCGCACTGAGCTCCTGCTGATCCAGACTCTGAGGGTGTTATTGATTTGATTTCCTTGTTTAGATTTGTCTGTGTGTTTGCTCGCAACCTACGCGCTGCTGGATAGTTTTGATACAAGGCGGGATCCTCTCAGTGTCTAGACCGGTCCCAATCCCCGTCGACGCTCTTCTCCGGCGAACAGCAGGATCACCACTCCTGATCCCGTTCTTGCTGTTCTTGAACCGATCTGATTTACTGTCTGCAATGCATAACTCTTCTGGGATATGCCAAGATTTAAACCAACAAACAAACAGACCCCTGACACCAAACTCAAACGCAGCGCCATCAGTCTTCAAAGACTGAGTCCTCGAGTCCGGCCAGTGACTCCTCGCTGATCCCGCCAAGATCAACAAAGCGCGCGTGTCTCCGTTGCGCACCGGAAATTAGTGCAGACTGTGAAGTCACCAATCCGCAGCTAACTAGTCAGTTGCTCTGTGCCGAGCACTCTCTATCTGGAAGAAGTCCCGTCCGTCTTCTTCATACTGTTCTACATCTACCCACTGTTACTCGCTCAGCTACCCTTGTCTGCCAGCTAAGCCGACTATAGCTCAGCAGGGTGACTGCTCGGTCCGACCTGTTCTAAATCGAGTCATCGCGCCCCAAGCGTCTCATCCATCCTACCTGCATCCTATACTCTTGCTGTACTGTGCATGCCGGAATCTCTCGGATCGCCAGCCATGCTTGCCTGCTATGGGACCATCCACATTCTATCCAATACATCCTCAGTCAATCCTGGACCATCTTCACTGTCACAAAAGCTCTCTGTTGTAATCGGCTGAATACATACTCCGTACTGTCTTTTTAGAGCCTTCAAATACTTACATTCTTCACTGTTTGCTGCTCTTGTGTCTTTGAGTCCTCGTACAAGCATCATATACGTAAGGGTTTGGCAGAACCCTCAAGTAATCATTCAGCAATTCGATTCAATTCAAGTCCGTTTAATTCTATCTTAGGTCGAAGTTCCTCCCTCCTCCCGAGTCTAGCGTGATCAAGCTCCATCTGACGCGTCTCTCCTGTCCTTCAGTACCAGACCCTTATCTGATTTTTTCACTACAGGTGCCTTGAATAACATCCAGTACTAGCCCCTCAGATTCAGAATCCTTACGATGGGAGAATATTCACATTGGGAGAAGCTCGATAGCCAAATTTCCTGACGATCCCTCCCACTCGCCATATCTGCTCGCATCTACAAACTGCTTTTTATTGATAGAGAAGATTCCTGTGAAGAAGCCAATGTACTGATTTGCCATGTTGAGAAGTTGGGGGCGGCAGTCGGCAAAAAGTGGTGGGCATGTAAGTTTGTGTCTCCACAAATTCATCCATCCTGCAACAATCATTGCTAACCTTCGGCAGCTGCGGATACCGAATACACACAAAACCAGACAAAAGGGCCCTTCCAACCCTTTGGACCGAAAATTCCTTGATAAAGGAAGTGGCAGTTCATTCTCCCCGGACCCCGAGGGTACGAGGCAACAATCAATAGCTTCGCATCATCCAGAACACATTCGCCAGCGATTTCGCTCGGTTTTTTTAAGAGATCCCCCTACGGCATATATCCCACCAGATAAATTTCCGCACCCCAAGGCTGAGCCATCAGGATATGGATGCTTTTCTGAGGATCCGGATTTGAAGATATACTTCGATCCGAAACGGATCGAATTCGTACCGGCTCCCTCAGGTAAGAGAAATTCAATATCAAAACGCCTATTTCTCAACGCTTTTAAAGTCCTTGGCCCTCATTTTCTTTACTATGGATTAGAAGGGACGAAATTTACTTATTCTCAAGATGAAATGGAGCGAAATATCAAACGGATGCACACCAGATTCGAACCTCATCCTATGATGCGATTAGAAGAAAATGGGTTGACCAAGTATCAGAATCACTTGAATAAGAATAAAAGTGTGAGGGGAGCGAGAAAGCTTGGCTCGATTAAAAGAGAAGAGCGTATTAAAGCTATTATTGAACAACTTGACGCAGGAACGCTAGACTATCAGGAATTAGTCGGTCAGGCAAGGAGCAAAAGCAAAAGCAAGACCAAAAGCAACGAGAGCAGGAAGGATCGCAGCCGTCTTAAGCAGTTCAATCAGGGTACGCAGAGTTCAGAGAGAAATGAAGATACAAGCTCTCTTAAGAGATCATCAAATAGTGAGCAGTCTGATCCTAGCGGATATGTGTTGTCGCCACTGAATGGGGATTACTCCACTTCTCAGCAAAATCATTCAAAGACATACCACAAGACAGAAAAGGAGAGTAGAGACAACACCCGATATAATTCCCCTAGTCCTAAATCATCAGATGAGTCAAAGTCTCGGGATGATGTATTAGATGACCGTCGCCATGTTCGAGCAAAGCAAATGTCAGAAGCTTTAACTCTCGACAATCATTTCATAGAATTTGGTCAGTATATATCTTCACGTCGCAAATTAAGAGCTGAGGACTCATATTCCTGCGAAAACCATAGTGCCAGAGCCAACCGATCATTGGACTCTAAGGCTAAAGATAATCAGACAGGCTCTCACCTTTGGCGCGCAAAAGTCGTCGATTGTCAACGTGCTGGAACAAACCAAGCGTTAAATGGTGCTCTACTTCTCAACACAGATCTATCTCGACCTCAAGAGCACCACAAGCCGCTACAGCAGGCTCGTCATTTCTCGAGTTTTGTTATACATCGCAAATTCCGGCGCTTATTTTCGTCATCTGCTTACTTAGCCGACAGACGTCGCGATATAGCAAGTAATTCTAGAAACCTCAGTGGCCGTTACGGCAACGATAGTGATAATGCTTCAAGATCACGATTTGGCAAGAATGACAAGAAGAGTATTAAGCCTGGCTTTCTGTCTTCTAATCGACGTGACGCTTCAGCGACCTCTAAAATTCGTAACGGTGGAGAATCTACTACATTCAGAAAATCGTCCAAGGATACAGATGACGATAATGATGAGTTTGATTATTCGCTAAATTCAAATGAAAACCCGGAGAGTAAAGGGGTTGATTTTACATTGGACAGAGCGAAGTCCTGGCCAAGTTTATGGCACTTGCCGTCTGCTGATACGGCAGTGGAAAGAAAAAAACGAGTGGAAAACCCTTATGCAGATGAGAGAGTGAAGAATAAATATCTGTATGGACAAAAAGGTAATCGCGTGAAGTTTCTTGCAAAAAACTCAAGAGCTCAAGAAGAAGCTCGAGATTTCAAAGAGGTATTTTTAAAGGAAAAGAGGCTTGGGCAGACACAGCGGCTTGTAAAGGCCGCACTCAAGGCTCGAAAAGTAGCTAGGCGAAAGGAAATTGGCATTTATGGCAAACTGGGACACATCAGGCGTGATTTGCAGCGTATCGGTCGCTGGAATGAAAACATTGATAGCATGAATTTTCAAGCTTATTTGCTTAAGCCTACTCGTGTCGCTGTCCAGCTGAAGATCAGACACGTGACGTTCCCAGGTGTAGGCTTCAAAATAGAGGATAATGGTCTAAAATTTTACCAAAGTGCCATTGCGTGGCCGCTCTATATTCAACGTCAATGGATCACACGTCAACAAGCTGCATATCAATTTGAAACACGTTTAACACCTCTTTTTCTTCCATCTACGGGTATGGGAATACACTCCGAACACCTATCATTTGAAGGTCATGGCAAGAACGGCAAGGACGCTGATCGGACGGCAGCTTTACGTTTACTGAACTATTTACAAGAGCGTCTGGTTGTAATGGGCTATGATCTTTCAGACATGTTACCAGGCCGCAAATTTGGTATTCCTCTAGTCAATGATTCTTGTATTCGCAAGTTGTCACTCAAAAAGACGCCCATTTGTGAGTTCATCTTCGCAAATCAACCTATTGAGGAATTACTGAAGCTTTATTATTTAATTGAAATTGAAAAGCAGAGGCTATCAGAATTGGGCGAAGTCGGTAAAGTTAACGTCTGGCAGGAATTTTGCAACCAAAATCTTGCTAGATGCTTACCGTATATAAAACATCTGGAAGACCATGGTGTTCTCGTCGACGAATTTATCAATTATGGTAAAGAATCATGGGGTCAATCGAATGTACTCTTGCAGAATACTGTACCATCTACAATTGAGTCTCCCACAATCGAAGCAATTCTTAGCTCGCTTTCGGAGGATGAAGTCACGCGTAAGCATATCAGCTTTCAGAATAATATGGATGTCACTCTTGATTGATATATCGAGAGTTGGATTTTAAGAACTGCAGCTATCGCAATTGGGTTTGTTGATGGGACTAGGACCAAAAAAAAGTGATAGATCTGTAGGGGTCTACAGGAAACCATACACGCCAAAAGCCTTTTCGCAGATCCGGTTTTCGATCAATTTGGGATGAAAGAGGACTTCATTGGTGAAAATCTTCCTGTGGCGACAGAAGTACACTCTTCTCAGTTTTGTGAATAATATCTATGTTGTTTATATGTAACTATCAGTTACGTCTTCATATGTAACAGAGATCACATTTGTACAAAACACCTTCTTCATCGTACAAGGAGACAAGTTTCAAGGAGCCTTGTTTCAATACATATTATCAATCATGCTCTCCACAATCCATTCGTCGGATCAGCGCTAACAACTAATGCACCCTGCGCAACTCTCACAAGATACTCACTAAGCAACTCGCTCTCAACAAGCAATCGACCGATTCCCATCTCATCGGATCCCTCGGCAACTAAATTAACAAGCTCAAAAGTACGCATGGCATACGACGTTTTAGCAGTCGCTGCTTCCATGAAAATCCGGTGCATTTCGAACAGCAGGTACGGAACATACAGAGTGCGCAGCCGATGAATGGCGTTTATTCGCATCTCATCGCTTGCAGCAATGGCCTCTAGCTCTACGTCCACCATCCAGTGCTCAATCAAATCAATCAACGGATTCTGAATCTCATTCAACACTGTCTGCACTTTGACTTTCCAAGCGTGCAAAAATTTGTCAATATTCTCTTCTTCAGCTATCCGTCGGCTATTGCTTCGTCGTTGTGTTGTCAATGCACTCGATGTCGGTTTTGATGCCACAATGTCATCCCATCTCTTGATCAGACCAATGCCGGCAATCAGAGCCTCATATTGGTCGAATTCAGCTCGGTTTCTCAAATCGTTATTATTCATCTCATCATTCATCTCATTAGAATCTAAAAGTCGCTCCAGAGCCGCGCGTACTTGTGACGTCGATAAATTTTTCTGAAATGCACATGCAGCACCTATCCTACCCGCAAGTAACAATCGTACATACAACGCATTCGCAGAAGCAATAACATCATCCCACATACGCGCATCAATGAGCCATAAGAGTGATCCTGTGAGCTGTCCCTCGTCGTCTGTCGCCATTTCAGAAAAATCAAACGCAGCAGAGCTAATTGCGACCGGAAATCGATCCTCCAAATCGTCAAATACGCGCTGCACAGTTCTCCGTAATGTAGTCGCAAGGTCTAGCCCATATTTCTCAGCTAAAGCGAACTGCTCAGAGCGGGCTTTGGCATCGGCGGCTATATCAGCTAGTAGATACGAATATGCTTCTACAGCTGCATCAGGCGGAAGATGAGCAACGTATAGTGGCACGAGCTTTCCTTTTCCGCACACAACCAAATCCTCAATGTAGAAATGTAGTACGGCAACCCTATCAGCTTCTGAAATATCTGAATCTAAGTCAATAGCACGAAGAAACAATAGCAAATGAGCTACAAATCTAAGAACGTATCGTTCACCAAGAACAACACTAGAGCCAACAGTTTCTTCGATCAGGCTTTGTTCAATTTGCGACTTGATATCCGAAATCATCAAATGGATAACGTTGTTAATTATAGATCCCTGTAGATATCTGAATGGAGCCTCTGATTGCGCTCTGACCTCTGCGTCTGTATTAGTGGAGGTAGCTAAAATGCGTAGAACATCCCCCAAACTAGCTCCTTGCATACTCTGAGGAAAAGGTCTTAATTCACTCAACGAAATATTCAAACGATCTGTTGTACTGAAAAATGTGTCAAGCTCTGCCGCTGCTAGGTGTTGAGAGTAAGCAAAAAATTGTGCTTCCCAACCTTCACTCACGGCAAGAACGCTCTCAAGGTCTCCGCATAATAGCCCATAAATTGCCCGCTCGTATTTGTTGAGCTTAGGAGCTTTGCAAAGCTGTAGGCACATTCTGCGCCATAACGCTTTGCGTTTAGTTCCACGGGCAACAGTTTCTTCAGAGGATAAAATAACTCCGTCGATTAAGGGATCACGGTATTCAACAAGACCGTTGATTGCAGCAACCATTGTAAAATTTGAAGTCGCTTCACACGCCGCACTTGCGGCAGTGAAATCACCTCGCTGGAGTAAGTGAAATATGAATTGAAAGAGAGAGTGTTCATATTCTGCATCTTCATGCGCGATATTGGCACCTTCCCGCAGTGGAGCATCTAGGTCGAGTGACGATACTTCTGAAATCTGCTGACTTACATCCGAAAACCCCCCGAAAGCAACTTTCGATTTTTTCGTATGTGCCCGTGTATATTGCCATTTGATCCCGCGCAATTCTGGCTTCGAAAGACTGCTATCTTTACGAGTAGATGTAATTCCGTATCTTTGAAGCCATGAGATGACAATCAAAGTTTCTCGAGCGGCGCTATTTTGACGATAGAATGTTTCTTCGGCGATGGTGTTGGAGGTAGTTTTGAATAGGGGTAAAGGAGGCTTTGTTTGCGCGCGGCGGTAAGAGTAGAGTTCATCCACAAGAGCCCACGTACTGCTCTCCAATGACCAAGCTGTAATATCGTCGGCAGGAGCATCTACTGATGACAATTTGTCGACACTATATGCCCAATAACATCAGAATCAATCGATTTTACTGAGTTGGATTTAAAGATACATACCGCAACGAAGTCACCTTGTGAAATCCACGAACAGCACCAAAAGGATCAGAGTTTATTGATTCAAATACTCTTGCAAATTCGTCCAGTTCGGAGAAATCGTCATTCACTGCAAGAAGATACTGAGTCAGTTGTATGTCTCGAGAACGCATTTGGAAACGTTTATTTACATTTTTCCTAATGTATTTGTTAGTACATTGTAAATTAAGAATATAGACAAAGTAAAGCGGCACCTTTTGAAACGTAGATATTTCATCCTAGAGGATAAGAGATGATTAGATTCAACATTGACAGATAGAAGATAGTTGGTAGGCAAGATCAAAAAACATACACGTGCTTGTCGAGCAGGCAACGCTCTTCTCGGTCTGCGAGCACTCCCAGGCGCAGACGAAGGCGCCTTCAGGACTTCAATAGCCATAGTTCCTTCAAAAGCGCAGCCTATAATTTGAACCTCGTTCGCAAGTCGGACTGGCTGAATATATCTGTCTTGATCGCAGTTTTGGCATCAAACAATTGTTTGTGTCCAAACAGTTACGCGCTTATGCTAATAGGGTAAGGTTATTGTTGTTGTGTTTGTCAGGTATTAGACGTTTTGATTTTAGTGAGCCGCCTGATGACTTTGGCGCGTGGCTTGCGGCTCGTGGCTCGTGCCTTAATTGATGCGTCGGCTAGCATGGACACAGCTTGGTTTGCTGGTAGTCAATTAAAAAGGCCTGTCTCGCCTGATCCGCTGCTTCTACTCCTCCTCCTTCACTGCTTCCCCTTCTGCGTCTTTCCTCACTACTCTTACGCAGACCTCCCTGCTTATTCTGAAGTCTTTTGTCAAGCGGCTCTAAAGAGAGATCTATCTGTCTCACTCACAACCGATGTCGTTCGGCACTTTCCAGGTTCCTCCCATAGACAACGAGCCAGTGCAGTCTTATGCTCCCGGTTCTGCTGCTCGGGAGTCGTTGACTGCAGCTCTTATGTCTTTGACATCGAAGTTGCCTCTGCGCATTCCTCTTGTCATTGATGGAGCTTCAATTTACGTCGATGAAACTGCCATTACGACGTTTAACCCGGCAAATCACGCTCAGACTATCGCAGTCACCAGCCAGGCAACCACTGAGCATGTTGCCCATGCTATTGTAGCTTCTCAAAAGGCGAAGAAACACTGGGAATCTACGCCATTGAGCGTACGATCTGGAATTTTCCTCAAAGCTGCTGAGCTGATCTCAACCAAGTATCGCTATGAATTGCTGGCAGCGACAATGATCGGCCAGGGAAAGAATATCTACCAGGCTGAAATTGATGCCGCAGCAGAGCTTATCGACTTTTTGCGATTTAATACACTCTATGCCCAAGAGCTATATGCTCAGCAGCCAAAGAAATCAGCGCCCGGAATATGGAACCGAGCAGAATATAGAGCGTTGGAAGGATTTGTTTATGCTATCACTCCATTTAATTTCACCGCTATCTCGGGAAATATAGTAGCTGCTCCTGCGCTGATGGGTAATACGGTTATTTGGAAGCCTTCTCCTTCTGCAGTATTGTCCAATTATCTTTTGTACAATATCTTCGTCGAAGCTGGTCTTCCTGCTGGTGTTGTTAATTTTGTACCTGGAGATCCAGTAGCTGTTACAAACGAGGTTTTGTCGTCAAGGTAAATTTACTGTAGCTATTTCACTATGAAGTTCTATATTTTAACAGACTTTGCAGAATGTTTGGGGCTCTTCATTTCACTGGAAGTACTGCTGTGTTTCAGGCTATATACCAGCAGATTGCTCATAATCTTGGAAAATACCGTTCGTTTCCTCGCATCGTCGCAGAGACAGGAGGAAAAAATTTCCATTTGATTCACTCTTCGGCAGATCTTAAATCAGCAGCAAGGGCTACAGTTCGTGGAGCATTTGAATACCAAGGACAAAAGTGCTCTGCTACCTCACGCTTGTATGTGCCTGAGTCTGTCTGGGTTACATTTAAGCAACTCTTGGTGTCTGAGATATCCAAGTTGACACTGGGAGCCCCCACTGATTTGACGCCCTTCATTGGACCAGTAATTCATGAAGCTTCATTCAATAAGCTAGAATCGGTATTTAACGAACTTAAAAATGATGATTCCGTAGAAATTATCATCGGTGGGCAAGTTGACAAGTCTCAAGGGTATTACGTGTACCCAACGGTGGCAGTAGCAGCCGATTCTGGGCACTATATCTTTAACAAAGAGTTCTTTGGGCCATTGCTTGCAGTATTTGTCTATCCAGATGAAGAATTTGAGAGTATTATGGAGATCATCGATTTATCTTCTGACTATGCGCTTACCGGATCCATCTTTGCGAAGGACCGCACAGCCATCGAAATATGCAGCACTAAGCTTCGCAATGCTGCAGGAAATTTTTATATTAATGACAAATCTACCGGTGCTGTCGTAGGACAGCAGTGGTTTGGAGGAGCTCGTCAATCAGGCACTAACGACAAAAGTGGAAGCGGTAACATTTTAAACCGGTTTGTCAGTATTCGCAACATTAAGGAGACGTTCACCGACACTACTGAGGTTTTTTACCCCAGTAATCTTGCCTAAGGGTCGTACATCAGATCTATGAATGATCTTGATTATATTTATAAGTTGTATCGAGCAGTGAGTGATCTTGTTCCGAATATATCTTCTCGCTATTAAATAGCTATATGAAAGGTTTTGTTGCAATTTTGCTAGTGGAAATTTCAAAACTCCAGCTTTATGTATTGTAGCACAAGCTATCAAGCGAATGAATAAGAAATATATATTTTATTTGATATTTACAATCTAAGGGAATATATACAAATGTAGTTCAAAATAACTCGTCAGTGTATCACATGCATTCTTCTCCTACTCCCGTCTGTCTCCATAATTTCGAATTATTTTCTCGTCAAGCCCGGGTTCCTTGGTGATTCTGCGGATCATTTCGAACTCCTCCTCTTCCTCTGATGTTCCTTCTTTACGAAGCGAGATGGACTCTCTAGCACTCTTGGTACGCGTCGAGAACTCATCCTCTGCAGAAGCCAGATGACCCTCACTCTCTTGTTCCTTGATCAAATCCTTTCCAGTCGGAAGTTGAAGTGGGTAAGACTTTAGAGAGCCGTCCTCTTGCTGCGCGATAGTCTTAGGAGTAATATACGGCATGGCATCGTAAAGATCAAAGCGCTGCATCTCGAAGTCCTGTAGACGAATATTTTTGAACTCTTCAGGATATTCCCTCAAGGCCCACTCTTGTATCAGCTTCTTCTCATTGGGTGGGACATAATTATATAGCACCTCAATAATATCAGTCACAGTAGACTCCTTTTCGCTGGAAGGGTAAAATAGAATATTGTTCTTCTTTTCACCGTTTTTATCGCTCACTTGTTTGATGCTGCTCATAGCTTTTAATCGTTCGACAATACGCGGCATGAAGACTGCCACAATGTTAAATGCTTTTCCTCGAGTCCCAGATTCCAGATGCGACACAACATAGAACTTCACAACCTCCAAGGTGATAGGGACTTCATCAAAATTCAAGAAATCATCCCATAGATGATCGGCATAGCCAGCACCAGTTAACGAAGCCATTCTCATCAAAAGTCGGAAAGTCTCTGAATTAGGTTGTCGCTCCACTGATGGGTCTACATCGCGGGATGTAGCAGAAAAACTCATCTGCTGCCAAATATGATAGGTATAGTACGAATCCAAAATTGTATTACTGGCTTCCAAGAGAGCATTAAATAGTTCAATATCCGGATCAACGTTTAGATCAAGTTTGTAGCACATCAAAACTTCTCTGATGCCCGCTCTGTAGTGCTGTCGCGAGAATCCTCGCAGTATAATAGAGTACATATCTCGCTGGGGGGGAGTTTCGGAGTGTTTCCTCACATGCCGAAATAGCTCCAGTGCTGCTTCAGGATACCCTAAATCGCAGAACTTGCGCATAGAAGTCAAATTTGTATCATAGTCGGCAACGAAATGGGTATGAATGCAGCCATAAATCATCCAAGCAGCCTCAGATGATGTGCTTTCCAATACAGCTTCTCGCAAGGAGCTAAATAGTTCGGGGAATGCCGAAGGAGGATACTTATAAGAATCTCCCATTTCTTCCCTCAAGAAATCCTGTAGGGTTCCAATCTCACCGTTCTTGATCAGAGCATCTACAACGGCCAGTCTAGTAGAATAATCCACGCTATTAACAAAAACTCGGATAGCCATATATAACTCGACGATCGCTGTGACGTCAAATTCGGCTTCTGGCAACGCTGCAAGAGACTGAAGCATTATAAATAGTGCTTTCATGTCATCCTTTTTCGGATCCCACGTCAATCCTTCTTTTCCTCCCATTCTGAACGCGGCTATTGCAGCATTAACATCTCCACAATTTATTCGATCACGAATACGCAAACTTATAGATACGTTATCGTGTGCGATAGAATAAGAACTATACAGCATAAATATTTCGTCGCAGAAGCTGTGGTCTGCAATATTATTGCTTACTGCAACCTGCGAAGCCCTGAACACGCCGTTCAGTGACTGCGTAGATACTTGATAACCATGATCAGTCATCTGACCAAAAAGTTTGGCTACTTCAGCAACGCTGCCTGTTGAGTAAGCAATCCACTGAGCCCAGACATCCCAGCTTCTTGCATCTAAATTCTGCATCGTATTTTTTGACGCAAACAAAATTGAAATCATTGAAGCAGTTTTGGTATCGTCTGTTACGATGCAAGCTGTCATATACGATCGAAACAGTTCTTGATTCTGAAGGACGTCATAAGAGGGCACTAAGACACCGTCTTCCGTGGTATCAAAAACGACATTTTTGACATCCTCCATAAATAGCTTGGACCTCTCAGGCTCATAGGCCTTCACCACATAACGGAATAGTAGCTCATATGTATCCAGGTTTGGGAGCATGTCTGTTGAGGTTGAAGAATCGCCAAGAGTTTTGTCGTATATTGACCATATGTTTCGCTGACTATTCTCGATCGCCGCTTGCAAAACAATATTGAACGCCCCAATATCTAGAACGCTAACCTCAAACAGTCGAGATATCAAAATCTGCTGCATTTTAGTATCGGCAATGTTATTCACTATAGATACGAGAGCAATCGCAACGCCTTCGTCAATAAAATTTAACAGTCGAAGCAACTCGTTAAATGCTGACAACATTTCGCTATCAGCTTTGTTGCGAGATAGCAATAAGACAAAAAGCATAAACAGCTCTTGCGCTTTAGCTGTTTCGGAAGCGTCAATCTCATGCATCAGCTGTTCGTACACCTTTCTTCCTAGCACAACGTGATAGTCTGAACGCTGATCAAAACTAGCAATTAAACGCAAAAGATTTTCCAGTTCGTCCTTATTAAGCCTTGCTCGTTTGACATTGCCAACATCGAGAACTTCAGTAGACGCATCTGGGCTCTCGGCAGTGTGGCCTATTTGTGGAGTGTATATAATCTTCCAAGCCTCTTCGATCAAACGAGTGTGGACGACCGGTAATTCTCTTTTAGCAATTTTAGAAATCAAATCATCGATTGCGTCCTTGATGTCAAACTCGATCTCCTGTAATGCCGAGATATCTTCAGAATCCACTAAATCGCTCTTCACCTTACGAATCAAGTTGCTCAAGTTCTGTAGTGCTTCCCATTCCGCATCTGGCTCATAACCTTCAATATTTTCGCCACCATCGGCTGATATACGACGAGTCTCCCATTCAGTTGAGTGAGAAACTGGTGGGGTTTTGCGAAATAGTCTGGAAATCCAAGAATCGTCCGGCTTGCGCGAATAGTTTGAAGATTTCTCGCCGCTATCAAAAGGAGGTGGCTCGGTTGCGTACGTACGTATAGCTTGCAAAAAAGACTGACTATCTACTGTTACAACTGATGCTGTAGTATGCTGTATATGCTTGTATTTGGCGGTGGAAAGACGTGCAACAAATAGCTGCCGAGAAGAAACTTTCGAAGTTACTCGGAAAGACATTGCGCGTTCTGCAATTCTGACAAGTCAGTAACAAAAAAACATAATACTAAATAAATATTAATTAAAACTCACACCAAAAATAAAGCAGTCTCATATCTCAAGAGCGGAATTGGCAACGATTGTGCAGATAGACTGACGAGCTCAGCGGAGTATCAAAACCGTTCAGATAATATTTCCAACCCTTGCTTTTCTGCAATTTCCCACGTCACGTGATAACATAATCTTGTTGAATGGTTTGACCGTACCCTCCGGTAACCAATGCTCAATCCGCAATTCAAATATCAATTAAATTTAATTCAAGCTCAACTAGTTTTAACTTGTGTTAGAGTCTTCCCAAGTCTAGCAGGGTCTAGCGTCCATCTCATATTGCTTCCATTTAGTACCAGTCCTTTAACTGATATTTTCTGATACAAATCCCTTAGCAACGAATACGAATCCCTTGGATTCTGAATCCTTACGTAAATCATGTCAGGGTGACTGCCTCCTGCGGCTCGTAATAATCCTCAGGGGAAAAATGATCAACGATTTTGTGCATGCCCATTTCCAATTCCAACTTTGGGAGTCGCCATCACATCTTCCTTCCTCTCGAACAGTAACATCTGCAGCTCTGCCATGGCAAACCTGATGCGCTCGCTCAACACAGAATCGGATATCAGTCATCCTCAAAGCTATGGATTGGACGGCAGTGACGAAGACTTACCAAACTCACCTTCTTCCACCGGTACTCCGTTCTTCTCTTACGCGGACGAACGAGCTTTCACGGACTTGGACGCAAAGTACTGGGCTCAGGCTCACCCATCATCCAGCTCTCCCCCCGCCAATAGTCAGATGAGACGCGATTCCACTGTATCGAATCCGAATAATATGTCTGCAGCTCTTTATGACTCGTTCAGATCATTTCACCTGGATCACTCGCGTAATAGCACCGCCGATGCCAGTATGATTTCGTCTGGTCAGCACCCTGGCCAGTCACCAGGGTCTGTGCAAATTGATGCTACTTCTTCTGCTCTTTCTGCAGATAATACGGAAATGGACACAGATACAGCAGCGCCTTCCGCAGATCCTTCTGCAGGGGCTAATTCTTCCGCATATATTACTCATGGTAAGATTTGTTTGCATCCTTAAGCAATGCTATATTGCGGCTAACAATGTTGTTTTAGATGAGGATATGGATGCAGAACTCCAAATGATATGTAAATCTGTCGCAAAGTGTTTGGAACTCCGCCATAAGTACATCTCTCGTTCAAATCAGGGTCTTCTCGACAACCCTAGAGATCAGCCTTCTTGGAAGATATATCCAGCCCCTCCAGCTCCTTCGTGGACTGATGCTAAGGAGCCCCTTCTTAATAAAGACATGAACTATAGCTCAGCCCACGCCCGAGCCGAGGAATCTAAAAGACCTGATGGCGCTGACGGCGTTGGCTGGGATTTTCATTTTGAAGATTGCCACATTCCTTCTATCGAGGATGATGTTGAGTACACTCTTGATGCTAAGGGTGTTTTCCAAGTTTATCACTTTATTGACGGAGTGAAAACTCTTATGGTTGAGGTGCCATCACTTCGAGAATACTACATGGATTTAGAAGAAGTCAGCAGCATCAGCTCAGATGGTCCAACAAAAAGCTTTGCTTTTCGTCGACTGCAGTATCTAGAAGCGAGCTGGAACTTATATATTCTTATGAACGAGTATCAGGAGCTAGCAGACACTAAGCGCAATCCACATAGAGACTTTTATAATGTGCGAAAGGTGGATACCCATGTTCATCACTCAGCTTGCATGAATCAAAAACATTTGCTGCGATTCATTAAGTCAAAAATGAAGAAGTGTCCCAATGTATGCTAAATTCTTCAGTGGATCTAATGGTGACTAATGATTTTATAGGAAACTGTAATCTTTCGTGACGGAAAACTGTTATCTCTGCAAGAGGTCTTTGAATCCCTAAATTTAACGGCTTACGATTTGTCGATTGACACGCTTGATATGCATGCCCATCGCGATACGTTCCATCGATTTGACAAATTCAACCTGAAATATAATCCGATTGGTGAATCTCGTTTGAGAGAAATCTTTCTGAAAACTGATAATTACATCAAAGGCAAGTATCTCGCAGAACTAACTCGCGAAGTTTTTTATGATCTTGAGCAGAGCAAGTATCAGATGGCTGAGTATCGCATTTCAATATACGGAAAGAATATCAACGAATGGGATCGTCTCGCAGAATGGGTTGTCGATTATCGCTTGTTTTCATCCAATGTACGCTGGCTGGTCCAATTCCCACGTTTATATGAAATTTACAAATCGACTGGCATCGTGCAAAATTTCGAGCAGATCATTATTAATATCTTCCAACCTCTGTTTGAGGTGGCAAGAGATCCTGCAAGCCATCCTAAACTTTATGTATTTTTGCAACGAGTGATTGGCTTTGATTCAGTTGATGACGAGTCAAAATCAGAACGACGGCTTTACCGCAAATATCCATATCCGAAAGACTGGAACACAAAGCAGAATCCTCCTTATTCCTACTATATCTATTATCTCTATGCCAATTTGACTTCTCTTAATGCTCTCAGAAAATCACGCGGATTCAATACATTTGTTTTGCGTCCACATGCTGGAGAGGCAGGTGATACCGAACATTTAATATCGGCTTTTCTTGGTGCACATTCTATTTCTCATGGAATTTTACTGCGTAAAGTTCCATTTTTGCAATATCTTTTTTATTTAGACAAGATTGGTATTGCTATGTCGCCGTTGAGTAATAATGCTCTATTTCTTGCCTATGATAAAAATCCATTCTTCAGCTATTTTAAACGAGGTCTGAATGTTTCCTTATCTACAGATGATCCGTTACAGTTTGCATATACAAAAGAGGCTTTGATAGAAGAGTATTCTGTGGCAGCTCAGATCTATAGATTATCTGCTGTTGACATGTGTGAACTTGCGAAGAACTCTGTGCTTCAAAGTGGTTTCGAATCAGAGGTGAAGGAGCACTGGCTTGGTCACGGTTATAACTTGCCTGGAACTTCAGGTGTTCATGTCGAGAAAAGCAACGTACCAGCTGTGAGAGTGGGATATCGACAGCAGACATATGAGCAAGAACTGGAATTGTAGGTGATCTGAGAAAACCTTTTTGTTGGCAAATGACTCATTAACAAACTTTTTTAGTGTCCATAAGTATTCCGGAGCTCTCAGAGCTCAGTATGATGAATCAGAGCAAAATGAAATGCTGGAGAGTCAATCTATCAAATCTGATTTGACCGGCAGTATGACGCTTCCCGAAGGCTTTTCTTATTTATCCAAAACCGAGCGTCGCCAGTCAGTCACGAAGTATGCACACTTTTTTTTTTCATTCCAAGTCGATGATCCTGTATTGATATTAACATTTGTTTCTATTTTAGTGCATTCTCACCGCCGGATATCCGTGGGTTTCCTGGTATCAAGCAGCAGGCTGTAAGCAGACGCTCAACTTTGAATCTCGATATATCCACATAAAAATACGATAGAGTGATTATTTCACGTACAGATCATGATTTTTTCTAATTGATATTGTTTATTTACCGTTTTGATGGATTTCATATTAGAACATGGTTCTGCTGTATCTTTACAAAATCTATTGCACTAACCCAGGAGGTTCTATATAGTGTAATAGATAGATTTAAACAAACAAACAAACGATATATAATTGCTGATGTTACGACAGCATGTTTTGGTAAAATAGATATATTACCTGTATACTGACTGTAGTCGCGCGATGTCTAGCACCATTATCGGCAACCAATCTTTAAAAAAACTTCTCAAACTTTCTAAAGTGGATAAGGCTGAGTTGAGTCTGAGTGAGTGCCTTGAAGCTGGCATCACAGGATGCAATGTGGCTTAAGAGACTTTATAAATTAATGATTGGAAGGTCAGAGGATGCAATTGAAATTGCAGAAGACAATCAAGGAGCAACCAAGCTGGCTAAGAATCCACAATTCCATGAGAACAAAACATATTGATGTGAGATATCATTTCAACAGAGAAGGTATCATGGTATAATACAATTATCAATGTGGTTGGGTGCAACACAAAGATATAGTCGCCGACTTGTTAACCAAGGGAATTGCGAGAGATCAATCAAAAAAAGTTAAAGTCACAATGATGGGAATGTCGAAACAATGGAGCAAGTGGAGTGTTGAAACTTTAAGGTTTGGCACCAGATTAAACTCAAGAGTTATGTTTCAATGTTGAGGGCTGGACTTGGTTTAAGGTTTTATGCTGGAAGTCAGAAGGAGAAGCTTCTCACAAGCATTAGAAGATTCTTATGTTTGTAGTGAAGACACAGAAAGGTTCTGGAGAACAGGACCCAAACATTATATATAAAGGGCTTTGACCCCATTTTTTTTGTATAATAACAGCAACAATAATGAAACAACAGATTATCATACACTCAACACAGAAGTTCCATCATGGATTAGAGCACTGCTTCATCATCCAACATATTGGTACTTCCAATGCGTATCTATCATTGCAACACTGACATGAGGTGGATGTGTGCTTTAGATCTTACCTTTATTTTGTTCAAATCTATTATCCTATGTATAACCACCAAGTTTTATGTCAGTTTCCGGACTGGATTACCTGCGACTGCAATAGGCACAACAGAGCTCTGCGCTGAAACGAGGAAGGACGGAGTACTGGATGGTAATGAACATAGTAGAAAATTAGTCAGGCGCTGATTTCTGTAAAACTCTATCAATTGCTTTGATTATTTGAAGAGTCCTACGCTAGTCATTTTTTGACTGATATCTCGGTAGCGAGCACGACTAAATGATGGAAGCGTCAAAAGCCACATAATGAACTCAGAAACAAATGCCAAATAATGTCGTCTATAACGTCCGTCATCGCACTTGCAACGCTGCTAATTCATCCTGAACTCAAAAATTGTCATAATTATCACGGAGTCAGTGAAAATGATCAATACTAGCATTAAGGCAATTGTTGATAGTAAACATATGCTTAATTTCCAGCAGAAAGAAGACTGATGGGTTGAGGATCGTCGATGCCAGTTGTAGAAATTCAGTGTGCCCTGAAGAGGAGCAAACATATCGATTCAAATACCTAAGAATAAGTTCAGATGTCAGATCTGTCAAGTCCTTTCCTGAGAACTGTCATGATAGCTCTTACCTTCGAATGTTAGCAGTTAACCTGTTACTGGATTGCAGAGTTCTGTGCAAGAGGCCGCATGGCAACTTCGACTTGAATGGTCTGATTATCTCTTACTGTTCCAAAGTTGTATCCTGCTTTTACATGTGTAACACATCTTGTTATTAACCCGACTGATTTTCGTTCAAATCCAAAAATACTCACGACAGCTTCTTGAATTTGTTGAAATGAAAGAACGCTAAAGTGAATGGCTTGTGCCAAGAACGCTAAGTTATTATTGTTATCTCGCGTTGTTATTGTGTGATGAGCGAATTGATTAACTGTAAATGGAAAAGATTGCGAAAGCGCCGAAACTCAGATATCTGCAGTGTCTGAGTGGAGTCGCTGGAGCGTCTTAGGAAGAACTATATAAAGATGAGATAGTTTCCCATGTTTGTATTTAGAGAGGTTGAGCAATAGATGAGTTATTACTATGGAACATCTTAATAGCCTCATTAACCAAAAGGCTGTGAGCCTTCAACAGAATTATCTCCAGACAGTGGCATCGAAGGAGCTAATAACTACTTTTTCTTCGAGCGAGGGCTTTTTTTCATCATATACTAAAGTGGTTCCAAAGCTTTTGATATTTCACGATAAAAATGCAGATCTTAAATGCTGCCCGCTGCATTGAATATCTGGCGTCGCAGGTGGTGATTGTACCTCGTTCTGCGTTTGGCTTTTCTTAGTGTTATTAGCAAGTGCTTATTTTGCAGTGAAGACCTACTGGAAATCTGCAAGCAGATACTTACAGACAATTAATGTTTGGAAACTTTCCTTCCAGATCCATCTATTGAATAACGAGGCCGTCCTCAGCTCTCTAAGCGCTTGACCCAGGGAGCTAAAACTACAGAGTGAATTTGCGTGCTCTTTTCGGGTTATTGCTAAATTTGCTTTAAGACCGTTACGTTTTCTTCTTCCGTCTAGCTCTGTAATCAGCTCATGTCATTCCTTAAAAGTGTTGCGATGACAGATACACATTGGAAGTACCAGACATGCTGGATGATGAAGTAGTTTGTGACGGAGATTCTGTGTTGAGTGTATGATAATCTGTTGTCTGATTTTTGTTGTTGTTATTATTATTCTGTGGGATCAAAGCTTTCTATATATAATGTCCAGGACCCACTTGATTATCAATATGAATCAAGTCCGACTTTAAACATTTGAACATACAGTTTCAACAAGTGCATGGTAGGGCTCAGAGTAGGATTGCAAGGCTTGGCAGTGTTGTTTATGTGTGTTCAAATGAGCATGGCTTGTGTGTATTGACACCAACAGGAACTGTCATTAGATTTACAGATGCTTTAATGGCAGTTGTATTTTTAGAAGTCATCAGACTTACAGTGAATAAGTAAGGCAGAACACTTCAGAAAATGCTTTATTAGTGCACAAATAGACAGGTGAACGGGCAGTTGGTTGGCTGGCTGATCATCTTGGAAATAGAGCAATGCATAAAAGAAAGCTATGCAGAGAGATTTTTCTATACACTCTCTATCTTCACTGCAATAGCCATGCCAGTTTTCTATTATCATTGCTATTGAGCAGTTTTAGTGTTTAATATGAATATGTGATATTTTTCAATAATACTTGATAAAAGCAGCCTCAGCTCTTCACCAGCACTGCAATTAACAATAATGCAACAGTTGCATACGAAATCTAATTCAGTCTGGTGCATAGTCAGTCATGCATTACATCTTTGATTCCGTTTATTGTTAGCCCTGTTGTTTTCAGCTGCAAATGAAAGGTATTGATAAAAATTGAGTGCTCCAAATATTTACAGATCTGGTTGCTAATTTTTCTTGAGCTGCCTTTGCTGATATTCTCT
>JAJLXK010000038.1:0-75096 GCA_030571195.1 Myxozyma geophila | reverse complement strand
TGCCAAGAACGCTAAGTTATTATTGTTATCTCGCGTTGTTATTGTGTGATGAGCGAATTGATTAACTGTAAATGGAAAAGATTGCGAAAGCGCCGAAACTCAGATATCTGCAGTGTCTGAGCGGAGTCGCTGGAACGTCTTAGGAAGAACTATATAAAGTGAGCTAGTTTCCCATGTTTGTATTTAGAGTGATTGAGCAATAGATGAGTTATTACTATGGAACATCTTAATAACCTCATTAACCAAAAGGCTGTGAGCCTACAACATACCCTCCTCCTCAACAATAACAACAACAATAATTCATATATATATAACATACTATATATTACCAAGAGTCACTAAATGTCATACAACATGGATATGGATACCTCCAACATCCCCTTTTCAGCTGGACCAGCTTCCGAATCACAACATCTGGTACTTTCAATGTGCATCTGTCATCGCAACAAAAACTTCCTCCAAACGAAAATATAGCATAGAATATAGCATTGAATGAGGGAGCTTTTGCCATACCTCAGTGGATTTATATGATATAAGATATAGTAAGTAATATATCAACTAGCTGCTGTGTAGAAATTGATGAAAAGGCACAGGATATGGAGTTAAGGAGGCATAAATGAGACGCTTGCTGGCTAAACCTCAAGAATTGAGGATTTGCGAGATATTTTGAAGTAAAATTTGGTGGTTTATGTTTCACATCTTATTTGACAAGAAAAAAAGAGGAAAGGTTACAGCCATGCTGCAGAAGTCCACATTCTGTGTTGAGCTTAAATAAAGCTTTTAAGAATTAGCAGACCTCGGTTGATTTCAGAAGCTTGTTATAGATTCTCAGAAATTCTATTGCACTCAGCAAGCATGAATAAACAAGAAATTACTTAGAAACTGATAATTTCTACTGTAAACTGTTAATCTATATAATATAAATGATAGCAAAGACTGTCATAACCTCAAAGGTTCTATATAGTATAATAGATGTACAAGCAATGATAGCAAAGAACTATTTTCACTTTTGCTCTCTACTGCTATTTGGCTAACTGCTCCGAAAAATTTAGATAAAATCAAATGGACTTCAGCATTTTTGGATTCATTTTATCTTTTCATAAAAAATTTTCGTGCTTATGTGAATCTATAATATGGCAGAGGTGTTGGCTGTTTTTTTGGTTTGTTTCAATAATGATCTAGGAGGGCTGCTACGAATGAGATTATTGCATGTTTCTCCATTATTCATAGTCTCACTCATAGTTTAAAATACTGCGATTTCTATTGCATTCTTGAGATCCTTCGATTAGAATCGCGGTACAATTACGGGGTAGCCGTTCAATGAGTTAGTTATGTGACGTGCTTTGCAATAATGTTTGTCTGTTGCACGCATTCTAGATATAATTCTTGTCTGGATTCAATTAGTCTCATTTTACTATTCTCTATCATATTCCTTCTCTCAATATCATTACTATAATATATCATGAAACAAATGTAGTAATTGATCTGTCCGAATTTTTCCGTGTTATTTCAGTAATTTTTTCAGTATTTTTGCAGATGCTACAATGTCCGCTTTCTGTTCTGTACTATCATGACATACATACTTTTTGAACTGCACTCTTTGTGAGACCAATTGCGATCCACACAGAATGATGTAGAACTATATAGGAATATAGAAACAGTACAATGCAATTTTTAACAGGAAAATACTAGCAATAACTTAAAAAATTCGCATAAAACAAAAAAACTAGGCGTTTATTTGATTTATTGTATCTTATTATATATTTTGTTGGTGGTTAATACTGTGGATTGCTAAAACAATATGGGTTGCTTTTGTGTTCTTACAATAAGTGTAGCATATGGTGGCTGAGTAGGTTATTCATGTTTCATTGTTGAAGTTATTAGCCATAGAAACTGCAATAATGAGATAATACAGCATTAAAATATCACAAATACAACAATTCGACACTGCCCTATTTCAATCTATTATGGCATATAGAGCCTCACAGACTATGACAGTGGAAAATTTATGAGTGGAGATGCTGACATTATAGCATGTTATGTCTTCATACATCAAGAGTGTAATGAGTGTTCTGCTCTTTAATCAAGCTGAGCGCGGTGAAAGTATGTGGTGTAAAGTGATATAATAGCAATGATTCATAAAAATTTAATTAAAAAAACTATGCATATAAGCACTTCAGTTATAAAATGTAGTCCGTTTTTCAACAGTTCAGCCTAATACAACAGGCTAAAGCGCAATTTAAATAGGCAGCAGAGTTTATGTTTATGAGTTATTCAACTAGTATCTGAACAATAATGCAAACTCTTGGCTAAGGTATGCTTAATTTCAAGATGAGTAAGCCTTCACTTTGAATGGTGAAATGCATCTGACATAGCTAAACCCTTTTCTTCAAACCCTTTTTACGAAGAGCTCGCCAAAGAATTTGGGTAAGGGTAATTAAGCTTTGCATGTCTCAAACGTTTTTACGCAGCAATTGACTAATTATTTGAGTAGTGTTGTTCTGCAGTGAATAGTTTAGACGTGCGATTTATTAAATATCTGTTTGCAGAAGGCTTTGGTAAATATTATTTTGACAGTTAACATGGTTCAGCTAACTGCCCGCGCGGATGTACACGTAATTTAAGGGACATTCGGCAAACTCGATAATTTCAGGAGAGAAATGACATCATTGCCCGCTGACTGAATGCTTAGTCATCAATTTGCTGGGATCCCATTCAAGCAGTTATATGCAAGACTGTGCCTAAGAATACTATACTGAAATTAGATACAACTGAGTACTCGTAAATTAAATAATAAATTTTTTTGTATCATGACAGTCGATTATACTCACACCTTCCGAGGTGTGCGCTTTCGCGCCAGTTGGGAGCCTCGGCATAGTCAGGTAAAGCGGGGTTGTCTCTTCATATAACTTTCTACCCCTCCACATTTACTTCCATCGGCCATCGCGCTTCAATCACAGCAGCAAGCCCGACGTAACTCTCACACGGAAGTTATACTATCAGGTTGATATATGTTGAATTAACAAATGGCTTCTTCATATTCTTCTTCAGTATTCAAATCGGATCTCTTCTCTGGTAAAGTGGTGCTATGTACCGGGGGCGCTGTAAGGCTTTCTTCGTGTCACAAGAAATCACACATGATCAATCTCTGCTAATTATTCATTTTAAGGGAACTATATGTCGACGTCAAACAGAAGCTCTCATTAAACTGGGCGCCAATGCAGCAATTCTTGGACGCAAGAAAGAAGTGACAGAGAATGCAGCAGCTGAGATGCAAAAGCTGAGAAATGGTAGCTTAGTTATTGGTATCAGCGCTGATGTGCGAAATTTCGCATCTATGCAAGAAGCGGTTGAGCGCACAGTTAAGGAGCTAGGGAGAATTGATTTTGTGATTTGCGGTGCTGCGGGCAATTTCGTGTCAGATTTTAGACACCTATCGGCAAACGCCTTCAAAACAGTTGTAGATATCGATCTACTAGGAAGGTACGCTACTTTTATTTATGAATTACTGTTTCGTATCTAACTGTTTTTTAGTTTCAATACCGTGAAAGCGGCAACTGCAGAGCTTATTAAGAACAAGGGATCAGTCATAATGGTGTCTGCGACATTACATTATTATGGTATATGACTTGCAAACTTAGCTCTACAAAATATTTTGATGAACAGCAGTTAATTTGGTTTAAATAGGTGTTCAGTTTCAGAGCCACGTGGGAGCCGCGAAGGCAGGTGTTGACGCGCTATCTAATGCTTTAGCGGTCGAACTTGGACCCTTTGGTGTGAGGTTTAATTGCATCGCCCCTGGTGAGCTAAACAATTGGAAAAAGTTTGCTAATTATCAATAAACTAACTTTCAGGTTGTAGGTCCAATTGACGGAACCGAAGGCATATCGAGATTACTTCCTGCTGGCGCTAAAGATCAAGCATCAAAAGCTGTGCCGCTGCAGAGGCTCGGATCGGTGAATGACATTGCTGATGCTACAGGTGAGAAGATGAGCGCAATTATTTTCAAACTAATCTTTAACTCGTGATTTTGTAGTGTTTTTGTTTTCTGATGCCGCATCGTATATCACAGGATCTGTCCTGGTGGTGGATGGCGGTGCATGGCATGTAGGACAGATGCAAGCCTTACGGTATCCTGATAGTGAGTTTTCGGTCTAATGACAATGGTGATGTTATGTCTGCTAATCATTTATGGTGCAGGTGTTCTTCAAAGTGATCGATTCTGGAAGAAGAATGAAAGCGCCAAGTTGTGAATGGATTATGACACCATGACATCATAGCAGTTGTCATTTTTTGTCTGTAATCTGCTAAATGGAAATCCGGTGTTATAATATCTATCAGCTGTATCATAAAGAATTTGAAACCGTACAAGACCAATAGGGCTTAACTGTGAATTCTTAGCCGAGTGATACCTACAAATTCCAAAATTATATACATTATATAGTCATTAGATTATACCAAATCATCATCAAACTGAAAACTTATTGGTACATTGATGAATCTTAAAACAAAAGCAAAGCAAATCACGCCGTTTTTACGCCAATAAACCTATGTCTACATCCAAATAAATAATACACCCAAAATAACCACTCATATCGTCGAATCGCCAACTGGTGTCAATGATTTCTGCTTGTCTTAACTTACAACTTAGCAGCTCCTAAACTAGTCTTTACTGCTACCAAATTTAAAGTTGAATTTTCCTGTAGCTTTCGCAAAAATATTTTTCTTCGTGCTGCCGGTTGATCCGTTAGACGTGCCCTTCCCAGAAAGTTTACTCGGTGTGCCCTTCTTCTTCTTGAGAGAGAGCTTTACGAGCTCATCTTCCTCTTCTTCCAACTTCTCCTCATGGCGTCGTCGTTTGTCGCCCAAAACAATGAGAGAAGAAGCTTTGTCTGGAGGAGAAATATTTTTCTCCGTCAGATCTCCCGTAACATCATCTGAAGCAGCTGGTGCCAGCACCGATTTATCGCTTTCATTTTTGCTCAAATTGACGACTACTTTCTCGTCAGCGAGTGGGCCGGTAATATTCTCTTCCGAATTTAATCCGGTGCCTGAATCTGATTTAAAATCAGCACTAAGCACTGGCGAAGTCCTGCTGTCATCTGAGGGGACGTGATCATCACGTTTTCGCTTGGTGGTCGAGACAAGCAGGGAATTGTCAGTAACGGCTGGTTCTTCTGCTCCAAGTTCGTCGTCTGAAGTGTTGAAGTAATCATCCTCGTTAGGATCCAAATCGCGAGTGTTTGTCCATCTTCCTCCGCTTGACCTATTTAACACACGTTAATGTTTCTGTCACATTCAGTGAACAATACGAAAATACGCACAAGTGACCATCAATCACCGATTCAGCTAATGCCTGAGATTCATTTTCCATTTGATCATACCATGCGATCAGCGACCGTATGGTTGCAAATTGAGAAAGTGACTCTAGCTTTTCCCTATACAAGCCAACTATATGGTTCGCCACGGGTTTCATACTTCGTTGAAAATCAGGCTTCTGACCCATCTGTAAATAATGAAATCGAATTGATTAGAACGCTGCAGACCAAAAACACCAAAAACAAGATTTTAATTACTTACATTTTGAATGAATTCAAAAAATTCAAGACAAGCCGAGCTAAGAAGATTATTTTTGTTGCCGAGCTCAACCATGAGATCCACAACAGGTGCAAATAATTTGCTCTTAGTCATATAGCGATAATAAAACTCGTCGTTTGTCCCGATGCATTGCCTGAAACATCGGAGAGCAGCTATATACGGAGATCAGTCAAAATAGTCAAACCAGCATCTAAATTCGCTACACTGACTTACCTAGTCGTAACGATTTGTGTGAACTGTGAAAGAGCTTTCCGATATTCAATAATACGGTTGACTCAATAAAGTAGGTACGACTTCGATATCCGTGAAGTCTAATAAACGCACAAACTAAATCACACAGACAATTATATAACGATGCACTGCTGATACTCATAGAAGCGGCATCCTCATCTGTCAAAATAGTCAGGCGATGGAAAAGTCGCCCAACTGACGGGCCATAGAAAGCGTCCAAAAACATTTCCGTTTCTGGGTCATCAGCCCGTTGTCGCATCAGTATGTCGGATGTCTTGCGGAACACATCATACGGTTGGCCGGATGTAGGGTCTAGCAGTATCTGAAGAGCCTCGGCTACTTGCGAAGTTACTCCAAAGTCTGGCTCAGAAAGCAAAATATCGATGAGAGTATCGACGATGGCAGTACTACCCTGTCCGTCGCTGTTTAGAGCCACACTTCGTACTAAAGTCGGATCATGGTCAATTATAGCAAGGATCAGCTCAGTACCGGCGCCCCTGATATTTGGGACACTGTCACGCAGGGCAAAATCAATGACATCAAATAGTTTCTTCTTGATGAAATTTGTGTAGAGGTATGCTCGCTGACTCGCCTGAAGGTTTTTGGCTGTGAGACAAAATTGATGGATGAATCTAACGGCATCGCGCTTTTTGTTAAGGTTTGCCGTTTCTTTACTTGAACTCGATTCGCTATCTGATTTATCAAGTTCATCAGCTTTTTGATCATCATCATCGTGCTGTTTGCTGCCTCCGATTAATTTGTCAGATAATTTGTTGTCTTTATCTGCGTTATGTGCCACCACAGAATCTTTTGTTAACTGTTCAGAAGAATCATTTGCAAAGATTTTGAATAGTGCTGTTGTGAACTCTTCATTATGTTGCAGATGATTTAGAATTGCTACCTGATGAAAATATATCATAGAGCTGAGCATGGAGAACGTTGGATCATCCAATAGTCTTGCAAGTACCACGTCTTTCAAATACTGTAGCCGAAAAGTGTATTTAATCTTATTTCTAACATCCTCGTCAGATATGGGCACCACTTCTTTGAATCTTGACTCGTCAGAGATGTAGTCGCGATGGTTTGCTTTGAGGGACGGAAATTCAGGATCGTCTGTAAAGTTGACAGTCAGCAGGCTACATAATAAAAATCGAAAGCAAAACTATACATTCTAAGATTCCCACAACGCCAACAATATAATACTCTAGAACGATCTGCTCCATGATTGTGTTGTCATTCATCAATACTAAATTGAATGTTAGCGAAGATTCTTTGATTCGAATCAAAAGGCGCCATCATACTTATCAGCTTCATTATTCTGCAGAGAGCGTGCAGATCTGTTATGCTCTCTAAATCCTCAGCCACGGAAAGTAAAGGTACTAGTTTTCCAAGGTAATCCTAAAAATTATTCCGACTGTTAATGTTTGTTCGAGAATGTCTATTTGGAACAAATCACAGCCAATCACTCACATAGTCAATGATCTCTCTTATTATAGGCTCTCTAACATACTGAGAATGAGATGCAATAGCTAGTGTTCTTTCGATGTCAGCTAAGTTGCTGAGAGTGGGCTCGCTCGGAAGTGCAAATGATCCCGGACCCAGATTGTCGTTGATGTCGTCAGAAGCAAGATCATCGATTCTTAGATGCTTTTGAACTTCTGTTATAAACTCCCAAATAGCTGAGCATCCATCGCTTTCTTGGAAACTAAGAGCCAGGTCTGTCTCATCAGGTTCAGTCCACACAATCAACGTATCTAGTATCCAGGTCTCAGTATGACTAGTGATCCGACTCTCAATAATATATTCACCTTGCTGCTTCTGATACTGAACATCTCTGTATATTTTCGTTTCAAGAAGATATTTATCTGCGTCTTCCTCGCCTTTCACGAGAATGTAGGCGTCGTCCTGGATTGGATCTGTTAGCGCGTGCTCAGGGCCCTATCGTTAAACATGGGAGGTACACGGACCGAGATGAGATCACCAACACAAAAACCGGTCCCGCGGTCATGCCAGCTCTCCTGCAGCAGCTCGTAGACCTTGACCCTACGCGGAATTGCCGGAACCTCGAAGGACATGATGAGGAGCGACCAGGGGTGCGGGGATCACGGGAGCTAGAATGCCAGGCAAGCCTTTCTGCCCTTCTTGATTGAGGCTTGTCTGAGAATGATGAGAATAGCAACAAGCCGGGTAAGGGCTTAACAGCCGATCACGTGCCTGGTTACACGTGCCTACGCGAAGACAGACTGTCGCGCTTGATTTTGCGTGGAAAGTTTGGGCAGCGGCGGCGGAGTAATGGCAAAACGTGCGAGGAGGAGGATGAATGTAAACACAATATACGAAACAGACGAGGCAAAATAAACAAACACAATGGGTGTCCGGCCAATTGCTTGCTGAGGAAAGGCTGCTCTTCACACGGTCTCTGTTTTCACATGCTTATCCCTAGATTGTCAGAATCGCGCCACTCCAGCGCTGTGCGTCAAAGTCAGGGGAAATAGTACTTCTTGCGGCTCAGATAAGCTGCAGCCCATGCTAAAATTCACAAATGAGCATTAACAGATTAGGGTTCTTGATGAATGGCCTTACTGCTCAGCTTTCTGATAAATTCCCGTTGTTTCCAGCTCTCACGCGTTCTTGTGCTTCATTCCTCAAAGGCTGCGATGTGTGCTCTCCGGGCAGACCCCTCTATCAAGTATGATGCGATTATTGTTGGATCTGGAGTAGTTGGTTCTGCATTGGGCGCGACCTGGGGTCGTCAGGGCCGTCGTGTTCTCCTGATAGGTATGTACCCATCATTTGCGATACTGCACGATGCGCATCTCGTGAATGTGCGCTGACTGTGTTTGTTGCGATTTTAGAGCGCGATTGGTCTGAACCTGATCGTATTGTTGGTGAACTGTTACAGCCTGGTGGTGTTAATTCACTATACAAGCTGGGTTTGGCCGACTGTTTGCAAGGAATTGACGCGGTCCCCGCAACTGGTTACTCCATCATCTACAATGGCGAGTGTGTTCGTCTGCCTTACAATGAAAACCCGACCAAACCAGGAGAGATGCTGGAAGGTCGATCATTTCACCATGGTCGTTTCATTTCTCAGCTTCGGGCAGCGGCAAAGGCTGCTCCAAAGTAAGCTTTATAGGCATTAGTGTTGTGGTGGAGTTCTTAGTTAACATTCTGATAATAGTGTTACCTGTCTTGAAGCAACCGTGAGCGAGCTTGTAACTGATGAAGAAACTGGTACAGTTACTGCAGTCAAATGTACAAGCAAAGCCTCAGAGAAGCCAGACACTGTATGTATTTACTGCATATCAACCCTCGAGTTTTTTGTTCTAATATCCGAATCTAGTACACAGGATCACTGGTTGTAGTAGCGGACGGCACATTTTCCAAGTTTAGACGGGATTTCATAACGACACCTGTGAAAATTCGGTCACATTTCGTAGGTTTGGTCTTGAAGGATGCTGTTATGCCTACCAAGAACCATGGTCATGTCATCTTGGGAGATCATCCTCCGATCCTTGTTTACCAGATCGGTGAGCATGAGACTAGAATGCTAGTTGACATTCAAGGAAAGCTTCCTTCAGCCGGAAATGGTGATTTAAAGCATCATTTGGAGACAGTGGTTAGCAAGTCTGTGCCAGAGTGTCTGCTGCCATCGTTCAAGCTAGCTATAGAGACGGAGCGTCTGCGATCAATGCCTAACTCATACCTACCTCCTTCATCAAACTATACACCAGGAGTTCTCTTTTTGGGTGATTCTTTCAATATGCGACATCCTCTTACTGGAGGTGGCATGACTGTTGCTTTGAATGATGTGGTTTTGATTTCGGATTTGTTGTCGCCCTCTAACGTTCCAGATTTTGACAACACCGCTCTAGTCATGTCCCAAATGAATGTCTTTTACTGGCAACGAAGAGGTCTGAGCTCAGTTATTAATATGCTTGCACAAGCACTTTATTCGTTGTTTGCTGCTGGCGACAAGCGACTTGCGCGGCTACAGAACGGATGCTTTCGCTACTTTGAACGGGGTGGAACATGCGTTTCGGAGCCTATTGGGTTACTTTCTGGGTAAGATTGTTGCCTTTGTGTGGCTTGCGTTGTTGTCCCGCTACTAACAGCATATCATAGGGTTATTCCGGTTCCATTTGTTCTGATTTATCATTATATCTTTGTGTGTTTCTTCGCCATTATGTGTATGTTTAAGGGTGCTTCGCCTTTACAGTACCCTTCTTTAATGCTCGAGAGTTTCGGAGTAGCGTGGAAGGCAATGGAGGTGTCTATTCCTGTGTTTTGGACGGAGAATTTCTAGATGTCGTCTCTGTGTATGAATAATTTTTATAATTGTATTTTTTGCTTGATTGTTTTCTGATTGTTTTTTGCTGATTGTGTGCACTTGCTCAGCAGTATTTTGTGTTCCTTTCATCTTGTGTTTTTTTTGCTGGTTCTCTTATCACACCTAATATGTACAATAATATTCTATTTACAAAGCTAATTACATCTTCAATTGTGCAATGCTATTCATGAAGGTAAAAATACAGTTAGATTCTTCCATTTACTCTTGCCGCCAGTTTCCCAATTTTTATCGCAGAGTTGGACTTCCAGGCCAAACCTCATAGTCTTGTTGGTTTCAGATACAGCAGAGACTGAATCCCATCTAAACCAAATATCAATTCCGACGTTTATTCCACCTCCTTTCTCTGTAGGTTCGCCAAAGACTGTGATGAATTCTGAACCTGTTGTCGTGGAGGTTAAATGTTGAAACGGGAGTAGAGTGGATGGAATGGGTTTGTAATTCTTTTCGTCGTTGTAGAATTCGAGAGCGTCCAGGATCATTTTCCCTGTTGAATATGTTATTCAGCAAGATCTTTGTTCATGTGCAAATGACTTGGAAAGCAATGTAAGTTCGGTGAAATTACCAGATGATGAGCTTCTAAAGCTCAATACTAATCCTGCATCGTAATAGACAACACAGATAGTGTCGTTTCCATACTCTTTCACCAGAGCTTTAACAATCTGTTTGTCAATTGCCTGAGAATCGAAAGTATTCTGAAGTCCATTAGAGGATAGGAACTCTGATAACGCAGAATTGCGGTGACCCAGATCAAGTGAGTTGCGACTTCTGACGGCCTCGTGCCCTAAGAACGCAAGAGAGTGCGCTGTACGTGGCGATGACTTGGAAAAGTCACTCATGTGCTCACTCGGAGAGGTATGTACTTGCTTGACAAGTGAACATGTCAAGGAAGTCGCTTAGGCAGACCAGATATACAAAGCCCATTGAGCATTCAACATCAAGTCCCTTAATTTTAAGGTGGTTTTTCGTTAAAGTCTAAACTGTAGCTTTGGCTGAAGTGAGCTACGTCACAGCAAATCCGAGCATTATAAAACTACAGGATTTAACCACGCCGGTGCTGAACAGGTAGTGTACGAAAAGCCAGGGAGCTAAGATGAGTGCAGGGATGCTGGCCACATGGGCCAAGCTTCATGGGATTGTGATTGCAGATTGCGTGGAGGTGATGAAGACAGAGTCGGCAGGTCTTGGGTTGTTTTTGAAGGATGGTACGACAGAGGTTCCAGAGATAGTGGTTGATATCCCAAGGTCGATGATCCTGACGGCGTCGAATATCCGAACGATGGCATTATCACAGAAGGACACTTTGAAGGTGCTGCTTGATTCGCAGGAAAGACCACTGGCAGAACGAGAGGTGATTCTTCGGTTTTTTGCAATGGCGCTGCACAAGTTTGGCCCTGGGGCCAAGATGCCACAGAGTTTCTACGAGCCATATCTATCGCTGTTGCCTGATCCTACGAGAAAAGAAAATGGGAGTGCGACAAAGAAGTCGTCGATGCCACCCATATTTTGGGACGAGGAAGAGCGCGAAAGAGCGGCCGGCACGTCGCTGTACATGCCACTACAAGCCAAGATGCGAAAGCTGCAGAATGAATACGACGAATTCAATGCACAATGGGCTCAGGTGTTCCCCCACGAGGAATTACGGTATGAAGAATATTTAAGAGCCGAGTGGCTGGTAAGCTCGCGCGTGATTGAGCTACCTGGCACAACAGCTACGACAGAAGAAGAAAAGGAATGGGAGATTGCGGTTGTGCCGGTGCTTGATTTTGCCAACCATGGGACGGAGTACAATGCGAGGTATGAGGTTGGCGAAGACTCAGTTCAGCTGATGAAGGTCTCGGATAGAGAAGAGAAAGATGAGGCGGATAGTGGAGCAGGATCGGCGGCGGTCACGAGCTTCAATGAAGACAAGAGTGGATCCGAGATCTTGATCTCGTACGGGCGCGACAAGGGTTCGTCTGAGTTGCTCTTCACTTACGGGTTTTTGGTGTCAGCGGAGGAGTATACGGGGGCCGAGCATGTTAAGATGCGGGTGACGCGGGGCGGGCCTGCGCTGCAGTATATCTACGGGCGGGTGCCGCTGGTGGAGGTGCGGGTTGACAGCCAGGGCGAAGTGAGCTGGGAGGGCGACTACCTATGGCTACTGTGCGTCGGACCAGACGACGGGTTCGAAATCACGGTGTCGGTCACGCACGACGGCGAGGAGGACGTCGACGCGAGCATTGGCGGACGGGTGCTGACGGGTGCGCGTGGGCGAGAGGTGACGGAGGCGATCGAGCACGAGATAGCGGTTGGCGCGATGCAGGCGGTGTTTGAGCTGCGGCGAGTGCTTGTTCTCGAGCAGCTTGCGCTGGGGTGGATTGAGGCGGTCGGGCAAAGCGAGTGGGCGGCGGAGGTCGAGGAAGGCTTCGGCGCGGAGGAGGACGGCATCGAGGCACTGCGCCAGCGGGAGGAGCGGGTGTTTGGGCTGCTGCTGGACAGTCTCGAGGAGGACAAGCGGCGGCTGGCGGAGTCGCCGGAAGTGCTGGGCTTTCTCGCACGGCAGCATGGCCAGGAAGAGCCGCCGGCGGACGAGGCAGACGAGGCGATGGCGGGCGTGGACGGTCTTGATATCGAGGACCGGGCGCAGGACAAGGACGAGTGTGGGCAAGAAGCGAGTGAGTCGCAGATTCAGGCCGGTGCAACGTCGGCCCAGGCGAGCAACGGGGACGAGGATGACGTGCGATGAGGAGGCGCGCGAGGACGAGTGCGGAACCGACCGGGCTGCGGGGCGTGCCGGTACCCGGTTGCGTCCGAACTGCTGCTGATAATAATAGAGCGCTCGAAATAAATAAGTCAGACAAATCGAATAATAAATAAAGCACACGGCAGACAATTAAGTGCGTGACTCCCCGCACAAGCGACAAGCCACAGCCGCGACGGCGGTCCCTGTGCCAGCCACGCCCCAGCCACGTTTAAGTCCGAAGAGTCGCGTGCGCGGACCAGCGGAGACTCTGTCGCGCGCCGAGGCTGCGCCGACACAGCGCGTGCTACACTGTGTGCGCTGCTGTCACGCAGCGCTACAAACCCCGCGGATGCGCACATTTGTGGGGAACCCCTGCACCGGGCTCGTCGGCGGTCGCGCTTGCGGTGCCACGCGATTTGCTTTTATGCTTCTACCCCGGATTCTCTGGCCACCTTTTCGCTTCCCACCTTCGGCTGCTGCCTCTTCACCAACCGTTCCTGCTCTTTCCCTGCGCTTTTCTGCCTCTCTCTTTTCCTTCAATCCCCCTTCTCTCCTCCCTCAGTCCCTCCATCGGCTTCACCATGCCCGACGGCAGCCAAGCATGGTCCGTCTCTTCTTTTTTCTCACCTGTGCCTGCTCCCTGCTGACCTCTCCCAGGAAAATGATCAAGCCTCCGGGCACCCAGGTAGGCCGCATTGCGCAAGCCTGTGATAGGTGTGTTCCCTCCGTGTATTTTCTTCCTGTCTTCTGTACCTCTTGAGCGACTGTGTTCTGTGGATTGTGCTCTGCTTCCTTCGGCCGTATGGCGCTTGTGATTGCCGGAACCTGATTTGCTACTACTTCGTAACGCAATATCGCGACCTGCTCACTGGTCACTGCCCCTATCACTCTCTCAGCACATTGCCCGCCTCGTTTTTCCTCTATTAATCCATCTTCTTATTATCTTCAATATGCTAACTTCTATTTTTTTATGTTTAGATGTCGAAGTAAAAAGGTTCTTATCGCCGTCCTGCTAGTGCTTGCACTCATGCCTCTTGCATATCATGCTGACTCTTGTCCTCCTTATAGATCCGCTGCGATGGTCAACGCCCTTCATGCTCTCAATGCACAAACGTAGGGTTTGAATGCCGAACCTCAGACAAGCTCTCTCGTCGTGCGTTTCCTCGCGGCTATACTGAATCCCTCGAAGATCACATCCGTCAGCTCGAAAACGACAACCGCCAGCTGAAATCCCTCCTCGACAGCCGCGAAGACCACGTCGACTTTGTCTCCCGCGTCGAAGCTCTCTCCCCCTCCTCTCTGCCCCGTAAGACTGAGTCCGTTGCCAGCTCTTCTTTCGAATCTGATCCTGAAGACGTTGTTGAAACCTTCCTCGTGCATGAACTTCAAAGCCTTAGCATTGACGGCACCTTCGAAGGTAGTTCTTCTGGTATTGCCTTCGCTGACATCCTACGAGAGAAAGTCGTCTTAAAGTCTCCCTCTCTTGTCAAATTCATGAACAATCTCTTTGATACCGTCGACCTTACCTCCACCCTTCCTCGCTATAACTTTGATGACCTCTCTTCTCCTGCAGCAATCCCGACTTTACCGCCTCGCGTGCTCGCCGACCAACTCGTCGACTCCTTCTTCCGCGACTGGCACCCTCTTTTCCCCATCTTGCACATCCCCACGTTCCAGGCAGACTATCAGCGCATCTACAGTTCATCTACTCTTCTCGGTAAAGAAGAATTTCTAGTTCAGCTCTTCCTTATCTTTGCCATCTCCTCTCGCCATATCTCTGCATCTGCCGGCTCAGATTCGCATTCATTAACCTATGAGCGGCAATGGAGAGCTCTTCTCTGTACCCTCGAGCACAGAAACTCTCTCGCCACTCTCCAGTCTCTTATCCTTGCCCAGATTGACATGTGTGCTGCCGGTCAGCACTCAGAGCTCTGGCAGTTTAAGATGAAGGCAGTGGGTATGGCCTTGCGACTCGGTCTTATCCGCTCCAATAAGCAGTTTAGCAGCCAACATATCGGCTTTCTCGAAGGTGAGCTAAGGCTGCGGGCGTTTTGGGCTACATTCATCCTCGACGTTTTTTCAAGTACTGCCCTTGGATTGCCTGCCATTATGCGTCAGGATGATATCGCATGTCCTTATCCCTCTGATGTCGACGATGAGTTTATGAGCGATAAGACAGCCACCGATGTCACTCCTGGTAAAGCAACGAAGGTCTCGGCGGCTATTGAGCTTGCGAGGTTTTCTCGTGTTCTCTCCAACATTCTTTCTGCAATTTATGCTCCTGCCGCACCGTCGTGTACCTACAAGGTCATCCAGGAACTTGAAGAGGAGCTGAACACTTGGAGAAATAACATTGCTTCACACCTCAAGATCGATCTTTCCTCGCCCGTGCCTTCGAGTGAGATCCGACAACATCCTCGTGCGCCATGCTTTGCTATCGCTTATCACTTTGCTCGTATTTTGATTCATCGACCTGTTATTACCACTGAAGATCTGTCAAATCGCAGCGCAGCCTCTATTGTTGCAATGACAGAGTCGGCAAAGGCAATTATTGGTATTACTTCCCACCTTCGTCTGCGGGATGTGAAGTACACTCTTTGCCTTAACCAAGCAAAGCTGCTACTGTCTTGCGGATTGATAGTGCTATACACTGCGATGGACTTCCTTAAAGATGGAAATTTGATTTACGAGACACGGAATATGATGTGCAAATGCTTAGCCGGTATTTACGGAGACTCTGGAGTCACAAATGCAGAATATCGGGCTTTTGAAAATCTATCTAACGCATTGCTTGGAAAGACACCCGAAGCAAAGACTGATCTGGTGACTGCACACGCAATTGTCAAGCTGCAAGGACTAGCGGATAGCGCTAAAGGCAGCAACGTGAAGCACCAGAACATTGAGCACGGTGATCAAGGGGTAGCTTCCATGACGATTCCTCATATGCCGAACAGTGAAGAACAGACACCGAATGAAACACGTCCAGAAGACACGTCATTGAGTGTCTCTATTGGACAAGTTTCTGGAGGAGAAGGTGGGATTTTCCAATGGGCGGCCACACAGAAGCAGCAGCTAGATGAGTATCGTCAGTCTTCTACGCAGATCTCTACGGATGCTCGACAGACTCGAGATGAGCCTGAGAACGATGCTGAAATTGAGAACTTATTTGCGATGATGGATGGGATGGTACGTGAGGCTTCTTCGAGATCGGGATCGAGCTCTAAGCGAATGAAAGAAGCTGCGAGTGCAATGAGGAAGCATGGCTCTGTGAAATCATCTCGACGCCGGTCGTCGCTGTCCACTACAACTTCTTCACGATCAACTGCGTCAGCGGATGCTGCGATGTCAATGCTTGAGTCTACGAAACTTCCGGGATCTTTCCTTGAGAGCACAACGGAGGATATCAGCCGCGCCTTGTCGGTTGATGGATCAATGAAGCGAAAAATGCAATCGTCAGAATCGTCGCGACGCAAGCACCGTCATAAGCACCGTCATAACTCGTTTAATGCGTCGTCATCGATTGCTTCAACTTCGAGCGTTGCATCTTCGCCACCATTGCCTCGTATCAAGCCCGATCCAGCTGCAATGGCGGCAGCTGCTTCTGCTGCTGCGGACGGAAGCGAATGGAATATGTGGTGGGATGACTTGTTCACGGGAGCAGCTAGCAGTAAGTCTACACCATTTGCAAGTGCTGCGGCGGGCCAGCATGTTCCGGAAAGTGTATCGTCGATAACTATGGATTCTGGTACAAGCACGGCGCCATCTAGTGCGCCTCCGAGCGTGGATCTTGAGTCAGAGCAAATGTTGGCAGCGCAAAGTCAGCCGGGCGCGCATCATCTTCATCAGCAGACGCAGGATGATGAGGCGCAAAGTCTGCAACAGTCACAGTTGCATACGCAATATGTATACACGCCGAGCAAGATGATGCATGACGATGAGATCGTTATATCGCCTAGAGGTACGACTGTCAAGGCAAGTGCGGCGGCGATGTTGAAGGACGATGAATGGAACTGGATCAGCAATGCGACAACGGTGTCGACGGCAGCTTCTACTCCAAAGTGAGGGCTTTAAGCGAAAAGAGTTATAATAACAAATCTGGTTAAAAAGGAATTTAGGATATGGGTTTAGTTTTAGGATATCAGGCGCGTGTTTACATGATTTGCATCAGTTTTGTTTTGTGTTGTTCAAGTGTCTAATCTAGTGCGGTTGTGTGGTTGCTATAGGATTCGTGTTTTTGTTTGCGTTGATAACTGCTATTGTTGCTATTGCTGGGATTGTCTGCTTTGATTTGGCTTGCTGATCTCGGAGTTTTTGCTGTGAACGGCTGAGGATTGTGGGGAGATGAAACATTATCGCGCCGCTGGATTTTGGTATTTGTGGTTTCTGGTATTTTGGAGTGTTTGTTTCAAGGTGCGGGGGGTCGGTTGAATATGACACGGGATGTATGTATTCATAAATACTGATCTAAAATGCACTATTCTATGCTGAATGAACGAATGTATGCTGGCAATCTGAGAAGCAGCGGCGAGGCGTTCACGAATCCACCAGTCACAGCGCTGCACAGAGCGCGTCGAAGGCGTTGTTGCTCAGCGACGAGTCGCGAGTGTGATAGCAGAAGAACGCTCGTGACCTCGGCTGCGCGCGCGCGCCATTCATTGTTGCCCGATCGAGGTTTTGTGTGAAGCGCGGCGCGTGAAGCACGTCGGTAAACAAACCCAAGCACAAGCACGGGCACCAAAAAGCGCTGCGCGCCAATATTTTCGCGCGCCCAAAGCCAGCACACAACTCGCGCCAGCTGTGCAGTTTTATCCGCAGATCTGTTCTGGCAGAGGCATTGTGGTTCACACTGTGACACCCAGAAACTCGCTACAGCACATACAAATAGCCCGCGAATTCGCAAGCGCTAGCCCCATCTCAGCAGCAGCTGCAGTAGCTCTCCTCGTCTCGCTTCTCACCACAATCTCTTAATCTCCATCTTTGGGGCATCTGGTAGTCCAATATGCAGGGTGGGAGGTGCCTGCACATGACATCAGAGGCGGCGCCCTGGTCGAACCACACTCAACCAAACTCCCTCAGCGCCGCACACGGCTCAGTGGTTACCATGGCAATTGGCACATACGCGTCACTTGCTGCCACTTATACCATAGACGCGCAACCAAGTGCTGCTGTTCATCACGACGCTAGGCCTGACTTGGCACCACCAACACAATGCCACAGAACACGACTTCCGAGGCGGCAAATTAAGCCTCCTTCCGAGATTGCTACTCTGAAGTTCGAGCACCCTTTCTCTGTCTTCACCGTTCCCACCAACTCCGTCTAGCACATCTTCCTTTTCCTAGCCTGCCCTCCTCTTCACCAGCCATGGACCGCTCCTCGCCGCTGGCTGCAATGCCTCCGCCAGCCGCCTTCAATGCTCTCTTTCGCGGCGCTGCACGTACGCACGCTCATCAGGTCTCGCTGCCGTCAGTCCGCGACTTCGACTCGCCCACATCGACTCTCGCTGCAGACCTCTCCCAGAACTTCCACATCAATCGCTCCTCGCCAGTAACTGTGACCCCTCGCAGGTCTCTCATGCAGTCCTTCTCCTTCGGAAAGGCCGCCTGCGACAAGACACCTCCTGTGAACCTGCACTCGTCGCCATCGGCTGATGGTAGCGATCTGTCGCCTCTGCCACACAAGCCTTCAGCCAGGAACCCGTATGTGCCCTCTGCATTTCACTCTGCTTCTCTTTTGCCTTGTTTGGTTTCTCGTTACTTACCTGCACTCTCGTTGTACAGCGTCATACGCCCTCGACCACGCGCCCAAGATGGCTCGATCTTTGCTTTCTCTGCTCCGCTCGCCGCAGACCTAGATCGTGCTTTTGAAGAAAGCCCATATTCTTCTCATACGATTTCCCTCGGTCTTGATGCTCCTACGGCCTCTGCCAACACCGCCCTGGCAGGCGGCTTCAGACCTGCGTTTCGCCAGTCTGCCTCCGCAGACTCAAACTCACCGCTCTCTAACCTTACAGCGCGTCCAGGGGTGCGTCCTAACCGCAAAATGCGTCGTACCCAGAGTATGTTCCAAAAGCCAGAAGAATTCGTTGCCGCCGTTTCACCGCACTTTGAGCAGGACTCTGGGAAGGTGGATCTGCCGTCGATTCCTGGCAAGGATGCCGCCCCATTCCGCTATATCACGCCTAACACCATGATTGATGTACTGGAAGGGAAGTACAGCCATAGCTACGATCATCTTATTGTCATTGACTGCCGATTTGAGTACGAGTATCAAGGCGGTCATATTGACGGTGCTATCAATCTCAATGGTGCTCAAGAGCTCGAGGCGCACTTTCTTGCCAATAAGCCTGAGGGCCGTCATTTACTGATCTTCCACTGTGAATATTCCCATGAACGTGCTCCACGAATGTTCGCTTCCCCATCTTATGTCATGCTTTGCAATCTTTACTAACTTCCCGTAGGGCTTGTCATCTAAGGGCTTGTGATCGCCAGAAAAATTTGAACATGTATCCCAAGCTCGATTTCCCCGATGTATATATTCTCGAAGGCGGATATCAAAACTTCTTTGCAACCTACAGCAACCGCTGCAAGCCACAGCGATACGTCAAAATGAGCAACGAGCGTTATACCCATGAGTGCGAGCGCGAAATGAACCGCTTCCGCAAAAGCATGAAACGCACAGCAACTTTTGCCGGCTCTACATCAAGCGCCCCACTTTTTTTAGGCGCCTCATCTTCTTCTTTGTCTTCCACACCTTCATCATTCAGCTTTCCACTTCCTAGAGCTTCTAGCTTATCCGGATTCAACCCGCCGTCTCAGAGTTACTTTAGCCCTTCGGCAGCATTTGCGCCTGCGCGCGACATAGAAATGGGTGACAATGAATTCACGAGATCGCCTCTCTAACCAATCATAATATATGTTGCCTCCATTGTGACGGTTCTGGAGTATTCGGTTAATTAGGATTTGGCGTTTCGTTTTATAGATTTTTCTCTTCAGAGTACTTATACCGGTTTATCTTGTTTTCTCAACTGGTCAAGTGTTTTGATTGTCCATATTATCACCTCCGCATCATCGGACTCATTATTTTTGTATTTTTTTTAATTTGCCGGTCAGCAGATTAGCAGCATTTATAGTATTCCATCGAGCATGTGCTTCTAATTTCTGTCAACATTCATCACTTTCATGAAAATGAACCAAAAAAGTTTGGCTGGCTGGCAAGTGGAGATAAGAAGTTCTTATTCTCCAGAGCAAAATTGTTTGTGCATAATTAATTGGACATTGTGCAGGAGTTATTTGTTTATCTCTTCTGAATCTTTTTTATATTATCTAACTATTGTCATTCTTTGTGATTATTGTATGGGAATTGAGCTTTTAAGCAACCGCAATTCTTTCATATCTGCCATGGGTGGATAAAGAATTGAATGAGAATGTATTTAGGAGGAGGCTTGGAAGTTGTTTAGTTGAAGTATACCCGATTTGCTTGATTTATGGCTTTATGATTTTAAATCTATTTGTTTCTATTTGAGAAGTATCAATTGTGTTTGATACAATGTTTGAGAGTTATGTAAGCTGGAGATAGATCTGAAGAGGGTGGTAGAGCGCTGTCATCAATATTTGGCAGGCTTGTTATCGATTATTTATTCTAGATAATGAAATGAAAAATTATTCAAAGACTAGTTGATCTTTAGATTGTCCTGTTGCTTGGTTGTAAATCATATAAGCTGCTCGCTATTTGTTTTACAGGTGCCGTTGGAGATTTAATTTTTGCAGTGTGATATTATGATCCACTGTGACGTATACTCAACAGCAGAAATTAGAAACCGATAGGTAAATAATATTGTAGTCGGTCAATTTCTCGTCACCGACGCCTGATTTTGAGTGTACGCAGCCGTTGAACAACCCAGCCTGAACAAGGTGGGTATGCGTCCACATAAACACATACACACTCGCTATTCAACTGCTCAGTCAGTTCACAGCGACCGGAGCTGCTACGTATTGTCGTTAGTCGATTTTAATTCGCCGACGACCCGTTTATGTTTGCTTATGTTTTAGCGTGTTTACTAAAACCCTACTAGAAAAGACAACAAAGTAGGGGGACACAAGACGCCCGACGCGAGGATGCGCTAGGCTGAAGTCAAACTTAGCGAAAAGTATAAGTGGGAATCAGCGATGCTTGAAGGGCAGCGAATAACAATTTCGTCGATGCTTTGGCATGCACTCAGAACACCCGCTTCAGAAGACACGCCATCGATAGCGCGAGGGAAATTGACACGAACTTCGTATCTGTCTTCTACGCGACAAACGTATTTGTAAGGTTAGGTTTTCAAATTTGAGAAGTTTGCAAACAATGGGACGACCACGGATAACGGTTTGGATTTGTGATTAAAGCGTGGTATTTAGCGGCGTGTTGGGTTAGATATTAGAAGTGAGGACAGGATTACAAAAAGAGAATTAAGCGCTTTATTGTGAATTAACCTGTGACATTTTAATCTCTGCGTGTTGTCTGTCAGTAAAATTGCGAGGGTGAGTTGATCCTGTTTGATTGTGGACGCAGTCCAGAGAGCAAATACAAAGAGGCGTAGCAGATAACGGTATAGTCCCACTTTAATGTACCCGCTCACTTCCATTAAGTGTATTATGGGATGCTAAAAAAAGAGCCGTTGTATACTGCCGATATACGACGAGGAATGTGCTGTAGTCTGGGCCCTTTTCTCTGTACGCAGGTGATTCTGAGCGGCTGATCAGACAAAGACAAAGAGTATCTAAGCTAAGTGCTTTTCTGTTGATAAGATTAGCCAAAATACAAAACAGTTTGGGTTTGTGTTCATAAAGGCACTATGTATCTTGCTTCGTCTCTGCTCCGTTTTAAATGGAACCGAAAATGCTATTATCATTACTTATTCTAATACCAAATTTCACCAAGCAACACACAACAAAAGACCAAACATCATGACCATAAAACAAACTAATGCTCAACCAAAAAAAAAATATAAAAGTACATAAGAAATCCAAGAATGCACAGATTAATGTGTGTAAGCTGCATACTGCATCGCGTTACATATTTGAAGTTTGCAGCCTTTGAACTTGTCGAGACCAGATTCAAGAGCTGTGCCGTCTCGCCTACAAAGATACTCACACCGGAGATCACACTAGTGAGCAATGCTAAAGAAATAGATCGCAATTAAAACGGAGTACCATCTGCAATTGGACGAAGCGAAGGTACAAATTGCTCGTCACCAATATCGAGTCTCGTAAGTCTTCTTTCAATCCTACTCATTCTCTTTTGCGCAGACGCAACGGCTTGTGCGTTTGTAATCAATCCGCTTGATACAAACGCGCTAGCTTTGAATTTGTTGTAGGCCTGGATTGCGTGGACTTCGCACATAAACTCGCCACGTTGCATTTCGTAGTATGATTTGTCGAGAATAATAGCGCATTCGACGCACTTGAAACAATTCGTATGTGCGCGACGACCCATATCAATTCCTTGGCTGGAAGGATTCTCGTCGTCCTCATCGTGATCGTCTTTCACGATTACACAGGACCCTTCGACGCCTGTGCCACAGATAAGGCAGAGACTACCATTACGCTCGTGATAGCATGCTCCGCAAAACGGCATTTGCGAATTAGGCGAGAGATAGCATTCTAGTCCATCAAACGGAGTCCGACAAACAGTACACTTAAAACATTCTCTGTGCCACCTTCGCTTAGAAAGAGTTTTGGGATGATCTAGTTGATGAGGAGCACGGACAGAGCGTCCTTCGATGAGACGGTTGCATGCTGTGCAGCGATGCTTGACGCGCGTGCGACGTGGGGAAGTAAGTGCTGAATCTGCTGTGCTCGTAGCAGTATCTGAGATGTAGTCTGGTGCCGGAAGCTTTGGCGAGAAATTGAGAGCCGGGGTCGCGGGGATCGGGTCATCGCTGATGTCTGATGGTGTCTTCTCATGATGAGCTTCGTGAGGCTGCTGTAATTGCTGCTGCAGTTGTTGTTGTTGTTGTTGTTGTTGAAAAGAGAAGATGGATAAGGGAGAATTGGAGAAGTCACTGTTTGTAGGCGAAAGAGTCATTTGCATTTGTGAAAGAATACGTATTTTGGATCTAAACTGCAGCTCATCGTCGTCCGAGGAAGAATATCCATCGTTGTCATTAGTCGAGGCGATAGTAGGTAGAGGAGGAGATGAAATAATAGCATCGAGCGATAGCGGCTGGCATTCGTGTTCATATGTGGGCGCTGAAGGTCGTCTAGATTCTCCACGCTCGGGGAATCGACGCGCAGTGCTGTAATTGTTGCTGTTGCCACTACTGCCGCCGCTCACAGACGATTCCGTACTTGAAGTGGACTCCCGTGTGGATGACCGCTCATCAGAGCTGGAGCCTGAAGAGCTAGTCGTGCTATCTAATCGTTGTTGTAATGATGAAGTAGAGTCTTGGATATCCTCTGTATGCTTGGTCGTGCGTGAAGGACAAGTGGATGGTGTAGTCTGTGGGCCGTCGTGGTACCGTTGCAGAGTCAATGGCTGTCTAGACTGCTGCTGCTGCTGCTGTCGTTCCTGATATTGAGCTTGCGGATGTTGAAAATGTCTTTGCTGTTGTGAAGTGGGTTGGCGTGGCTCTTGCGTGTAGGGCAGCGCATGACGAGGACGTTCGTGTACAGGAGAGGTTTGCACTCCAACTTCAGCCTCGATCGAAGAATTTTGATGTGTGAAGATAGGAGGAGTAGACAGGGATGCAATGACGGGCTCTCTTTTCGAGGACTTACTTCTACCTAGCCTATGCATAGGGGCAGTGGAAGATGAGTTCTGGAGAAAGATCTGCGCGTCAGGGATGTCGGCGGGATGCGATTGTGCAGGCTGCTCAGAGCTGTAGCTTTGATTATTGACGTCATTGACCTCGAATCCAGCAAGTTTGTAGATGTTGAGGACTTTCACACCTCCAGCGCGGTCGGGAAAAGGAGGAAAAGCGCTCTCGATGTTGGATCGAGGGGCAAAGGGAGGAATATGGCGGCCAAAGTTGGTGCCGCTACTGCTGCTAGCAGGAGTTGCGGGTGAGGCAGCTAGAGGCGATGAGGTTCGTGGAGCGGAAGGGGATTTGTAGGCTAAGGTTGGTGAAGTGCTGGCGGACTGTAAAGGGGGAATGTTGTATGCCGAGTCTAGAAAGGGGTCAGAGGGACTGAGCCTATGAGGACGAGAGGGAGGGGAAGCACGTACTGGCGGCGGCTGCATTGATGCGCAGCGGCGCACGATTAGGATGGTAATCCATGGCAGAAGAGGAGGAGTCCACGAGCAAGAGCCGAGAAGGATTCTGTGGCCGAAAAAGCGCCGTGAAGAGGAAGCGATTGAGCAGGCGAGAAGCGCAGGCGGAAGCGCAGGCAGCACTACAGGCGGCGGTGGAAGAAGCAGACCAAGGACGAGAAAGAACAAGAAAAGAGCAAGCTGAGAAAACCAAACAAGAAGGCGGTCATAAAGCAGGCGAGCAGTCGGAGAGGGAAGAGCTGAGATGAGAATGGGATGGGGAACTTAGTCCAGACAGGGGGAATACGATTAAATTGAGTTTAGATGAAGCGCGTCGAGATAAGGTTTGAGCTAACGCGTAGCCGCACACAGAGCGCGTCTTCGTAGCTCTGCAGATACGGTGGTTTGGTGAGAGAAAGGAGGATTAATGTGGATTGTGGGAATACAGGTTTGTGAATACTAGCAGCGAAGACGCTGAAAGAATGCTACAGTGCTGTGGATTGAGAACCAGCAAGCAATGCGGTTGTTATGAATCTACTGGAGAGGACGGTGCGCAAGGTAAACACAACTGAGGAAGACGCGACAGCCACCTGGAAGCCAGAATGATGGTGGAAAAAGCATGGTACAGATCAGAATGATACTCTTGGATAAGAATCAGCTAAGTTAGTGTGGACGAGGAAACTAGACTGAAGCTGGGTGGACAGAACAGAAAACTTAGGTGGCATGGCGCACCAGGCTGTTTTCTGCTCGTTTCTGGCGCACAAAAGGTGCCATTGCTGTTGTAAGGAGATAGAATAAAATAAGATATGCAAGTAAAAGACAGATCTACAGTGAATATCAGATTAACTGCACACATCTGAGATTGCGGATGCAGTCTCAGTCAGCGCACACAAATACCGAAATCTGCCATTCTGTGAGATTTGAGGTTGTGCACAGTCTTCTCGCTTGTATTGACCTAAGATGCTAAGTTGAGTCGGCGGGAGGAACAGATATGGCTTTTTTGCATGTATGTATATTTGCAGCCGTTGGAAAACGCCTCTGTTCCGAGGATTTTGTGGTCTAATATCAGGCAAGATGTTTGTTTATATATCGCATTTCGCTTCTTATTCCCAGCAGTTGGACACGCTAAGAACGCTGCAAATGAGTACTCTGACGCATTAGCTCTCTGCAATCCTCTAATTGAAAGTGACAGGTCACTTTAGCGCATCACCAGCATAGTCCGACGTAGCCAAACTTGGCTAATTCCATGGATAACAGACCTTCCTGTTCGGAGTGCACAAATATGATTATGCTTGTGCTTAGTCATGTCATGACTAATTACTTGCGTAATTGCGATAGCTTAATTTGGACTGAATTAGAGTTAAATTGCAAAGGGCAGGCGTTGGGGGACTCCGCTTTTTATTGGGAATCTCTGTTGTTTGCTGTTCTTTTGTTGTTCTGGTGTTTATTAACTAATTAATGTCCCATCTAGCTCATACAAAAATAAATTATGTTTCAGATAACAAGCTGATTAGATAATTGATTTAAACTCCAGTTACTAATATATCCTGCTGTCCATCCTTTTCTACACTGTGTGCTATCCACCCCATTCTTCCACCCACTTTCCCCGTCCCAACAAGACACCAAATCTGTCTGTGCTTCGTTTATTTCGCTTGCAGATAAACTCTCTGCGATGTCAGCACCAAGCCAAACCCTCCGTGCTACTCAAGTGTACATAAATACTTTGACTTATGGCATAAACGCATCGTATAAATGTGGAGATAACACCAACTTTCAAGAGCTTACCTGTCCCCGCAATCTGCGGACACCGCCTCCATATAAATCTGCCCTCCTCCTCCCTTTCCTTTCTCTTCTCTTTTCTCTCCTTCTCTTCATCCCCCTTCATCCTTCTCAATTGTATCTTGCTGGCAAGACTTTTGCAGCCTTTCCAGCTCATTCAATTAGTCGCTACGTTTTCCAACTTACTTGGCTCTGCTCACCACCCGTTCCAACACTCTCACTCCACTTCGTCAGCGGGTGGGAGCATAAAACATTCACGTTAAGTTCCTACTATCAAGACTCATCTCTCGCAATTGCTTCAGCTTTTCGCAGAATCAGTCTTTAATCACTACTTTCAGCTCTATATCTATTATTCCTCTATCTACTACAACTTGCAATGGCTCCTCACGCTGTCGGCGAGACCTCGTCGTCCTCTTCTGCCGTTCCTGAAGTGCTTTCCGGATACACTACCGTCAATGTGCTCTCCGACAAAGCTCGTGTTCAGGAGGGCTCTATCGTCTCTGACTACGCCTACGAAAACGCCCTCGTCAAGCGTCTTCCTGGTGGAAAGTTTGAGGTTACCCCTACCAAGGTCGACTACAACTTCAAGGTTGACCTCAAGGTGCCCAAGACTGGCCTTATGATGGTAGGTCTTGGTGGAAACAACGGTTCCACTTTGACTGCCACTATCCTTGCCAACCGTCATGGCATCAGCTTCCGCACCAAGGCCGGTCTTCAGAAGCCCAACTACTACGGTTCCGTCACCCAGTCGTCGACTCTGAAGCTTGGTGTTGATGACAAGGGCTTCGACACCTACGCTCCCTTCAACCAGATCTTGCCCATGCTTCACCCCAACGACATTGTCATCGGCGGTTGGGACATCAACTCGGCAAACTTGTCTGAGGCTATGGAGCGCTCCAAGGTTCTTGACTACGATTTGCAGCGCCAGCTCGCCAAGTACATGTCGCAGATCAAGCCTTTGCCTTCTATTTATTATCCGGACTTTATCGCTGCGAACCAGAGTGAGCGTGCCGATAACTTGATTGACGGCGACTCCAAGTGGGATCATGTCATGCGCATTCGCCAGGACATTGCGGACTTCAAGGAGAAGAACGAGCTCGAAAAGGTTATTGTCGTTTGGACTGCCAACACCGAGCGCTATGCTGAGATCATTCCTGGTGTCAACGACACGGCTGAGAATTTGATCAAGTCGATTAAGGAATCGCATGACGAAGTCGCTCCTTCGACTATCTTTGCTGTGGCATGTATTTTGGATGGAATTTCGTTCATCAATGGATCTCCTCAAAACACTTTTGTTCCCGGCTGCATTCAGCTTGCTGAGAAGCACAAGACTTTTATTGGAGGTGACGACTTCAAGTCTGGACAGACCAAGCTCAAGTCTGTACTGGCGCAGTTCCTTGTTGATGCTGGTATTCGCCCTGTTTCGATTGCGTCGTACAACCATCTTGGAAACAACGATGGATTTAACTTGTCGGCGCCTCAGCAGTTCCGCTCCAAGGAGATTTCCAAGAAGTCTGTTGTGGACGATATGATTGCGTCTAACCAGATTCTTTACAACAAGGAGAAGGGAAACCACATTGATCACTGCATTGTTATCAAGTATGTTCCAGCTGTTGGCGACTCGAAGGTTGCTATGGATGAGTATCACTCTGAGTTGATGATGGGTGGACATAATACTATTTCGATTCACAATGTGTGTGAGGACTCTTTGCTTGCTTCGCCTCTTATCATTGATCTTGTTGTTGTTTGCGAGTTCTTTTCTCGTGTGAACTACAAGCTTGCAGATGAGGAAGAGAGCAAGTACCAGAGTTTTTACCCTGTGTTGTCAGTTTTGTCGTACTGGCTTAAGGCGCCGCTTGCGCGTCCTGGCACTGAGCCTATTAATGGACTTAACAAGCAGCGTGCATGCTTGGAGAACTTGTTGCGCGCATTTGTTGGACTTGGACCTCAGAACGAGTTGAAGCTCGAAGAGCGTTTGTGGTAAATTTCCAGTCTGTGTTTGAATATGTCAACCAAGTGACATCTGTGTGATCAATATTTATTTCTTTCTTTTATAAGGGTTATATCGAGTCCGATGCAGGTTTTAATCAAGGAAATTTACACAAGGGGTTATTTTTATATTCAATGGTGAGAGCATCGGTCGATGGATAAAGATGGTTGGTATTTATATCGGTCTCTTTTATTTTTTTTTTCATGTTGCAACGCCAAGGGCATTGATATATTGCATACATGGAGGATCTAATGATGAACGAAGGAGGCTGGAAGCTCATTGACGGAATAATCATGATTGTTGGAAGGATTATAGAATTAATTTCTGTTGATATATTGTTTTTTCAGCATGAGGATTATATGTGTTGTCTTGTCTGCCGCGTTGATGGTTGGAAATGATGTTGTGTGTGTGATGTGTAGATGTTTGTTTGAGTGCGTTGTTTTATAATAAAAAATTTCTTCGGAATTGATTGTAGAGTAGATATCGGATATTCAGATATTGTAGTGAAAGAGTGAGTGGAATAGCGTAATATTTTGAGAGAGCAGGGGAGGTTTGAGACGAGTGATATACACAATAAAGGCATAAAAAAAACAGAAGAAATAGCAAAGAGAAGCAATCAATATAGATGGATACTATCTATTTGCTGAAAAATAGACACTCGAAACAGATAAGAAGAGATATGGATTGTTGGAAGAGTGCGTCAGGCAAGAGCCGAGTTGATTGGAGGGCTATATAGGGCGAGGGTTGGCGGGGGTGGGGGAAGAGGGGCAAAACAAAGCAGACTGGAAGAGCGAGGGACAGTTAGGGATAAGTAGAGAAGAAGACAGCCAGAAAGAGCTGGATTGTTTGGAGGAATTGGAAGACGCAGCAGAACAAGTTGGCAGACAGTGAGCGAAGCGGACGAGAATGCACGAGAGATGATAACAAAGCACAGCAATTGCGCTACCAGTAGTGCGTTACAGATACAACTAAAATACAACCAAAACACACCAAACTACTCGTAAAATGCACAACAAATACAGCACTATTCATTACATAACAGCACAAGTGAGCAGCGCCCTGACAGCTATGCCGCGGGATATGGCAGACACCCGGACTCAACGCGTGGGGTCTCTGGCGCTGGGCAGGGTTGGGGCTCCAATTCCAGTCGCAGTTCTCGCTCTGCGCTGCCTTTCTTCCTCGCAATCCCACTCCAAACCAACCGTCTGCACCACTTCCACCACCCAATTCCCAGCCCGTTCTCCCCTGCGAACCTCTTTTCTTCTGGGTCCAATGTCTGCCACCTCCGTTGCTCGCATTGCCTCGGCGGCCGCTTTTCGCCGCGCGAGCGTCAGGTCTGTAGCCCGCCTGCGAGAGCCGGCATCGCATCCCATCTGAGGCATCCAGCTAACACATTCCTGCAGATGTGCGAATGTTAACCAGACGAGGCTGGCCCTCCCTAACTTCATCCGTCTCTACGCCTCGAAGTGTATGTTTTCTGCTGCTTGTTGGATCCTGCTCTGTCTGCTGTGTGCTCTTGCAATTGCTGTTCGCAAATCGGCGATTCGGCGAATCCCGTGCATGACCAGCTCAGTACTCCATCATACACCCAATTCCGCTCAAAGCTGACAATCGCATTCCTATAGCCTACCCCAAGCACACAATCATCGACATGCCGGCTTTGTCTCCTACCATGACAATGGGAAACGTCGGCAAGTGGGCTAAATCTATCGGCGACTCCCTCTCGCCTGGCGATGTTTTGGTCGAAATTGAAACCGATAAGGCACAGATGGACTTTGAGTTCCAGGACGATGGTTTCTTAGCAAAGATCCTTCTCGATGAGGGTGCTAAGGAGGTCCCCGTTGGAAAGGTATATTAATCACAAATCTGCTGGCAGTCATGCGACCATCCATTTGCTAACTCCTGACAGCCCATTGGTGTCTACGTCACCGAGGAGGACGATGTCGCTGCCTTTGCTGATTTCTCAATCGAGGACGCCTTTACTGAGGAAGGCAAGAGCGCCCCTGCCGCTGCTGCTCCTGCCACTCCCGCCCCCGCTGCTCCCGCTGCCAGCGAACCTGCTGCCGCTCCAGCCTCCACCCCCGCCGCAGAGCCCACCGAGTACACCTCTCCTGGCCGCATCTTTGCTTCGCCTATTGCCAAGACGATCGCCCTCGAGAAGGGTATTCCTCTCAAGGACCTTAAGGGATCTGGCCCTGGTGGCCGCATTATCAAGAAGGATGTCGAAGCCTACAAGCCTCCTGCTCCGGCGCCGGCCAAGGCTGCTCCTGCTCCTGCCGCTGCCTCTGCTGTCGGCACCTACGAAGACATTCCTATCACATCGATGCGCAAGACTATTGCCAGCCGTCTGACTGCTTCTACCCAGACCTCGCCGCACTACTTTGTGTCGTCGACCATCACTGTCTCGAAGCTGCTCAAGCTCCGCGAGGCGCTCAACTCGACCGCCGATGGACGATACAGATTGTCGGTTAACGATTTCCTTGTGAAGGCAATGGCGCTGGCGTCGCTGCGTGTTCCTACCGCCAACTCTGCTTGGCTTGAGGCCGAGGGCGTTATCAGACAGTACAGTGTTGTCGACGTTTCTGTTGCCGTTTCTACTCCTACCGGTTTGATCACTCCTATTGTCAAGAACGCTCACGCCAAGGGTTTGGCTACTATCTCCAAGGAAGTCAAGGATCTTGGAAAGCGTGCTCGTGAGGGCAAGTTGAAGCCCGACGAGTACACCGGCGGCACCATTACCATTTCCAACATGGGAATGAACAGCGCTGTCTCTTCCTTCACTTCAATCATCAACCCTCCCCAGAGCAGCATTCTTGCTATCGGCACAACCGAGCGTCGCGCGTTTGAGGACGTTGACGGCGGAATCAAGTTTGAGGATGTCATGACCGTCACCGGATCCTTTGATCACCGAGTCGTTGACGGCGCGGTTGGTGGTGAGTGGATCAAGGCTTTCAAGGCTATTATCGAGAACCCTCTGGAGTTGTTGTTGTAGGAATGTATCGAGATTGTGTTGATTGATGACAGGAGGTGATGCATATAGATTTCTACAAAACAGCTTCCTCTGTTAATTTTCCGCAGCTTTTTATGTTCAGTTACAACTTTTTTCTCGTTTTGTTATCATAGCTAATAGGGAATCAAACAATGTGGACCATTGTTTTTATTTTCTCTTGCTGTTTGTCTCTTTTTTTTGACTTAATTTGTTGTGTATACTTTTTTATTTATTTTGTAATACGCATCAAAGCGGTTTAAAATATACATATTCTAATAATTTACTATTTCCTAGAAGTGCTGAGAGAGATGAGTAGGAAAATAGATACTATATTTTGAATATACAGGAAATAGATGAGGAAATATGCAGAATATCTAAACAAAAAACACCCCATAATAAAATAACAACCAAAAAAGAAGAACACATAATACATACAAAACGTACATAACTTACAACACACCCCCGGGCGTTCCGGTGACAATAGCCCCCTGCTCATGCTTCCCGCCTTGAATAGGTCTAAGCATGAAAACGGGCTGTTTTCCCTGATCCTGAAGTTCTTTGAGTACACTGAGGGGTTTCTCGTCGAGTCCGAGAAGACGTTCTTGGTCGCCGAAGCAAACGAGGAGGGCGTACTGGCGCCAGTCGTCGTTTATGCGGTGACCTTTCAGAACAGCGGGGAGCACTTTGTAGCAAGGGTCGTCTTGTTTGAATTTGAAGCGTTTGAAGGCTTCGGAGAGGGTGAGGGAGGATGGCGAGGAGTTGTTTGAGACCGGGAGAGTTCCTATTACCGATTGCGTAGCGGCTTGTTGTTGCTGAGAGGGCGATAGGAGCTGCGGCGGAGGCGAGTTGATACGGCGGTAGAATTGGGTATTTGTGGGGGGATTTTGGAGTTGGAATCCGGCGGGGACGGAGGTCGAGGAGACGTACATTGAGTGTGTTCTGTCGCCTTGATATTGTGACTGTGGCTGTAGAGGTTGTGGATTCAGAGGAGGCGGGTTGATGGAAGATGCAAGTGATTGAGTAGTGTTGATGAAGGATTGACGAGCAGAGGGGGAAGATGAGGGAGGCGGGATGAATGACTGGTCAAGCCAATCAGGGACATGAGTCGGCGATCTATTGGTCTCGGCGGTGGGTTTGTTGGAGGAGGATGGTTTTCTTGACAGCCCGGACGATGATCCACTGGTTCCCACGTATGTCTGGAATCCATGTGGGTTGGAATATGATGGTTGAGAAGACGGGATGAACATAGAGTGTCGTGAGGGTTGTTGTTGCTGTTGTTGCTGTTGCTGCTGTTGCTGCGCAGGAGGAAACTCCGGGGTTGGCAGCGGTTTGGACTCCTTGACGAGTTTAAACAGCGGCAGCATATCCTCGCGCAGCCTCGCGTACGAGTCCGCAAGGCGCCTGATTTCAAGCTCGGCAGCCTGTATTCTCCTGTCGCGCAGCTCGAGAGAGCGCACGAGTCTGTCGAGCTCGACAAACTCTCTTTCTTGCGAATCCGCGGTCAGCGGCACGAACTGGCCAGGCTCGATCGGGATGTCCTGCGCGAGCTTGATCTGATAGACTGCTTTGAGGATACTGAGTCTGTGTCCCACAGCAGCGACACCCAGTTCTTTGAGGAAGTCGTGATCGAGGTGGATGAGCACGTCGCCCGTGATCTCGTTCTCAGCAAAAGCCGGGATGTACTGTCCCAGTCCGAGCCGTTCGAGCCACGCACACACGTCGTCGGCGTCCCAGGATACGATCAGCGGCAGATCATGCGGAACTTGGCCCGCAAACGCAGGCGAGGTCGCGCCGGACGGAGGCGTCGCCATCTTTGCTGCTGCTGGGTCGTGTTTGGCTGGAAGAGTGGACGCGAGAGAAGATCAAACACGGATGAGCGCACAGCCACAGCCACAGCCACAGCAGACAATGACATCCACGTTGTCGAGGAGATCAAATATGTTACTATATATTGTAATATTCTATGCTTCATTAAATAATCTAAACTACACACTGATGCTCTTCCACACGCTCATTCCATCTCCTCCGGTGCTCATCAGCATACCAGGAATCTGGCGGTGCCAATGCACTTCCTTGACGTCGCGCTGCCAGTGCACAAAGAGCAGCTGGGCAGGAATGTCGTCTAGTTCGCCTGCGCTGTCCTGCCGTTTCTGCGCTGCAATCTCCTCGTCATCGGCCTCGACCGACAGATCCCACAGCATGACAGTGTTATCAGCTGAGGAGACAGCGACAATTGACTCCTCCGTAGGATGGAACTCGATAGCCGTGATCGGTGCTTTGTTAAAGCTGAACGAGGCAGCCGGCGAGGGCGTCTCGCCGGCCTTGAACGAGCGCAGATCCCAGATACCCCAAGACCCATCGTCGTGTCCGCTGGCGAGCAGATAGCTGACAGTGCTGCTCCACGACATGACGTTGACGTCGCTGGCACTGGCTTTGATGCTGAGGGCAGGCTTATGTTTTTTGCTTCGCACGTCCCAGACACGGATGAAGCCGTCGCTGCCGCCACTCGCAAACACTGATTTTTCACTTCGACTCCACTGTAGTTCTTCGACACTGGCGCCAGACTCGTGGCCGAGGAACGGGGTTTTGTCGGTTGTCCACGAGCTTGTACCTCGGGTAGACAGATGGATTCTGCCGGTGACATCTCCCGTTAAAAGCTGTCCGCTGGCAGCAAACGGAGACCAGTCCAGAGCGTATCCTTCCACTCCGCCATGGGCGCGGATGGTGTGCACCGGTCGATTCTGTGCCTTTGTGACTGTAGCACCCGGAGTGTCGAATGCGGTCATGTGAGGAGACACATCCCAGATAAAAACGTCTCCCGACTCTGACATTGACGCCGCCAGATACTCGCCAGTTTTCGCCGCATGCGGGGAGACTCTGATGCGGTTTGTCGTGTCTGTGGTTGGCAGCGAGCGGGACTCGAGGATCGGATCGGAGTCGACCTCGTCGTCGTCATCTTCTTCTTCGTCGTCGTCGTCATGCTCAAGAGTTCTTGATAGATCAGAGAGTTTGATTACCGTGATTTCGTTTTCTTTCTTGCGAGAGGCTTGAGTACCCGCGATGAAATACGTGGTTTTGGGATATCCGCGTCGCTCGTCGCCCAGACTGTCGGGAAGGATATCAAAAGAGAGACAGGGCCAGTTGAGGTTGATGCGGTGCAGCATGTCGTATACTGTCGGATCTGGCTCGAGGGTCTCGTCTTTTCCGAGTTGGTTGAGTTGGGGGAGATATAGTCGTGGTTGTTCTATCAGTGTCAGTATGTCAGATCTTGCTGCTATAAGAGGGAAGATGTACCTTTCTTTGGCTTCTTTTCGACCTCCATGTCCTGTCCTTCCTCCGCCTCGACATCAGCAACTTCCTCATCCTCATCATCGTCGTCATTCAGCTCAATAATCTCGTCCTCGCTCTCAAAGTCATCGCCATACGGATCCTCAAACTCGCCCATCTCGTCAACCTCCTCCCCTGCCTTCCGACTATCAACGGCACTGCTGCCTTCACCAACAGCTCTGCTCTTCAAGCTCGCGTCTTCTTCTTCTTCTTCTTGTCCGTTGGCTCTTCGTTTCGACATTTTTGGCTGTGTTCGTTGGATCAGAGGGAAACCTGCCTGGATTCTTGAGAGTGCGTTGGGAGATTTTTTTCCATTCAATTTTTTTTAACTCCATGAACCTACTTATGTAAGCACTTACATATTTAGTATTACATAATATATACGTAATGCACAATGAGAGAATTAGATGCCCCGGCGGCGGAAGCGTGACAAGAGGAGATTGGCTAAGAATGAGGTAATAATAAAAAGGGGGGGATGAGCAGTTTGACGAGATGAGCTGATTAGGTTGCTGGAAAGAGGGAGACGCGAGATGAGAAATGCCGCGTTCTGGAACAGGCGCATAGTTGTGTGTTTTTGCGGTGATGTATGGCAGGGTATTGTATTAGTATTAGTTCTGCAAATACAGATGATAGAATGCATTGTATAATGTGAATAGCAATGGCAGTAATAATAGCAGCAGAATCAACACAAGTCAACAGCTCACCGAAGCACACTTGCAGCGCCGGTGACGAAAGCAATGAAACCGTTGGTCTGCGATCGGCAAATTATTGTATTACTGCTTGTTTATGCCGTTCTACTATATTATATGCCATTATATTATTATATTATGATTATATTGTTATATTACATGTTCTATTATATAACACCCAGTACGCAGTACTCAATGCAGCAAGATAGCAAACGAATGGTGATCAGCAAGCAGTTCCCAAAATAGAACATTCAAACTCAAACTGCGTTTCTGGTCTCGGCGCTTGTCTGTTTTCGCACTAGTCGCGACACGTGTCGAACTTCGTGTCGAACTTCTCCTCCCTAAACTGGTTTGTTTATCTGTTTCTGTGTCGAAAATAGCACTTGTTTGTGCATAACCACCATCCAAACTCCTCTAAGCGAGTCTTCTGTTTACTCTTCTCTGATCATTATTAGAACATACGCACCTCTCCTTTACAGTATCAGTGACCAAAATAGATAGTAGATATGCTCGCATTCGCCCTTTTTTACTTCTAAATTTCCTTTTAACAACACAAACATGCCAAAAATGTTCCAAAAACTCGCAACTGTAAGCACTAAAAACAAAACTCCAGTGTCATATTCATTCCCAAGCAATAATAAACCAAAATGATCAATCCATACTCATCCCACACACTATCCTTCCTAATATCCCCTGTACGGCTGCTCTTCCCATCCGCCTGGCCGATAATACTGCTGCTGAGGACGCTGCTGAGGACGTTGCTGAAGCGGTCGCTGCTCCTCGTTATCCAACAACATCGACCGACCTCCTGGAACCGGATACACTGGAACTCGCGGAACTCTATGTGACCCATGTGCCGGCGAAACTGGCATTTGCTGCTGTTGCTGAGGACGCTCATCGTACTGCGCTGCCTCATACTGCGCTGCCTGGGCATACAATCTCTCTCTCGCACTACTCTGCTCCTCAGTCTCCCTCTCTCTCAAGTGTGCATTTAGCTGGCTTCCGGAAGGACTGCGAGGCAACTGCTGCTGCTGCTGCTGCTGAGGTCGCTGCTCGAATGGCTGCGCCCCTTGGTTTCCATATTGTCGAGGTCCTGGACGACCATCATACGGCACATTAGTACGTCTCTGCTCAAACGAGGGTCTTTGCTCAAACGAAGGCCGCTGCTCAAACGAAGGCCGCTGCTCAAACGACGGCCTGTTTGCATACGGCGACCTAGATCGCGCACTTCGCGCATCATCAACAACACCAGGTACTGCCAATGACGTTCCCTGGCCGTAATACTGCTGTTGCGATCGGGCAGAAATGACCGGCTCGACAGGAGACAATTGCTCACGTGCAACGTCCTCGTCGTCGTCCTCGTCGTCATATCCATTAAAAATCTCCTCGCCGTAGTCGTTTTCGCTGCGAGCAGGCGATCTCTCGACCTGCGTCACTGCAGCACCAACAATAGCCACTGTCGGAGCAGTAGCCTGCTCAAACGACGGACGCGAGATAACCTCAACAGGAGGCAGCAAGCTCGCGTCTTGTGCGCTGACAGGAGGTCGGGGAGATGGTCTGCGAATCGACAGACTATGCATCTGCTCGCTAAGATTCTTGATCTCGCCTTGAGCCAACGGCGGGGTCGAGTGCACAGGCTCGGAAGGTAGAGTGCGATGCACATTTCGTGTACCGTTCTCCATCTTATGCACAATCACTTGCTTGAGGGCGTTGCGCCAGACGTCGTCATGCCAGTCTTCGTTTGTAGCATGCTTATTGCAAACCTCAAGAACATCGGCCAGATCAAGGTATCTCGTGTTTGGCGGGTCGGGGAGTCCAAACATTATGCTTCGCATGTCGTTTTTGTCGGCGTTGAATCGCTGCGGACGTCCGTAGAGGCCAAACGAGTCTAGAGTAGGAATCAAGAAGCGAATCAAAGTCTCAAACCCGTAGACACCAGCGTGAAGCTCAGGCATGATGAAGATAAAACCATCCCGAGGAGCGCCCTTTGACGCCTGGTCGTGCACATCGATGGTTCCTTCGATCTTGAACAGAGTAGACTGGTTGACCAACAAACTCGACTCGGGATAGACAGCGTAGCAAGCCTTGGCAGACGTAACAGTAGCCAAGGGCTTCTGTTTCTTCTGCTTTGCCTTTTGAGACTCGTAGAAATCAATGCGCCCGGTCTTGTTTGCTTTTCTCTTTTTGTAGCCTGCCGGTGTGACGACGGCCCAGCAGCGGGTCCAGGGCATGCCCACACCGAAGCGCACGACAGCAAAGTCTTGGTGCTTGAATTTAGTCTCCTGCAAGAGCAGACGTATGCCGTTCATACGGGAGCCGCGGGCGGCGAGGAGGGCGCCGGTGTATGCCTCCTGCAGGGCGACGGACTCGAAGAGGGCTAGACGCAGGGCGGCGGTCCAGAGCAGCATTGTGTTGCGCGAGGAGAACTGGAGGAGGAAGCGGTTCTTGAAGGTGGTCGAGAGGGCGATGACGTTTGCGATGGCCGGGGCGCCGTTGGACGCCGGGAGGGAGTCGATGAGGCGGAAGGATGCATCTGCGATGTTGATGTAGGTTGGCTTCACGGCAGCACCGCCGCGGGTGTGGTCGAGCTCGCGGGAGTCGAAGATGGAGAGCACGGTGCCGACGAGCTGGCCGTAGACGTCCTGCCAGACGCGTTTCGCGGCCTGTTTGCCGTCGTTGTCAAGGTCGCGGAGAAAGACGAAGCGGCCCTCGTAGTAGCAGCGGGCCTGGTGCGCGGAGGAGAGCGCGATGATGGCGGCGAGCTCAGGCGGGATCACTTTGGGGTCAAAGTCCTTCGCGACGTCGGTGGCCTTTTGGGCGTCGTCGACGTCGTCGGTCGACTGATCCGAGTAGGCTGAGACGCCCGAGACGGTGCGCTGGCGCTCAGCAGCGAGCGCCTTGAGACGCGGGTCGAGAGCAGGGTCCAAGACGAGAGAGGAGTCGTCTGGGAACGACGGCGGCGGCTGCACGGGCGAGTGCTTTGAGTCGCGGGCGAAGAGCGAGGAGGCGCGTTTGCGGTTGCCCATTGTGCGGGCTGCGAGAGGAGTGGCGAGGGGGGGAGAGGGAACAAACAGGGCTTCGGGACGAGGAAGAGGGAAGAGTGGACGAGGAAGAGGAAGCAGAGGAGGACGAGCTGGACTGCGAAGATGATGACGAGGACGCAGCGAGCCAAGCAAAACACTGCCGAGTCGAGGGTGGAAACTCTAATCGCAGAGTAAGGTTTGAGCGCATTTTAAGGTTTCTGCGGATCTCAATCTAACGACTGCGGTTGTGCAGTGTTTTGTATATTGTACGTGTATGTGTGCGCATGTAAGTGTATGATAGTTGTATAAGAGTCTCTGATATGTAATGTACGATACGCAATAGCGTAAACCGTGCGTGATGCCGTGGCGGATCTATAACACTCGGACTGGCTGCGTGTCGCTGTGTCGCATCCGCCACACGACTCATTCTAGCACTTTATTACTAAGCACTTATATAATATCATTGCGTAACATCTTACATATAGTTGCTATGAACAAGGCAGTAGTGTAATGTGTGTGTATTATATACATAGTGCATCATGCTATCGTATCTCTCTTATCGTATCCATCACCCTTTATTTAGTCGTGCTTTCGCTCCCTGTACTCTTGTTTGCCTGCTGCTTTGGCACCCGCGCCAGTCTCTCCTTGATCTTCTCGTTGTGCACCATCTCAGCAGCACTCTGGAACATCACCTGCGCCCAGCCAGCCTTCAGCTCGTTCGCCTCTGCAGCGCACTCCATCACCTCCGCGTCCATGATCTTCTCCGCCGCCAGGAACCGCGTCCACAACTCGTCCCCGACCGCGCCTCGCTGGTGCAGCTCCGCCAGCGCCGGCTTGCTTTCCTGCAGCGACATGATCCGGCGCACGTTCTCGGCTGCTCGTCGCAGGAGTGCAGCCTTGAGCATCTTCTCCGGCACCTTTGGCTCGTTCTGCCGTTTCAGGGTGATGTAGATATCGCGTTGCAGATGCGCTCCAAACCAGGGAGTCAAGTTGATCAGTCTGCGCACCTTTCGTCGTCTGTAAATTGTCGAAAATAGCGCAAGCGCAGACATGAGCAGCACCAAATACGCAATTGGTGTGTAAACCGATACCTTCCCCATCTTCTTTCCTCAATCCTGCTGTTTTCTGGTGTTCGTCCTGTGTGTATATCTTTGTGAACACGTACCGCGACGTAGCTTCTCCTGTGCTCAAAAACCCGTCTCGTTTATGCAGTACAGTCACGTGCAAAAGAGCCTGGGAGAGCATTCGATGACTTCACTCCGCTGCCTTGATAACACTTCACTACTCCATCAGTCTTTGCTAAATCACCATGGTGCGTCTTTGTACTGCTCTAGAATCGCAACACATATACTGACAATACAGATCGTCCGATTCCGCAGCAAAGATGGCAACTACAGAGTGTCCTCAGAGCCCTCAGATGACTTTTCAACCCTCTTCGAACGTCTCGTCTCTCAACTCCCCTCTGAAGCTGATCCCAACACCATCCAAGTATCTGATCAGCCGAACGCAAAGGACAGCGCAAAGTTCATCTACGAGCTCTTTGGCAGGACCCTTTCTGATCTGAATATCAAGTACGTTCTTTTGTTTGCTCGCTACTTTCTGAATCAAGCTGACCATCAGACATGGCGATCTCCTCTACATCTCCTACGACGCCAGTCCAACCCAAGCATCGTCAACTCCTGAGCCTCCCGCGGCAGTCACAGCAGTTCGCTTGAACGGCAAGCCTGTCTCCGAAGCAGAGTCTCACATGCATCGCCCCGCCTTCCTCACCGCATCCCCCTCCGGCAACTCTCCCTGGGAAACCGTGATCCAGGACCCCGTCGACGATCTTCTTGACTCCATGGACGGCAAAATCTCTCGCAAGCGCGATCCAAAAATGTGTAAACACTCAGATAAAGGAATGTGCGACTACTGTATGCCTCTCGAGCCCTTCGATCAAGAGTACCTGAAGAAGCAAGGCATCAAATTTGCTTCTTTCCACTCCCACGTCAAAAAGCTAAACTCAACCGGCTCAAACGCAAACGCAAACACCTCAGCTGCTTCTTCCTTTGTTCCTCCGCTATCCGAATCTGACTTTAAGGTGAAGGCTAATTGCCCGTCTGGACACCCCTCTTGGCCGGCTGGCATCTGTTCGAAATGCCAGCCCTCGGCTATCACTCTTCAAGTCCAGCAGTTTCGTATGGTCGATCACGTCGAATTTGCCTCTTCCTCAGTCGTAAACAACTTCATTGATAACTGGCGACGAACAGGAAATCAAGCTATCGGATACATGTATGGCACCTACGAGTCATATGCCGACATTGTCCCCCTTGGCATCAAGGCTGTCGTCAAGAGCATCATCGAACCTCCTCAAGTCTGTGCAATCGACGGCGTTTCGCTAACCTTGCCATGGGAAGAAGAGAAGGATATCGATGCGGCTGCGTTAGCCAACGGCCTTCGTCGCATCGGTGTCATTTTCACCGATTTGACCGACGCTGGTAAAGGCGATGGATCTGTCGTCTGTAAGCGTCATGCCGATTCATATTTCCTGTCATCGCTAGAGATTGCGTTTGCTGCTGAACTTCAGCGACAGAACCCGAGTCCAACGCGATGGAGCGAGTCTGGGAAATTCTCGTCCAAGTTTGTATCCTGCGTGATTTCAGGAAACCCAAAAGGAGAGATTGAGATTTCAGCATACCAGGTCTCGCACACCGCCGAGGCGATGGTAGAGGCCGATATTATCGAGCCTTCAGTATCGCCTGGTTTGATGCTAGTCAAGGAAGCCACTGAAAAACGATATGTGCCGGACGTATTCTTCAGACGCATGAATGAGTACAATGTTGCAGTCCAGGAAAACGCAAAGCCAGTGTTTCCAGTTGAGTATTTACTAATCACGTTGTCGCATGGATTTCCAACGACCTAAGATGTATTATATAATTGCATTTATCAATTCTTTCTATACGCATCTAAAAAAAAAAAGCAAACATAAACCTATTTAGCGCCAAATCCACCCGTAGATCCAAACCCACTCTCGCCTCTCACAGTCTCTGGTAATTCATCCACCAATTTCGTCGCTGGAGTCATGATTTTCTCGACAACCATCTGCGCGACTCTATCGCCTTCATTAACCACAAAGTCCACGTCTGAATGGTTGAACAGCAGAATCCGTAGATGTCCTCTGTAGTCGCAGTCGATCACACCCGCGCCCGTCTGAATTCCATGTTTGGTAGCGAGACCTGAGCGAGGCGCAACTCGTCCGTACGTGCCCACAGGCAGCGCGATCGCAATATCAGTCGCGACAATGACGCGTCCATGTGCAGGAATCGTGGCGGTCTCGGTCGTGTACAAGTCGTAGCCGGCAGCGTGTTCGGAACCGCGGGTTGGCATTTTTGCTTTTGGGCCGAGGAATTTGACGAGCAGGTCCGGCGCGTCGTAGACGTCCTCGGTTTTGGCCTTTTTCGCGATAGGTTCTGGTGCGGAAGTCATGTTTAGGCGCGTGAATGTATTCAGAGAAGAGCAAAGTCGTGAATGTCGTGTGAAGGAAGAAAGAAGACGCGTGAGCATAGAGCGCAGTATTTATAATGGTCACGGAAACGCGCGGTGGACGCGTCTTTGCTACTCCTGGCAGTGAGAGCTTTAATTACACCTAGCCCTGCTCCCCAAATAGGCAATTGCTCAACTACACAATGTAGCGACGGCTACAGCAGCGATGAGAGGCCAATCGATTTACTGAAACGAAATACTATGAACAAAAAAGAATCAGGCAACCCGCGAGCACTCAAAACCCGTAAAACACCTCTCTAACTACCCCAAGTCCTCGCGTCCGACCCTCTCTGAACAAGATCTTCTGACCGGGCTTGATGTACTCCGGTCTGAGCATAAACCTGAACTTCACCATCGCCCGATCGCCAGTTCTGATGAACGGGCGATCAAGTCCTACAATCGCGCATGTCTGCGCTACCGCGCCGACATGCAACATCGCCTGGTACCTTGTCTTTATAGTTGTAGCGTGCTGTAGGATCAATACTTCAGCCATGAACTCGCGCACGCATTTTGGCGGCGGCGCATCTTTCGGCGCAGCAAGAACAACCATTCCCTTACGCACATCACGTCTTCTGATTTTCTTCATCGCAAAGGAAACTGATTGTCCCGCATGAGCAACTTCTACTGGCTGTCTCTTTCGTTCAATTGATCGGACAGAGGAAAGGGTGAACTGGCCCAACGAGCCAGGCCCGATGTACACATTATCGCCAGCCTTGACACTTCCGCTCACGACAATCCCAGAAACAACAGTCCCAACAAACGGAACCGAAAACGTGTCGTTAATCTCATACTCAAGCGGACCGTTAGGATCAAACTGTCCATGAAACGGCAACAGATTTACAAACATGCGCACGAGATCTAGACCTTGACCCGTGACGCTCGAGATCTGGAAGATAGGACAGACTCGCTGAGAGACAAAGTTCGAAGATGCCTCCGCCACCTCGCGGGAAGAGTTGATGAAAAGCGGTATCTTCCGGCACCCCGCAGATCGAATGATTTTCGATAACTGGGTTAAGGTCTCTTGAAGAATATTCGTCGGGCACTATCCGATCATTAGACACAGCTCAAAAAGTAAGGCAAGAGAACCGACCATATCAATTTTAGTGATACATATAAACACGGGCACGTTGAGAGCCAGAGCGACACCCAAATGCTCGCGGGCCATTCCAATCATTCCAGCGTTTGCACCTACAATGAGCATCACGTAGTCTATAGATTAGTACACAGTACCATCCAAGAAGTGTAATAAGACATACCTGGCGATCCTCCCATAAGACCAAAAACGGTGGTCTTCAAATACTTTTCATGCCCCGCTAAATCAATAAATGTAATGACTTTTCGACTTCCACTCACAATCTCTTTCCACGAAGCCTTTCTAGTCCCGTCATTTGCTCCCACAACCTTTCCTTCTGCGTCATATCCCATAATCTCCATTCCTACGCTAGATGTGCGCCCTGATTCGATCTCATGCTTATGTCGGAATAAATTGACTCGCGCTTTACCTCTTCCATCATCAAGTCCGCCTTTCGTCAATACTCCAAGCAATGTAGATTTTCCGGCATCGACGTTACCAACCACAGCAACTCTGATCTCTAGCAAATCCGAGACAGAGATATTATTCTCGCGCACAAGAACCTGGGCATGCATAGTTTTCGTCTTGGGATCTTCTTCGGCGTATAATTCCGTTATCGTGCACTCAAGCTCTGGACGCGCGCAGAGTATATTGAGATTCGTCAGTGCAGTGCTGTACTCGGTCTGTGTAAGTTGAATCTTTATACTAGGATCCTCCGCGTCCTCGTCAAATTTGATCATACATTCACCACGACCATCTTCCAACAAGCTCTTAATCGTAGCTGCAGCCTTCCCGGAGTTCGTCTCGTCCTTGGCTGCCGTGAGCAGACAGGTCGTGAACGGTACTCGTGGCGCATCCGACACCGGAGCAGGCGACTCCGACAAAGTCAATGATCCAAGCACATCAAGCTCGTCTTCTATTGAATGTCCTTTTCGTATCTTTGCCCCAGTTTCCTTCTGCTCTGCCGGTGAAGATCCACCCGCCACTGCTGCTGCTGCTTTGGACGTCTCCGTCGACAATTTGTGGACATAGTCCGAGAACTCGCTCAAAGTCGGCATTATAAATACCAATCGCTCACAATATTGCAAAGATAAATGTTATTATACAATCCAGATTGGTCGAATTTAAGGTACACATAATAGAGCGGCAGTTGAGAGTGAAGCAGTGGTCTTGGACCTGAAGCGGTGACTCGACTGATGTAGCTGGGAGATGAGATTACGCTGGGAATTGGATATTGTGGGCTCAATCGTACGGCACAATAGCGTAAGTATGTCCGTGCTTTAATACCCAAGATGCTACACGGAGGCATCGTCAGCGTAGTGTAATGAGTAACGGAGTGGTTAGTCATTTTGTCCTGGCCTACGACAAAAGACGTACGGGCTAGTTGTTTATTCTCTATTAGTCTGCTAAAAAAAAAGGGAATGATTTGTAGTTAGCAGAAGTTTGATAATTTGCGGAAAAGGAGGCGCGGGGAGAGATCGTGAATGCGAATTACCCAAAGTGGCAGATCACGTAGGTTCTGATACTTTTAAACGACGAGAAGATTTAATGTAGTATCTTGAAATAGTATACATAGGTACAAAAAAGTGCCATATCCCATGAAATTGCGTCACCAGTCTATGAGAATATCTCCAAACCACGTCTTTTCGTGATGTTCATGTCCGCTGCGGTGGACTTATGAGCACGACAGCATCGCCGCGGACAAACAACATCTCACTTTGTTTTTTGATAGTCTATTTGATAATTAGTCAGTCCTAAGTAAGTACGGCGTATAGCCATCGCAGAGTAAAATATGAAAGAGATACCTTCAGTTCATTAGTTTCGTCGTCGATAACATACACAGTTTCTTCCACCTCTGATAACACCAGGTTGCAATGTGAATCGTATCCCTTTAATCCAAGACAAATGTAAGCATTAATCCTCCTTCTTGAATCAAATCAGAGGAGTGTACATACATGCAATATTCCACGAAGCTCGCGATCACCTTTTAGCTTCACAAACACGCGCTCACTGAGCGATAATCTCACTAAATCCAGAGGTTCTGAAACCACTGTATTTTCATCAAGTTGATCTGCTGTTGCAACTTCTGCCATTCTGATAGTTATTCGTTGTTGGTGTGTATTTCACGGGATCCAAGAAGATATAAGTCGGCGCTATTTCACAGTTAGCTATGTCCGATCACTGACTGACTTGTTCTAATCAGTTTTCTTCTATAAATACCACTAGACTCATACAATCTGCTTATTTATTGTATATGATCCTCAAACACAGTCAAATCGCTTGAAATCGTGGTCGTTGGACTCCAAAGAACAAGATTGAAAAACACCCCGAGCCTGATCAGGTTAGGGCTGCTACAGTATGGTAAAAAATATTGAATGAGATATTGGCAGTTTCCCGTTCTTTTTTTGGTGAATATCTTCTTTTTGGTGATTTTGTTGCGAAAGTCAATTTGGAGAATACAATCATGGATTTATCTTTTCTATCTGAAGATCAGGTTATCGTGGTGCTGTTGCAAGTCAACGACATCGACTCGAATCTGAAAACCGGTGATTCTCATATTACCTCGATCTTGAGTCAATACGGAACGGTCTTATACAGCTCTTTTCTGATCTGGGAAACCTCCAAAGGCGTTGCATGTCAGCCAGCAATTCAAGTCTTGCTAGCACTTTCAATAGCCGGTCAACTTCCTCCGAAAATCATCACTGCGCGGAGTCCAAAGGATGGGATCTTGATTGACTGTTTAGTCGAAGTTCTGTCTGCGCCAAAGTGGTGTAAATATTGTCGGAGAGTTGGACACAAGCGGACAGCGTGCCCTGAAGCGCCGGAGTGTGACTATTGTCTGTCGAAAGGACATTCTTATAGACGGTGTCCGACACAGTCGGGTGAGATAAACGGAAAGTGCATTTCAGTCGAATACGAATAGACTTCAACCAACGATTACGAATGCCTCCAGAGTTATCGTCGAGTTGTCATTCCCTTTCTCAATGTTGGAAGTTGATACAAGATGATTTATCTGGCCGGTATTGTCCGGATAACCAGACATCAGCCTCGTCGATATCTGTACATCTGATGACAATGGCTTGACGATACAATGTTCTAGAATAAGGGCTTTAATATTTTTGGTTTCTTTTTTGGATGTAAAATCTAAAATCTCGCTATAGAAGCATTTTGGAAAATTTTGGAAAGGGCAGGCATGTCGGCGAGAAGAGTGCGCATGATATAAAGATAAATGCATGGGAATCGGACGATAGAGGCTACGAATTATGATTTATGAAAAAAAAATTGCATATTAATTTTTGTGTATATATTTCAAATTTAAATTACCTTTGTTTTTAGAATATACTTGAACTGTAGCTGAAAAATAGTAGCATCTGAAATATCTGAGAATCCAGACTTAGTTGTAAACTCAGGGGTGAAAGCTGCGTTGACGAGCAGCCACATTCAACAACATTACATTGAATTCAGCACAATGGATATTTTATGGCAAAGTGCAACTGAAGTACTGCCTCCGAAGCCTCAATTTACCGAAGGAGATCTCCCGGATCTATCAGGAAAGGTAGTCCTTGTAGCTTTTATGCCCGCAGACTTGTCTAACCTACTATCAGATCTACTTAATCACCGGAGGCTCTTACGGCGTCGGACGTGAACTTGCTAAAATACTGTATTCCAAAAATGCCATACTTTATCTAGGAACCAGATCAGAGATCCGATTCGAACGCGCCGTCGAGTACATCACCGCAGACGGATCTAGCAATGGTGAACTGCGGATCCTGAAAATGGATCAAATGGACTTATCTAACGTGGTTTCAGCTGCAAAGAAGCTGATATCTGAAGTCAACCGATTAGATTCCGTCTGGTATAACGCTGGAGTGATGGGTCATCCAACGATAACAAATACTGTCCAAGGATACGAGCTACATTGGGGTACCAATGTCGTTGCTCACTTTCTACTCAACGCTCTACTCACAGACCTGTTGATCGCCAGCGCAAAATCTGCCTCCGGGGAAGATACTTGGGGACAAGTCAGGGCAGTCTGGGTGGCTTCTGATGCGAATATTTTTAGTCCTGGCGAAGACGGAATCAATTGGGACGACATTAACTACACCAAGAGCGCTGCACACCAGATGACGCGATACGGGCAAAGCAAAGTAGCTGCTATTATTCTGGCCAATGAATTTGCAAAGAGAGCTGGAGATCATATAGTCAGTTTGGTGAGTATTTTTTTTTTAATTTTAGATAGGCGGTTTTTAATGTTTATTAGTCTCTAAACCCCGGACATTTGATTACTGGCATGCAAGAAAACCGACCTAAATGGCTACAGCAATTAGGAGTACGTCTATTTGATATGTCACTTACCAGCTTACACTGACATATTCGCTACTTCTTAGAACCTGTTCTCATATCATCCCAAGTATGGCGCATACACAGAAATATTCGCAGGTTTCTCCAGCCTCGAAAAGAGCCAAAACGGCGGCTACATAATCCCCTGGGGACGATTCGGATCACCAAAAGCAAGCGTCCGAGAGGGACTCTCGTCACGAGCCATTGGCTCACGTTTATGGAATCTGCTTGAGAAAGAGATACAGCCATATATATGATGATGATGTTTGTTTTAGAATATATGTGTTTTGGTTATTCCAGGCGTTGAACTGGATCTATTTAAGGGAATTTAGAGCTCAATTGCGATTGATTTGGTGATTTCAGGTTGTCTATTTACTTAAAAGGTAGTAACTGAGACAAATAAAGAATGCGATTCTTGTAATGACGAAATATGCGATATTATACAGAATGAAAAATGTACATATAGAAATTTCACATAAACTCGCGACTCTCCAGGGCATTATGCCTGGATTCTTGCTAAGGGGCTGGTAACATCCAACGCGTCGACGCGCCGACGCGCTTTCACGCAAACTCAGGGACGGCGTTCTCGCAGCTCACTGAACCTCTTCTTCTCGTCCGTCTTTGCAATCCTGAACATTGTACATATTATGAATATTTCAACTTTGCTTTCCGGGGTTTAAGCTAGTGTTGCATCTAATCCAGCCAGCGGGCCCTGAATTGCTGGCTGAACAAGGGCAGGCGCCACGCGAGTCCAACTAATCTACACTTGGATCATACTCATTTGACACGAGTTGCCTACGAAAACAGAGACGATGAGTAAACCAGGAAAACAGCAACGTGGCTTGGGAATGTTCGTTCAGGGATTTGGCGCCCATGGTGTATCGACGGGAGCGGTAGACGGGAAGCAACGAGCCAGATCAAGACCAAGCTCGTTAGTACCTGGCGATGCGTTTCAAATCGAGTCTGTATTGGATGACGAGATTTCAAATACCGATTGTCTAAGTCTCAACGGAACTATTCACGATACACCTTCTGAGGTGAATCCGATTCCAATTGGAGATAACGACAGTATTGCGGCCGATACCTTATCCAACAGCAAGAGCATAGATATAAGCGCCGAAACACCACTTTCGAGGATAGTCAAGCTACCTATACGATTAACGCGTGACGATGAAGAGCTAGTACCTAATGAACTTTCTGATGATCCTGTCTCATCTTCAGATCTGTCAGATTCTGAAGCAAGCAAGCATCAAAAACCGGATCTTGAATCTCGAGACAGGACCAGCAGGAGTAAGGGGAGAAGAAAAAGGCTGAAAACCGACATTGATTCGTCGAAATCTTCCGAAGCTGAAGCACGAACGTCGTCAAACAAGAAAAGCAGACGATCCATCGCTAGCAATGGCGGAAATACTTTGTTCAAGCATTGGAAATCTGGTGAAGTATCTCCTGCGTCAGATGATCGTCCAGACAAAAGCGACATCACCTCAGAAAACAGCCCCGCTATCCTTGATAAGAAAGGGAACGACAGAATACCGGGATTATATGACCCAAAAAGAATAGTCATTCTCAAGATGTCTTCGCAGTCGCTACAAAGTTTCAGAACTGAAATATCAGATATTAATGCTTCATCACCGCCTCTCACATCACCCTCGGCTGATTCGAAATACTTGACAACGCCAATGAAAGATACAGCGGATTCTCAAAAGCAGATTGTACAGCTAGGAGAACCGACAATAGAGGCTTTATCGCCGCCTACGCCGCCTAAATCTGACGACGACGAAATCCTTTGTCTTCCAGCATATCCGGCGAACCCTCCAAAGCCTAAGAAAGCGATACATCCATTCTTCATGAAAAAGAAACAAGAAGCACCGAAAACTGGAGCAATTAAAATCCTGGATACAGAATCCACTCCGATGGCAAGAAGTAGCTCTAGTCCGGCTGCTTTAGTAATTGATCTGGAAACTACTCCGCGCCAGCGACCCTTAAAAAGTGAACTTTCCAATAAGCCATTGCATCCTTTTTTTCTTGCATGTTAGTGTTCCTATCTACTTTTAATCAAATTTTTGTGACTGACTCGTTGCTGTAGCAAAACAAAAGTCAGTTGAAGGTACTGAGTCCCCTGCCTACGATTCAGATAGATCAATTGGTTCTACGCATGATTTGAACTTTTCTTCAGCATTTGGATCAGCTGTATGGGCACCTTCAGATCAAAAAGATGCTGCATGGCCAACTCTTGAAAATCGTCATGTACGAGGAACCAGGGAATTGAATCCGATCGGGCAGGAGATAGCATTATCAACGCTGCAGCATTTGACTCTTTTGCAACCAAATCAAAAACGAAAAATGCGAGAGATTTTTGTCTCATCCCACGACAGCCTTATACAGAGAATTAACATTGAGGCTCTACTAAATCAATCTTTAAACGCTTCTCAGCAATATCTTCCTATACGACATGTTTTACATTACCAGAAAATCCTTGAGCTAGCGCGACAGCATGTTAATTTCACAAGGCATCCATATCTACAACATCTATTTGCTGCAAGATTACCGAATTCAACAGCATTTGATAAAGGAGAATATGAGGTTCAACTATGGAGTTCGAGCTACGCTCCAGTAAACTCTGAACATATCGCAGTGCGCGACGATAGTGCGATCATTTTTAAAAAATGGCTTCAAGTACGGATGGAGTATGCGGATAATAGCAAGACTCTCACGATTAGTCGTAAAAAACTAGCAGAGAGGGAAAAGAGCAAACTGAATGATTTAGATGGATTTATTTGCTATTCGGATAGCGAAAAGCCGTCGGTTGAATATGAGATTGATCCAATTTCTTCTGATGAAGAGGATTACAAAGCCAATTCTCGCATCGATGCGCATCCTGTCATGTCTTCTACAACATCAACGATTGACGACGATGCCGATCATACGGAAGATGTGGGCGATGCCGATGTGATCGATTCTGGCTACAGGCGACGCCGACGACGGAGATCAAAGCGTCGCAAGGATGAAAAGAAAAACAGCAAAGAGCGTTCTCGTCTTCGAGAAAAAGAGTCACGGCCAAGTCGCAATTCGAATGTCATCATTCTCTGCGGAAAATCCTCCAGCTTCAAGACAGCAACAGTATATGCTGCTGCAAAGGAACTAGGATATTTTGTCTTTGAAATAAATGCAGGTCAGAAGAGAAATGGCAAGGACATTCTTGATCAGGTGGGAGAAATGAGTCAGTCTAATCTAGTGCATCACAAAGTCATGAAAGGTGCTGGCTCCTTCGACGGGGTAAACGGTAGTCAATCACGATCATCATCTCAATCAGAAAGCCAACAGTCTTCACAGCAGCATCAGCATAGCTTCGTACTTTTTGAAGATGTTGACATTGTCTTTGAAAGTGACAAGTCATTTTGGTCCGTTCTGATCAAATTCATTGAGACATCTAAGAGACCAGTCGTCTTAACATGCGTAGACGAGCGATACGTTCCTGCGGATCTGATAGACGCTAATCCTGGATGCCTGATTTATTCTAACCCTTCGGGTACAGATCTATTAACAGATATTGCATGGTCAATTGCCTTATCAGAAGGACATTTCCTGAAAAAGGCAGATGTCCAGGCTGTTGTTGAGCATACTAACAATGACCTCCGTCAATCTCTAACTATTCTACAATTTTGGTGTCAAATGGCAGTTGGCGATGAGCGCAAGGGATTAAACTGGATTTTAGAGTGCTCTAGCACTACCGATAAAGCTGAATATGAACAAAGCAGAGTAATCAGCGAGGGTACATTCAACAGAGATTTTCTTAAATTTTCCTTTCCTCCTGAAGAAGACATTTTGCATTTCGATCAAGATGCATTATTAACTGATGACGAGGAAGTTGACGTTAACAATATTCCGTTACCAGATCTTTCTGGATTGCGCTCTGATATTGAAATCCTGTCATCTGGTTATGACCTCATGTCTGCAGTTGACATTTGGAACAATCACTCTCATACACTGTTGAACGTGCCTGTGGTAAGATTACAATCATAAAAACTCAGTAGTTTTGAAAAGCAGAAAGCTAACGATTTTAGACGCCCGATATCGACGATCAGTTCACAAACACTCGACCAGCTGCAGCTGACTCCGATCTTCTCATCGGTTTCCCTATGGTATCATCTAAATTACAGAAGGTGACGCCTCAAGAAGTGTTTGAGTTTGAAATGATAGGATCTGCCAAGAGTTTATGGCGAGAGATGCTAGCAGAAAATGGTCTTGGTTCTCATTATAACCATGATTGAGTGTAATGTGTATAAAAAATATGCCATTTGCTTGTGCTGCATTTATCGGTGAAAGAACAAGATTGTGGATTCAGATATACAATACTAATATTTACAATCTAATTTAAAAGATCTCGGCGCCATGAACGGCCGCATTCCTAACAATCCAGTACATGTAATACCAGCGCAATCTGGCTAAACTGAATTATAAGACGAGAAATTACCTACGGCCGCATATCCAGTCCAAAAGTGACGCCAGCAGCCAAAAACAAAACGAAAAGCATAACAAACCCTACCAGTTCTATATGAACCACCTCACAGCGGTGGTAACGCATTTCTGCATGTCGGACATTGAAGTTTAAATCTCATCCACGACTCAAGACACTGCGTATGGAAAATATGACGGCATGGAGTCACCATGTAACTTCGTCGAGCCAAAAGTGCTGTGGCAGATGAGCCAGCTGTAGATGTACCCGAAGCGTTATTCTCATCTTGGTCAAAGTGAACAAACAGCTCACGCGGTAGCTCAACTTGGTGCATACAAATAGCGCAATCTGTTGGACCCTTAACTACAACCGCTCCATCGCTGTCAGTTGAGACTGCTGGCTGGTCATCATCTAGCGCAGCTCTACTCTCTAGATCAGGTATTGATAGCGGTGGGTGGTAGTCATACGAGGCAGGCAACAAGTTTCCTGGCACGAAAAACCTTGGTCCAAGCACCTCCTGAGCCGCAAGCACGCATATTTGCAGCCAGACCCAACCAGAAATGATCATGGCCCAGATAGGTTCAACTTCATGGAAAACAATATTTCCATCAAATAGATACAAGTAGAACATGGGAATTAATCGGATTACGCTCATTCCCAGTACAAATTCCCACTTGTACGCTCTTCGACATCCTCTCATCACATTTCTGTATATCTGTGGAACCCAGTACGAGTTTATCGTCAAGAACAGTGTCCGCTGGAAAGCTCGTCGAAATGGTTTTTGCCAAGTCGAGGCATTTAGAGTGAGGAAAATGACACCTAAAAGGATAAAATAAAATCGCGAATACAGGAGACTGACATCGCTTCTGCCATCATCATCGTCATTATTTGCGGTTCCCATATTAGCTTGATCGGTCTGTGGAGTGGCAGTAGCAGGAAGAGGTAAACCATCCGTCGGCGGTGCAGGAACCGCCGCTGCCACAGCAGCAGCAGCAGCAGCGTTGTTCCTACTCTCGGGTCGTTGGATCCTGTAAATGAGAATCAGATATCTCATACCAAACACTGAAACTAGTAAAAAAGACAAGAATGCAACAGTCATGAATGGAAGGAAGGTAGATTCCATGAAAACTGCGGCAGCCAGATAGCCCATACACAGATATCCATCAACCAGAGACATGAGCCCAATTGTCCAAAAACTAAGTTTTGAGACCGTTGAAGGAGTGTTGGTGTCGTTCATCTGTCTCATTAGTAACCAGATTTGTAAAAATGTTAAAATTCCAGCAATTTGCGCGGCATGACCTGCTCGTATCCAAAACATCTCTATCTTTTCTCCAACGCTCGATCGGCTCTCTAAAATTATACCACAGTTTGGTGAATATATCAGAGAAGAGAGAACAATCTTCGGGATATCTTTAAGCGGCTGTCCCTTCGGAAATCGCAGCTCATTCTCTACCAGCTCCATATCCATAGGTGAGATTGGACTAGCGTGAACTTGTAAGTAGACCACATATTCGCAGCTATCAGGCGATCCAGTCGGACCGTTAGAAGCTGGATTAATGTCGCGGTTGTAGATTGCATCCAGTTCAGAGATTTTTTCGTTGATTTCTTCCACGAATGGTGTGAATGACTGATTGAACCGATCTTTGGTGAGTGTTAAAAATGGTATACTAAATATACCCGCAAACCTATATATTTCTTTTAGCGTGGCGAAGTGACACGCTGTAAGGTATCCACTCACTTTCGAGATGTAGTAGTCATTACTATGTTTCCAGTATCTACAAAATGTATTCCTCTTAAAGGAATATCATGTCCATTCCTTCCTTGTTTGTCTTGAACGTTTAGATTTGCCTATTCCAAAAGTGTCAGCAGCTGGATAAAATGAGCTTATGTAAACAACACACATCTATCATCTGGATCGGACCAGATCGGCTTTCGCTAATATCGAGTGTCATCATTCCCTCACTATCTGTAATATTGCGGTTATCTGCAGACGCTTCCCAGTTTGATGTCCCAGTCGCATTATCTATCCGTGACTGCCATTCGAGAAATTCAGTTGAATGGGGGAGTTCGAGAGGAGTGAGTCCGATATCTAGCGCACTCCATTCGCCACGCATCAGTCCAGTTATATTGTGATAAAATGAGATCTCTTGCTTTTCAGAACTGTCGGAAGGATTTTGCAGCTGAGAGTTCCATAAAGTCGTCGCCATTGCCTGGATATCGTATGGTATGACCGGGTTACTGATTCCTTCGAGATCGACTGGTCCGTCATCGAAAGTCGCGTTCAGCAGGACATCCCGCCTATGACGCTGTGCTTTCAAATGCTCCTGAAATGCCAGCCTCTGAGTAGGAGATGCAGATTCAGGCGTGAGTAGCATGATAATCAGTAGGAATACTAGCAGACCTGCCCGGTTGGGATCCATGGGAGGCATGGTTGCGGGGCAGCACCACTGCCAGGCTGCTCAACTGTAGGAGTTTGCTATCCGGCAAGCTCACTATCGTCTTATCTAATGTTCAGCAACCACTCAAAAGAAAATCTTAATCATCCAATTTGCTATTATCACAGTGTTTGTTGCTAAGGTGCTGCTGTTCTGTCTATCAGCCTCGCGATCCTTAGATGAGCCAGCAACCTCAGCGACCACCATCGTTAAATAAAGGGCAAGGGTTATCCTAAGCGAGCGTAATTGACAGTTGAAATCAAGCGACAATGAAGAATTGAATTTGATATCTGAACAAGCACAAACGGAAGAGGATTAGTATTGGGCAGCAAGATATTTCAGCTGTAAAAATGCTGTTTATTTGAGGACTAAGTGTTTTAGTTACTGCGTCATAATCTAAGGGTTGGCAATCACTACTTCGTCGCATACGCGTGCCCTGTCCACTTCGTATCTCGGTGGGTGCGCTGAGAGAACGGCGAGCAGGCTGATATGTCGTTCTGGGGTATCTGGAAACGGCCAGGATCAAAAGAAAGCAGCGATAAAGCACCTACGGCTGTCATTGAAAAAGCATGGATTGAACTGACAGTACGCCCAATACAGCGCTGAATCATCTCTTGTTATCTACTGACAATGGAATAGCGCGACGAACAACTTCTCAGAGATGCAATTGGACAGAAAGCACAAGCAAAAGTTGCGCAAGATATAAATTCAATAGCAGAGATCATCAATTCAGAAGATCGCGGCGGAAGCAAACGACTGTGTCTTCATTTCGCACTTGATCATGGCGTGTTCACCAAAATCGCCGATATTACAAAATTCTGTGGTCCTTCTATCATCAACGAGTCGGTGGCTGCTTTTTCAGTTTTAATAAAAAGCGGTGAAGATGATTTAATGAGTAATGACCAGGTAATTCGGAGTGTCAATATATTTTTATGCGAAATGGATAAAGCTCGAGGCGATCGTGAACTGGAAGAAGAGTTTGCTCAGATGCTGTTTTCAGTGGCCTCCCGTCTACGGGCAGAACCTCAAAGTTTGATGAAGTGGATTTATTCTGGAGATGGTATGAGCTTAGAAACATCAACAGAAGAGCTCAAATCGCCCTCTACTCAGAATTTTGCAAGCCGGTCAGAGTCAATAATTATCTCTCCTATCAACGAATCAAGAAATAACATGGATGATGAAGATCTACCGGAGCTCATTTACGAGTTACCCAACGACAGTACAGAAGAAGTGGATACTAAGAGGGAAAGTCCAACTTTGGTCGCGCAATCTCACAAAGATCACAAGACCACTCACGCATCGGAAGCGAGCTCTAGCAGGTCTTCTATTTCAGATGTCTCCCAGCCTTCTCGTGATTTTCATACCCCACCTCTTGTTGCTCAAAATCATGTTACTCAATATATGCCTGAAGAACCATCAAATACATACCCAAATACAGACACGGAAGACAATGAGAGTCGAAAGCAAGTGCAGGAATCCAAGAGTATAGACCAGAGGCCAACACTTGCAGGCTCTGGCTTTGAAGATGCACTAGAGCAAAATATCGATGATGCAGCAATTGCTATTGATAATCTCATTACTGATTTGCAGGCAGACCAACGGAAAGTATGATACGCTTACTGTTATTCAGTGCACTGTTTTCAATCTAACTTGTACAATATAGAACGACTTTCCATTATTTTACTTCCTGCTTAGTTTCATCTATCACGAAGGCAGCTCGGGAGAGTTTTCCCGCACTGGTCTTCTTTTCATAGTCGAATCGGCGCTCCCCGATTCTCCGTTAGAGACTTGGATCCTTGAAAGTGACTTTGGTACACTAATGGCTTCTGGGTTAGGCGCATTATACAGCCAGCTTAGTCGGTATGTAAATTTGTTTCTGGCAGAACGCTCAGTATAATCTGATCAAAATGTAGACGAATGATGAGAGCCTTCCAGTCATCAACCGAACCAAAAATCGTCACTATGGCGAAAGAATCGGAACGCAAATTCCTACCTATGAACTCAGGGAATGCAGCGCATGGTGTTGAAGAACCGGAAGAGCGCGAAAGGAATCAAACACATCTTCAAATGTTTGTCTCATATCTCGAATTTTGGCAAGACACGCTGAGTCACTGCAAGTCTGATAGGATCAAAAGCGCTTTACTAGAGAAATTTGACGTGTTGTTTTTGCACCAGCTCTTAATCCCATTTTTAGCGGAAAGTGCAGATGTTAATAATGGGGAATTTATGGTTGCAGTTATGACATATTTACGTGCAATCTTTGATACGTTACAACAGAACGATATAATAAGTCTGATTATGTCTGCTTTAATGACGGATAGTGAGCGGAAGGTGCTGCCTAAGCCAGTTCCGGAGTACAGTCATTATACGGATGAGGAGGACCACTTATATGATCACATTCCCAAGAAAATGTTCAATATGGCGGATTTAATCACTGAGAGTCTTGAATCGCAGTCTCAACAAACAGTAGGAGCAGCTTTAAGACTAGTATCGACACTTGTTCGAAGACACTATCCTTATTTGTTGGATACCATTTTTCAAGTGAACAAGATCTCAGAAAAATTTCAATTTACAGTTACGCCTTTCAATGTTTATTCACAGGAGCTGGCTTTTTTTTTGAATCTCATGCCCGAGTATGTTGAGTGGAGTCAGAGCCAGAGCTATGACAGTTATTTACAAGAGAGCAGACAGCTGCTAGAATCTCATCCGTCGTTTTCAGATAATCCGACACCTTACTCGCATGTGCAGCAATCAGACCAAAGTAAGCTGTACACGCATTCGCTGAAACGGGACGGAAAGACCTGGAGCTGTCTTCTACGTCTGTTGTCACAGTTTTTTGCCAATAGCGTTGAACTGAATCTGACGCTTACAAGAGTTTTTATTGAGCTTGCGAGCTGCGGATGGGTGTCGCTTCGGGGATGGATGCTTGTTGATTTGAGTAAGGTGGTGGTTTCTCATGAGCGCACAGGAAGCAGCACATTTAGTGAGACAGAGAGCAATGCGCAGAGCGAAGATAAAGAAGTGAATTCTGAGATGCTAAACGAGGCCGAATTCCAATCTGGGGCCGGATATGACTCGGAAGCATCATGCTCATCAGATGATGATTATGATGAATATTGGGGAACTAATCCTGACGATCGACACGACTCCACAGTTTTTAAAGAGCTATCGCCGATGATGGAGGTTTTACAGACTCTTTCGCTGAAGATCGGAGAATATCGAGGAAAGATATCAGGCTTTGATGATCTCTTAGCCGAAAAGCGGAATATACTCCAAGATGAGGATGGGGCGATGGCTGATATCTCTGCTGTCCCGTTCTCAAGTCCTTCTCTTGAACCGGTCGACTTAATACGAACTGCAAATCGTGATTTCAGCACACGCACTTTATCACCCATGGATACACAGCGCAGAGCGGAAGAAATTTTCTTATCTTCTTCCGTTCCATCTTCGCCGATTCAATCTCGCTATCTTGGCGTGTCTAGTCCTGATCCTGGAATTTTTAGGTCTGGAGTTCTATCAAGGGCGGGAGCATTTCAGCAACAGCAGCGTAAGCCATCGTTGCCAGTGAAGCTCTCTCCATCTCCTCTGCGTCTTCCTAATCGATCGGTGAGTATGCATCACCAACGTGCCATGTCGATTGCTTCAGATGTGTTTCGCGGTACGCAGGATACTTCACCCTTTAATTTGGGAAACTATAAGCCAGGTCATCGTCGCGTGCAAAGTGGTGCGATATCTATTCGAACGGCGAGCGGTACGAACGGAAATTTTTGGCCTGTGGCATTTGAGAGTGGTTCAGCTATAGCAAACATGAGCAAGGCAACAAGCACTCCAACCAAGCCTTCGATATTGCGTAAGAGCGGATCGCAGGATTCTTTGAAGGCGTTTGAGTCTTTGCTTTCATCGTCTCCTGAACAGAGTTATCCTGGCATGCATGCAAAGACCGGGTCAAGGCCTGCCGCGAATGTTCTTTCAGCGTCGGCAGGATCTCAGTCATCTTTTACTACGCCACGAATTCTTCCTGTTACATCTTCGCCAATATTGCAGCGAACGAAAAGTGAGAGCGATAATGCTCTTTCGAAAGAGATGAGTCCCATACAACTCAGCGAGGAGATCAAAGATACGTTCCACAATAGAACAGCCGAATCTGATACAGAGGAAGAAGTTATGATTGAAGACGATAGCGTTAAGCCCAGTGAGCCAATTGAGCAGCGACGTGGCTCTTCTCCTGCTAAAACACCAAGCCAGCCCCGGAAAAGATACAATGGAATCGAGATGGATGATATTGTGGGTGAAGCAGGAGGTTACGTACCTGCAATAATTCAAGTGATGGGTCCCGAGACAGGAAAGGCACGTTATGTTAGTGTAGCTCATTTACTGGGAAATGTGATTGTCTTTGAGGAGCTTTTGAAGGAATTAGCCGCACTGATCCAGGTGCGCAGCACGTTGGTTGACAGAGTTGACTACGGATGGCAGCGGAGGACGAGAGGTCGCAAAAGAGAGAGCAGGACGATTTAAAGCTTTGTACATATACATGCAGTATTAATGATGATAATGTGGTTGCATTTATTCACACTTGGAACAATGCCCATATATATCAGAGAAACATCCAAGTAAACTGGAAAGCAAAGGAGAGGAAGACGATTAGAAATGCAATAGAGCATTAGCGAAGCAGAAACAACATCAGGTTAGGGGTTGCATGGGCTTAGGGCTTTGAACGCGGCTGACCGACTTCCGATGAACACAGAGAATGCTCAGCATGGAATTGGATGATATTGTGCAAAGAAATTAGTGCAAGTTGTTGGAGTAAAAGAAGAAGAGTGTTTACTGTCGCTAAGCTCGATATTGCCAGATTCGTGCCGGACCGGGACAAGGCTGGGTGCGGATCAAAGTGAATAATTATAATCTCTTTAGGGTTATAAATATACAAACATTGCATTATTTAAGGCTTCATTCGTTAACCACTTCTCCCGCACTCTGCCGAAGTAATTTTTCTGCTTCTACTGCACTCCATCGTCATAACCGTCGAGAATATCCCCTCCTCCTCAGATCAAACGCTCCTCCGAGGCTCTGACAGGATCCTTTATTTTCCCGTCCGCCACCATGTCCGCTGTCGCGCGCCGTGCAGCTGTCTCCAGCCTGCTCGCAGGACGGTACAGCAGCAGAGCAGCCTTAAAATCATCACCTCGGTCGCTGCTGATGCTGATGCTGATGCGTGGCTACTCTACCGAACAGACTTCTCACTCATCTTCCTCCACTCCGCCTATTGATGTGCTTTCTTCTATGAATAAGAAATCCGGCCAGAATCCTATTGTGCATCCTCAACCTTCGTCTGCGCTCAGTTCAGTTAGAGCCGGCAAGAAGACAGTAGTCGACGTTGAGTTCGAGGAGCTGGACGCCGCCAAAGACGCCGCTGAGAAGAGCGCAGACAAGGCCAGCAAAAATATCCTTGGCGAAGAGAAAGAAGCAAAGAACCTCGCTGAATCAATTGCGGTGTCCAAGTCCACCGCAGAGGAACCCGCTAGTTCCTCCCTTTCGAGTGCCGTCGCCTCCGACAGGCCGAAGACCAGCTTATGGCAAAAGATCAAGGATGGTGTTCATCACACCTGGGACAGCACCAAGCTTCTTGGAGTTGAAATCAAGATCTCCACCAAGCTCGCAATGAAGATGCTTGCCGGCTACGAGCTCACTCGCCGCGAGAACCGTCAGCTTGAGCGCACTACACAAGATCTCATTCGTTTGGTTCCTTTCTCGGTTTTCTTAATTGTTCCATTTGCTGAATTGCTTCTTCCTGTTGCGTTGAAGCTTTTTCCCGGTCTTTTACCTTCAACTTTCGAGGCGCCCTCTGTCCAGGAGAAACGCGTCAAAAGCCTCCGGAACACCCGCAAGGAGGTCTCGAAGTTTTTACGCAGCACAGTCAAGGAGTCCGGTCTCGCTCTCCCGCAAACATCAAACAATGCTCAGCTTGAGCTTTTTGCCGATTTTTTTCGAAAGATTAGAACCTCCGGTGAATCTCCCTCGCGCGAAGAGCTTTTGAAAGTCTGCAGACTGTTCAAGGACGATATTGTACTAGACAACTTGTCCCGTCCTCAGCTGGTTGCTATGTCGCGATATATGAATCTCCAGACTTTTGGTACCGACATGATGTTGCGTTATCAGATTCGCCGTCGGATGCGTCAGATCAAGCGTGACGATCGCGCTATCGATTACGAGGGAGTTGAATCTCTTTCTGTTCCAGAACTCCAAGGAGCATGCCAAGCTCGCGGAATCAAGTCTCACGGAGTTTCGCCTGCTCGATTGCGTCAAGATCTCCAGAATTGGCTGGATCTGCGATTACGGCAGCGAGTTCCGAGTACGTTGCTGGTTCTCTCTGCGGCTTATACATACGGATCTGCAGAGTCGATTGATTCGCAATATGATGCGCTACTGGCGACTCTCAGTTCTATCCCCGACGAACTTTTCCATGAAGCTGAACTTGAAGTGCATCACGCTGAGGGCACTGCTACTAACAAGCAACGTCTCGAGGTCTTGAAGGAGCAGGAAGAGCTTATCAAGGACGAGAACGAGCAAGTGATTTCGTCTGGCACTGTTATCAAGGATGACGAGTTGATTGACGAGAAGGATCAGCTCGCCGAGATGGCTGCTATTGGTGAGCAGGAAGCTCTTCCCGTCATCGAGGCTACTACCGAATCGACCGCAATCCCCGAGTCGGACGCGAAGACAACAGAGCCGGCTAAGCAGGAAGTTAAAGAAGCCAAATAGACATTGCATCGAAACTTGCAAAAAACCGCACCTTCTGAGCAGAATGAGTTAAAAACTGTATAAAGATCTTTGGAGTTTTATTTGTAAATGATTCATTTTATTTTGCCGGATTCGTAATAATCGGCTTTCACGCTCTTTTGCTCGCTGTGTGCGATATTATTATACATATACAAATGTCTCTTTGTAAGGAGGCAGTAATTCTCTCTTTATTATATTGTCTACTAAATATAAAATTTGTTCATGGTTGTAATGCTATTAGAATAAGAGTAGATAGAACAAAGGTTTGTTTGCTTCAAGTCACGAGGTGGTGGGCAAAAACCCTAACTAGAAAATAAGTAAACAGACCGGCGCAGTGTACACAAGCACCAGACTACCAAACAATTAGACAACCAAAGCATATAGATACCACCATCTTGCAGCGTAAACACCAGATAACTAGACTAAATAGCTAGTTAGAGTTAATTATACTCAAAAAATTTCAGCTAATAACGATTATTTGTTTAGAACATGAACGCGTCTTTCAAGTCTGGCCTCAACAGGCACGATCCCGCAGAGTACCTGCCTGCTGAATTATATGTCAACATTCTATACTATATCCCCTTCCCTGAGATCACACTCTTGAGAAAAGTGTCTCGTCTATGGCGCAAGAAAGTTGATAGCTATATAGAAAATTCCAAGCAAAGCGTCTATTCTGTGCTGGATTTCAGTAGATTTGGAAAACGCCTGACCGTGCATAAAGTGCTACCATTGATACTCGAATCTGGTGGGTATATCACTAGTCTGAAATTTCCGGCATGTGAGTCAGAGGAAATTTCCAGGATCAGCAATATTCGTGTTATTCTTGAGAATATATACGCTTTTCAAACCCTTGGCGCTTCTGGACTGGTTGATATATTCCATAAGAAAGGCAAGCAGTACTCGTTTCTGGAGACTCGCAATAAATTTGTTCAGAGTCTTCGCGAGCTTCAAGTTCCTGATCCTGGATACCAAATTAATAGATACCAAGAGCATAAATTTCTATATCTGGGTCTCACTATATCTCCGATGACCGTTCTTGAACACTGCGGGTATACTTTTTCTGTGGCTGATGCCCTAAACTGCTACCTCACTATGCAGCAAAAGCCAGAGAGAATAGCGATATCATTCACGCAGCTTGATTTTTACTCCAATTTCTCTCGGTTAAATCAGCTGACTGTGTCATTGCGGGAGTTTAATCGTTTTGCTGTGAATCTGTGCATTCAACACGAAGGCTGGCAGCTTTCCTATTTGAAAAAAATGACGTTTATAAGCGAGAAGCAGAAATATTCCCATGTGAAGGAGGGCATGGACCAACTTGCCACGAAGCAAGACAGAGTCGTATTGCCTGTATTAGAGGACGTCTTCTTGCTATATCATCCTAAACCAACACGGAATCTTGATGGAGAAGAAGCTCAAATTCCGCTTCGCGCGCTTCGAGCTTTGGCATTCATAAGCTCAAAGAAGCTTACTTTTACTATCGAGAAGATTGCTCTTGTACATACAACTTTAGATGGAGCGAGAGATGTTATTTTTGGAGATGTGGTAGAGGAGCAGGAGTATCATGATCAGCCAATGAAGATAATCACTTTGTGACAGTTTTAGCTAGGTTAATGGTTTTTATAATTAGAGTATCAATTCGTATCGGTGAAGGACAAATGAAGTAGCAATGATTAAATAACAATAAATTTTATTCAGTATGCAGATTCAGGTATTACAGAAGACTTGCATACAACATTGAAATTTCAAAATGCGCCTCTCATAATTCATATTACTCACACACTCTCATTGGTTTACCAAGTCTGGCCAGTATAAGCTCCAGTCTGCCACCAAGTACATCGATCCAGCGGAGAATCAGGATCACTGCTCAGGGTAGAAAACCCAATCAACTGCACGTTCATGATTTTCATGTTTCCGGTCGTGGATCCGGCTGTTTGCATCTGAATTGTGGGCGAAATGACGCCTGATTGACGATATGTATTTGGATCGCCAGACATGACGAATGAAGTTAAGTAAGATTGGAAAGCAGTAGCAATATTTTTCCCAGTCGGCAGATCGATACCAAATCCATCATCAAGCAGACCATCGAGCAAATCTGAGCCCCAAAAAGTGAAAAGTAAATCTTCAGCGTGGATTCCAGGAAGAATAGAAAATTGATATAGATAGGTATTCGGGAATTTGGATGCAAGATAGCGTAGGTTACAGTCGATAACCCATTCACCAATGAGTCCTGAAATTCGTTCATACATAGTTGGATAGCGACTGAAGAGTCCTGGAGCGGGATAAAGAGACTTTAGTGTAGACAAAGCAGAGCTTGTAGCATTAGGCATAGTTTGTGCTATCAAACTATCAAATTGCGCACTAGTGACAACCAGCGGATTGGCAAAGATATAGCCTTCGTTAGAGTTATGGCTGACGATGAGTTGCACGCCAGAGTTGAAATTGCCATCTTTGAGTCGCTTAGCAGGAAGATCAGGAACATAGTCATTGTCAACGGCCGGACCAAACTGGAATGTGCCATATTGCGCTAGATCAATCATGTTGTTTGATCCGATAATGATCGCCGCAGAGCTTAATCCTCGTAGACAGTCGACTCCACCGAACACACAACCGGCTTGATTTTTAAATCCGACAAATTGAGCTTCGAGATGGCCATAGTCGTATTGTGGAAAAAAAGCAGGACTTTGCAGAATTGCGCGATGGAAGAGAACTGGATAAGGGGACGTGATATGATGCAAGATCGACGAAGCTCCGGCAGATTCACCCATTACAGTCACGGTATTTGGATCACCACCAAAGAGGCCAATGTAATCTTGAATCCATTCTAGCGTGGCGCGCTGGTCCCACAAGCCTGCGTTACCAACTGCATCTGCGTTGACAGTTGGTCCAGACAGCCAACCCATGGCGCCTAGACGATAGTTGGCCGCAACATAGATGATACCATTGTTGGCGGACTTCAACATGGGATAGGCACTGTAAGGAAAATCCTTTGCCCCAAAGACTATATCATAAAATTAGAATGGTAAAGCACAGGCTTTTATGCAATGAAACTCACCAAACCCTCCACCAAAGATCCAATCCAGAACAGGCAAAGGTGCTGAATACTCTCCTCTGACAACTTTTCCAGGAACAGCAACGTCAAGGAAAAGGCAATCTTCGGACATTGGTAGAGCAAGGTTAATAAATGGATTTGCGATGCTAAACTCAGGTGGAAGATGCTGTGGGCATTGATATCCAACAGAGCCATCGTTGATAGCGGTCTCGTTGAGAGGTGGCTGCGGTTTCTTGAGACGGTTCTGACCTGTTACAGGAGCAGCAAAGCGGATATTCTAAGAACAAGTCAGCCGGAAAAATTCTAAAAGGTGGATAGTGAAGTAGATTGGTTACCTTCCATTGGTAGAAGTCCTGGCCAGTGTTGTAGTAGTTTGCCTGGACCTTGGCATATCCAAGGTCGATTATAGGCATCGTACTGCCATCATACTCAAAGGTAGCCCGTTTGAAGATCTGCTTAACGGGGCCGCCAGTTCCGGTGACAGGCGAGGCAGGAATAATAGCAGAGACATTTAGCAGAAGACAGAGACAGAGACAGGCATAGCCCAAGATGAACAACATCTTTGCTTAGGCCTCGGAGGCGTAAATCAGGACAGCGGCATCGAAACAGAAAGGGATCCCGAACCGAGATATTTATTTGCCGCAGCTCATCTGGCGATCTTGATCCAGTCGGAGGAGAGATGAACGCAGGGTATCACGAGTTCACGGCTGGCAACCGCGTCCAAGAGTCGATGTTCCTCGCCCAGTCGCGGCCACCTTCGAGTGCGCGTGCAACGGCAGGGGCACATTTCCGAGGCCAGACAGGACTCATTCATGGCTGTGAATGACTGGATATTGGAATACGAGAGGAAAGCCGAAGTTGGCTGCGGGCTCGTGTGAGAGGGCGGAGGAAACCGAGTTGGTGGTAAACAGAGACTTTGTTTACCATCCCCTCACGCTTCCTCGGCAGTCTCAAATACTGACTGAGTTCAGAACAGGATTTAGCTCTCTGGATAAACTTGGCTGAAGAGTCCTGACGGACAGACAGTTCTTGACTTATTCATAGAATCGGTGATTACTAGGATCTTGGTTAATTTGCCATGGTCCTGTTCTGTGTGATGTAGTAGTGTCATTTATGAGCAGATTATGAGATGCGCAGCGCAGAATTAAGCCTTGACGGCGTATTCCTGCATAAACTTGCATTCTCAGGAATACGAGCAGCTACTCTGGTATTATTCTGTTAGTAAGCAATATCTCACCTACAAAGGAGCCAATACTGTTCATGAAACAGAATAGTGTCTCGGTGCTTGTGATAGCGTACGCGTGTCCATACGCGTACAACTCAGCTGCTTTGCGATACTGCTCACCTTCTTTCATTTCATTATAATTCCAAACGTGATTTTTCAGCATCTTCATATTATTATGAAACTGAATACTCTATTAAACAATCCTTTAACCCCGCAAACATCATATAAACATCAAAACATACAGTGATCGGACAATTTCACATGCTCTCTCCTCCGCCGCAAACATTTATTTTTGATCATCAGCTTAGTAAAACCGACAATTCAGATGAAAAGAGATTATTAAATTCTACGACAAGGCCCAATATACGAGCTCCGCTTCCAAAATCTAATATATCGACTGTTCATCCCGGCTGAGAAAGAACCTTTGAATTTGACCCAGCAAAAAAAAACTCCATCAAGACACCTTCATCAAGAAATATTATCATGTCTTATGGTCCTGTTTTCTCGCCTATTATCAGCAACGAAGTCTTGGTTTCTTTAAAACGAAAGCTGCCTGTGATTTCCCCGCCATGCTCATGACGAGAAAATTGGATCGCGTAGAATATGAGACGAAGATCAGAGCGAATCATAAGCTGATGGCATCTAAGCTTTCTCAGCTGTCTACCCCGGCACCTCAATCTCATAACACTATGATATTCATAAATGAAATTATCAATAGACTGCTTAAGAAACCTATCAGATGCCTAATAATGCTGACTGGCGGTCGAATGAGATCTGGACTCGGATCCAATCCACCCGACAAACCTACACCAAGAACGCTATGTGCCAGTCAGGCTCCTAAGATACCCTAGGAATCCAAACACATAGCAATTACTTGGCTAAGCCAGCATGCTGCATACGTGCCAAAAGCATCTTGACATCCTGCTCAATTGCAGAGATCTTTTCTTCAACCTCATCCTTCTCAAACCCAGCAGCTACATTAACAGGCAGGGTGGCGCCTACAACACCAGCGGCATTACGCGCAATCCCATTCACAATCGATGCGGGAAGCGGACTTGTAGTGCGTGCCATAGATGTCGATACCTGAACAGGTCTTAGTGAAGCCGCCTTTGATTCGAGGCGGGCTGAGAGAGAGAGAGCTTCGCGTCCTTTTCCCAAGAACTCGTCGTCTGTGCCGGCTTGATCGGGCAATGCAGGCCCCAAAAATGGAGCAGAAGAAGCAAGAATTGAGGAAAAGTCAGAGATAAGCTCAGCTACTGTGATTGAGGGCGTTTCCGAGGACATGGTTGTGGTGATGGAGGAGTAAGCAGTGAACTGCGAGAGCAAGTGGTCGCTGCGGCTCTTATATATACGCAGACTCGCCTCAGACACAGCTTCACCACACAACTCATGACTATCAATGACTATCATATATCGCCAGTACGAACGGCCGCCAGAATCTGCTGATCCGACGCAGAAATTTGAGGAGAGAGATCTCACTGAGATCCGCAAGCTTATTGCGCAAGATCTGTCGGAGCCATACGGGATTTACGTCTATCGCTATTTCATCTATCAATGGCCACATCTGTGTTATCTTGCACTAGAAGACAGCACTGTTATTGGGGTTGTGGTGTGTAAACTAGCACCGCACAGAGGAGTCAAGCTACGAGGATACATTGCAATGCTTGCTGTTGCGACACGGCATCGAGGAAAGGGCATAGCAAGCAAACTTGTACAGATGGCTATAGGCAAGATGAAGGAGCTACACGCTGACGAAGTTGTGCTTGAAGCAGAGGTCGACAATGAGGCTGCGCTGAGATTATACGAAGGAATGGGATTTTTACGAAGCAAGAGGATGCACCGATACTACATGAATGCTAGCGATGCGTTCAGACTTGTGTTGCCGATGTCGGATGAGAGTACGATGAGATACTATGTTCTGGCAAATATGGAGTCACAGGCACATCAAAGTGGGCAGCAATTATACGGCTGACTCTATCAAAACTACAAGCACAGGGATGCTTGCCTACAATGTATATAAAGATAAAGCTATGAGGAAATGTAAATTACACAGAAAATTATTACAAAATCATTCACAAAGAAAAAGTACAAAAACACCTAGTATCCCATCAGGCAACCAACCCTATCTGACAACACCTCTCAAATTTACTCGTCGAGCTTAGGAGCAAGGTAGAACCGCAAGTGCCCACTTGACAGAGGGTACTCGACCAAGATTGGGTTCTCGTCAGCCAACTTGAGCGACACTGTAGGCGACAGGCCGGTGGCCTTGCAAAAGTTGAGCAAGTACTTTGTGGAGAGAGTAAGAGCGACAGGCTCCGAAAGCTCAATTTTGGTGGCTGTTTCGCTGTCGACCGAGGCTGAAGGCTTCAGAGTGACGCTTCCGTTGCCGATGTCACCCTCGCAAGAGAATCTGACACCAGCCTTGGTGCACTCGATGGTGATGCTCTCGGAGATGGCAGACATGTCACGGCAAATTCTCTGGAACTCAGCCGAGGGCAAGATGACCGTGGCAGCATACTCAGTCTCGGGGATTCCAAGATGCTCCTGGTCAATGTCCATCAACTTCAAAGCATACTCAGACATACGATCCTGCTGGGTGTTTTCAAATCGGACAGTCAAGGCATCAGGGTTCTCCTGAGCCTCGAGTGTGAGCATATCCTCGTTGTTACCGCAACGCAGGATCTTTGTGAGCGAGGTAAGGTTAAGTCCAAGAGCGATGTTACGATCGCAACGGTACTCGGAGAAGCCATCGGCATTCAGAAGAAGAGAGACAAGAGAGACGTGGGAGGTGTCCATGGCTTGCAGGGCGATTCCAGAGTCGGAGCAGTCAAAGTTGCAGTCCTGGACGAGTTCCTTGACCGCGTCGACGATCTTGAATCGTTAGTAGCAGATTAGTGAAAAACACTAAAAGTATGACTGATAGCTACCTTTTTAAAGAGAGAAGCTTGCTCGAGTTTACCTTCCAACATTTTTCTGTGAGAATGTCAGCGATTATTTTCATGCAGCAACCACGCTTGCTCATCACAATCAACAGTGAGTCTTGAAAAGCCTTCAGATACTATCTAGCGATTTCTTTACGGAATATAAAATCATGTTTAATCATAATATATAATGGATCCTGTAAAGTTTCGTCATAAGGCGGTGATCACCAGGAGCGACGCGTCAAGGGAAAAGTGCATGAAGTTTGCAATGAGAAGAGCAGGACAGAGCATACGTACTATAGTATAAGAACGAAGATATTCAAAGGAATAGGATGTGATAGACACAGAGTCTTGAGTGTAGAAGCAGAAAAGAGGCAGTGAGGGAGAGAAGAGAAGCAGAGAGTAACGCGTCGGGGAAGAGAAAAGAAGAGCAGTCAAGAAAGGGATGTGCTTGCTTTACCCGGTTTTTAATTAAGCAAATCACGCGCGTGGAACGCGTCGTCTGCTTTGAGAAGTGTAAACAATGACGGGGTTTGTAGAACGCGTTGTTGCCCTTGTTCTGCGGACTTGCTTGTGCTGATAGCCGGGAATTGCTTATAATTTACTATCATGTCATTGTATTATTATATTAAAAGCTCACTCGGTCATCAGCAGCAGCAGCGCAAAGCGTGCTAAAAGAGCGATGTGCTAATTTAAGCGATTCATAGTAACTATTAGCTTCTAGCAAAAATAGTGAAGGATATTGGCTAATATAAAATGACAATATGGTAGTATGTGTTAATTCACCGTAGAACGTCATGCTATTTACTAAATACTGAACTGCTACTGAAGTCCAACAGTTGCTAAACTGCGCCAACCAAGCCGGAATGATCTCTCTAAACTTCACCAAAACACACACATTGCAGCGCAGAATAAAACACAATACGCAATACGCAATAATCACACGATGCTATGCACAACACCCAATATCCCGCACTCTGTATACAGATTAAAATGCTCTGTCCCGTCTTATTCAGCCAAACAATGGCTGTGAATTCCCCGGCGTCGAGGAGGCTGGCTATGACTGGTGCGCCACACCCTACACAGCCATATCACCCAGCCACTTACCCCTGAATACCGTCCTTCAACTACGCACTAGTCTTGGATAGGAAATAGCAAGCTACTCCCAACACACGGAGCCGCACTAAGTGTGGTCAAAAATGGGCAGAAGGCGGTGCTCGACCAGCCTCCTCGAGCTCGTCCCACGATGACCAGATTAAATTGCCAGCCAGGGAACTGGAATATAAGAGGGCCCTCCCGGACTGCTGCTCTTGAGGAATCTTTTCTTAATTTTTTGTTTTCTTCATACTCGTCGTCACTCTCAGCTCACAGGAAATGGTTCGCCTTGCTCACCGCTCTGTCGGTGCTTTTGCCGTCGCCTTGCTCTACTCTGCCTCCGCAGTCGTCGCGGCCCCGGCTACTTCTTCTTATCCTGTAGTCAACATTGATGGCGGAGAGGCAACAGAGGGGGTCATCACTGTTACTGAAACAGGTATGCTCTTATCCTCCTCCTGTGTACTTCCTCAGCTCACTAACAAATACTCAACAGCTACGAGCACTTCAGTATGCAGTCAAGACACCGTCACTGTCACCCTCAGCGACCAGCCAACCATCACCCAGACGGTCTACGCAACGAATACAGAACGCAAATATGTCACAATGACCGTCACTGCACAGAGTATCGACTACTCTACCATCTACTCCACAGTCACTGTCGAGAACACAGACACCATGCTTACAGTCAGCAGTACTGCTCTGCCTACATATGTCACTGTCACAGAAACTGCTACTGCTACACCTATCGACGTTGTCACAGTTGAAAAGACCCTTACCTCAGTCGTCAAGGTGGTTGAGACTTCTACTCTCCTTGAAACTGCCACTAGTTATTTGACTACCACTGTTGCTGCTGCTGGCTCTGCAAGCACTTCGCCTACCTACGTTACAGTCACCGAGACTGCTACCGTAACCCCTACTGACGTCGTTACCAATATCAACACCGGAACATCTGTGATCTCTGTCTACGAGACGAGCACTCTCTACAAGACAATCACCGCCTACGAAACTTCCACAGCTACTCTGTCCGCTTCCGTGACCGCTAGCGGTTCCCCATCTTCTGATCCTATAACTTACGTTACCGTCACTCATTTCACTACCGTTGCACCTACCAATACGCTCACCGTTACTGAGCACGAGGTTTCTACAGTCTACAACAGTGCGACTTCAACTGCCGTCGACACCGCAACCTCTTACTTGACCGTGGCGGCTTCGGGGACTTCAAGCAGTGACATTGTATCCTATGTCACAGTTACTAAATTTTCCACTCTTACTCCTACCGCTACCGTTACTCTCGTCGGCACTGAGTACTCAACCGTCACTGTCAGCCAGTCTTCAACGGCCTCCTCGACTGCCACTGAAATTGTTATCCAGACCGTATCCGTGACCCAGTCTGCTACCTCAGTAGCGGCGACCTCAAGCGATGATTCGATTACTTACGTCACTGTGACTGCATATACTACTGTCGCGCCACCATCAGACATTGCCTCGGCTACCAAGACTGGCTCGTCGACTGCCGTCGTCTCTGAGACTTCTACCGTGTCCAAGATTGCAACCGGGAACGCAGTCTCGACCAGCACTATCTCTGATAGCGGCTCTGCCACTTCAACCGACAGCGTAGCCTACATTACCAAAACTATTACTGAGGATGGAAAGACTTACACTGTTGCAGTTGGCGGCACTAAGACTGCCACTGCCTACATAACCATCTACTCGACAGCCGTTGCCACCTCGACTGTTACTGAGCTCTCGACTACTTACACTACCTACGTGTCAACCCCTGTTGCAATCGTGACCTCAACATCTACTTTGACACCTAGTCGCACAATCACTATCACTGATGACGGATCCTCGTCATCCAACGCTTCCGTTTCTTCCTCAAGCCAGGCGCCGCATAGCTACCCTACTTTCACTCCCCGTTGGAGCAATTCTACTATGACCACAAGAACAAGAACCTCCAGCGCTTAAGAATTGGCAAGAACTTGAGACAATCTTGATTTCTAGTTACATTCGGCTCTCTCTTGTTTTCTGTTAATTGGTTTTTGCATTATTTAGGGTCTGTTTTATGGGTTTCTAGAGAGACACTTGGAGTTATTTGCTTATCGAGCACCTTCCTTTGATTTTTGTTGCAGAATTAATCTGAATCTACTCTTTACTCTGGATAACGGATATTGAGCCTTTTTTATTTTTGTATGATATTTATAATGGTAGACCCTGCTGGTCGAATGCAATTTACGCGAGATATATATTAGTAAACATACAGTAATTATTATATATAACAGTTAACAATTACATAATTGAATGTTCCTGTGAATTGACCCAGAGTACTATTGCAGTGCTCTATTAATAGTCAAAAATTATGAAGGGTCGATAAATACGGCACAATTAAATCAGCCAAGACTGGCTGCACCAAAAGAAGGCGCGGACGATTCGACCGAACCCTCAATACTCCTTCAGCAATTCCACCTCTTGTATTTTATTTACTTTGTTGGACTATTCAAAACTACTTATTTATTCCAATTCTCGCAAAGATCTTGATTCAGCTAGAAAGAACTCTTCAAAGTTGTCGCGAATGAACTGCGTTTGTGTCTGATTCTCGCCCTTGAATAGCACGACAGTCGACGTCCTTCACCAACCATGTCGGATCGCACGGACGACGAGAAATCGCGACTGTATTTGTACTCAGTGCCTCCGCCGTACGATGACGCTGACGACGAGGCTGGACCGTCGTCCACCGGATCGTTTACTTCCTCGAATGTGGACGCGCCTTCGACAGCCGCCGAACGCGAGAGCTTTTTACCCCGGGCTTTAGTTCGACACGAGTCAAATATCTCTGAACAAGATGAGACTGCATCAATATCACTTTCTACTCCGAGATCATCGGTGGAATCAACAGCAGCGCTGCGAAGAGAGATAATCCAGTTAGATATCATCGAGCCACCGCCGCCAAGCAGCTTGCGTCCCAGTATCTCCTCGCGAATAGCTACTTCTCTTCAACAACGGTTCATTGCTATCAGGCAGTTTCGACCCAAGTTTCCAAGAGCTAAGTTTCCGAGGATCCGAGCGTTTGAAGGACTTTCTCAGAGGTTTACTTTCCTGTCAGCATTTGTATATTCAGTATCTCTCAGGTATCATGCGGTAACCAGCGCTCTTTCGGAATCATTCAACAAGCGACTAGCATCATTCGGAAATCCTATACTTATGAAACGACTTGCGATTGTATTTCTTCTTACGGTGGGATTGTGGGCCATTGTTGCTTCAGATCTGGTCCCGTTAACTGGCACGGGTCCAGGCTACACTTTACCTCCCGAACGCTATGATGTGAACACGATGCGAGATTTTTTATTACAGTCTGTTGATATAAACACAATTTCAGAACAACTACACAAATTGACAAAAATTCCACATTTGGCTGGAACAAAAGGTGATCTAGCTGTTGCGCAAGAAATCCAGGCGTACCTGGCTGATATGGGTGCTTTTGATAAAGTGGACTTGAAAGAATACGAAGTATTCCTGACATTCCCTAACGCAAACGATACTTCACTTGAGTTACTTTCGATGTCAGAAAAAAGAGGTAGTACGAGTGAATACAAAGTCACATTTACAGCCAATCTCACAGAGCCCGAGGCTGTCGAGGGAATGGGCGCACAGGAACCCATGGCATTTCATGCATTATCAGCAAAAGGGGATGTCAAAGGTCATATCGTATACGCTAATTTTTGCACACGAGAAGACATTGCAAAGCTTAAGCAATATAACGTAATGCTCACCAATTCAATTATGTTCTGCAGATATGGCCACGTCCACGAATCACTCAAGATTAAAACTGCCGAACTAAATGGTGCCGCAGGAGTTGTCTTATTCCGAGATAAACCGTCATCAAAATACGACTCCTTTCCAAACGGCCCGGCGATTCCTGAAGATGCTGTTCAGCGAGGAAGTGCTGCTCTGCGAAACTGGGCTCCCGGAGACCCACTTAGCGAAGGATTCCCTTCAACGCCACTAACTGCACGAAATGCAAAGGAGAACGCCACTGCTTTAGTACACATTCCGAGTATCCCGATTTCATGGAACAATGCGAAGAAGTTTTTGGCGGCGCTAGATGGACATGGAACAGAAGTAGCAAAATGGAAGGCTAACTTTGACGGTATCGACAGGTGGTATACTGGCTCCATCGACGGTCCTCATGCGCATCTCGTAAATTCACCTGTCGAGAAAGAACGGCAACCTATATTCAACATTGTTGCCAAACTGGAAGGCTCGGAGCAGTCGGACCAGATCGTTATACTCGGAGCTCATCGTGATTCGTTCTGTTACGGCGCATCTGATGCGATGTCTGGTACGGCTGTGATGCTTGAAGTAGCTCGTATTTTAGGCTTTCTACATGCTGAATACCGATGGCGGCCACGTCGTACGATATATTTCATATCGTGGGATGGTACCGAACAGAATTTGATGGGATCTACAGAGTGGGTTGAGGATAATGTTGAAATGTTAAGAAGAGGAGGGGCATCATACATCAATCTTGACCAAGCTGTCAGTGGAAACGTTTTACACGCAACTGGAGATCCGTTGTTTGAGGGAATTTTTTTGGATTCATTAAATGCTTTGAATGATCCCTTTTATAACACATCACTGAGACAGTTGTGGGCTACAAGACCAGTTCAACCTCCAGCGGGGGGTAAGTACTTGATTGGATCTTCTGTTACTGAAACGCTAACCATATTACAGATCGAGATACGCTGCCTTTTCAAAGTTACGCTGGTGTGGCATCGTTTGATTTGGGATTTTCATCTCCCGGTGGCTTCCCCACGCGAACATGCTTCGACAATCTAGAATGGATGCAAGATTTCGGCGATCCGTCTACAGTCCGAGTTGGACCGAATATGGTGAAGTTAGATGAAGAAGCTAGCGTGGCTGAGGATGGTCATCCTTACGTGTATCATCGGCTATTGACGCAGATAGTAGGCGTGATGATGCTTCGATTATCTGACGAAATGAACCTGCCATTCGACTTTTCAGCATTTGCGACATTTCTCTCACTCTATGCGAGCGATCTGCAAGCATATGCTGGCAAACTCCAGCTCGATGTTTCAAGACTCCGACAAGCTGCGGGAGAATTAGCGAAAAATGCAGTCGAAATGGCGAATTGGAATAAGGAATGGATGAAAGAATATATGGAAATGGGTCACATTGAGACAACTGCAATGACACAGCATCGGTTTAGTAGGAACTCAAGAATGATAAATTTTGAAAAGCATCTGTTGGATTTGGATGGAGTCCCTGGAAGGTCATGGTTTAAGCATGGTATGTGTTCCGCCATCATCTCGGTGATCAATATTTTCAATGACATTTGAGTTAACATTCTTTATAGTCCTTTTTGCTCCACAGCAGTGGCCACCAACAGATCCTGAAGATAAGCGATTTTTTGCATCAGGAACATTTGCTGCTGCGCGAGATGCGATTGAAAAAGGAGATCAGTTTGAAGCGCAGCGGCAACTTGACAAGATTTCTGAGCTATTATTTGCAGCTTCTGAGAAACTAGTAAACTAGTTGTCACTCTTTCTTCACTGCTTACTGATTTCTTTTGTTTTATGAACGTGGCGTTGCGATATTATGCATCTAGCTCAATAATGAGCTTTCTTTGAGGAGTTTATGCTTGCTTTTATTATTTTTTATTGCTTACTTATTTCTTTGTTTGGATTGAGTCAAGAGCTTTTTTATTTTGCTCTAGCGGGATACGAAAAAAGTGGAATCAGGTAATATGATCTTCGTTATCTGCAATTTGTGTTTATATCGGGAGTTTACAGGATAGTTGACAAATTCCAATCTTTGTTTATTTACTACTTTGCCATTTAAAACTTCTTCAAAAGAATTACAAAAATAAACAACTATCTGTATTTCATATTAACATCTAAACTAATCTTCCCACAGCATAAACAAGAGCTTGGCATGTGCTAACATCTCGCAGCACTACTCCCAATGGGTAGGGCCAAAAGTGGTACCCTCGGGAACAGTGTACAGCGGAGTTCCAGCACCATCAACACCAGCACCAGAAACGGTTCGTCCCCACCATGGGATGCTGACATTAGTGACTTGAAGAGTGCAGAAGATGAGGACGGCACACAAAGCAACACCGGCACTGAGCGCAGCAGAGAGAACGAAGTTGTACTTGGTCCACCAGGTGAGGTAGTTGCGACGGATGTAATACATGAAAATAAACGAAACCTCGAATCCGGGGATGAAGTAAGACAAGTTATATCCAGAGTTCCACCAAC
>JAJLXK010000037.1:0-86342 GCA_030571195.1 Myxozyma geophila | reverse complement strand
TGTCAACAACAGAGGCCGAGTACATGGCTTTAAAGTTAGCATGTCAGGAAGCAATATGGCTTAAGAGACTGTATGAGTTTGTCTCAGGAAGTTCTCAATCAGCTATTAAAATAGCAGAAGATAATCAGGGAGCTATGAAATTGGCAAGAAATCCGCAATTTCATGAGAGAACAAAGCATATTGATATTAGCTATCATTTTACGAGAGAAGCTATGAAAGAAGGAATTATCAGTCTTGTTGGATGTGGTACAAAAGATATGGTTGCAGATCTCTTTACAAAAGGAATACCTAGAGATCAGTTTGAGAAACTGAGAAGCAAGATGGGTATGAGGTAATACTGGAACAAGTGGGAGTGTTGGAAATATTGTGGAGTGTTCCAGTATAAAGAAGGAACTGGAATATGCTGGAAGTTGAAAGTATATTGTGGAAGGTTCAAAAATAGTGTACAAGGTTTGGAGATAGAGTTTTTGAGTAACTTTCTTTGTCTATATAAGGATGGCCCACCCTCCTCCTCCTAAACAACAACAACAACAACAACAACAATACATATATATATATAACATACTATATATTACCAAGAGTCACTAAATGTCATACAACATGGGTATGGATACCTACCTCCAACATCCCCTTTTCAGCTGGACCGGCTTCCGAATCACAACACACAATAGATATAACAAACATGCAAATAATGCATAAGAGCTTTACACCTGACCCGCAATAAAATAAACTGTTTAATGAAGCAAGATGCAAAATAAGGTTAGCATAATATGTCACAATACCTTTTATTCTAAATTGCATAAATAAAGTTTACGTAAAATTTCATAATGCAAAGAAATTAATGTTTGAGTGCATAGCTAAGTAGCATATTAACATGCATAATCAAGATTTTATTTTTGTCTGTGTAGTTGCTACCAGCTAAATTACTCTAAACGAGATATTCATACTGTATTAATGAAATAGTTTGACGAGACGCAGAAAAGAAATATTAATGCAAAAAAATTCTTATTATAAATGTAGTATTTGTACATGTTTGTTTGTTCGAATATTTTATACCGCATAGAACCACCGACGGTTATTACTGTATTTCAATATTTTCTATAGCCTAGTAGGCTCAAAAGCAAAGATATCTGCTCAAAATCTCTTATTTTAAATCTATTTGACATTATGAAACCACATTTATTATTCTAGGATTGGATACTCTAAAAGCTATGACACTTCGGTGACCAACAAAGAATTTGCTTGACACATGTTAGACAGTGGATGAACTGCTGGTTTTGTAAAACTGAAGTGATGTGATGTGCTGCATAATTTAGTACGAATGTACTGAAATATAAAGTACGAGTGATAAATAGTATAAAAAAAATAAAAAAGATGATGCAGAACAATGTTAAGCTAGTTTTAAAGTTATGAAGTTAAATTTATTTTGGAAGACTGAGCAAAATAATAGATCAATTAAATATAATATAAAAACAGAAATCCTGCCAAAGTTATTTTACATAGTATCATAAGTTTAATCAGCAATAAGTCAATTATTTTGATAAGACGGTCTAAATCATGCATAATGCGTATTTACAGCTGGGAGAACGAATGATTTGTGCTACGAATGGCCTGTACATGACTTGGTCGTTATTGAGACTGGATCTATCAGTCAAATGAGTCATAAATACAAGCTGATTCATTGCCAAATATCATGATGCTGAGCTAGCTCAGAAAGAGAAATTCTGTACATCAAAATAGAGATGACATGTGTAGCGTGTTTATTGAATACTAGTACAGGCTCTGCAGTGGCTGAGTTCTGATGAAGAGAGCCCACTTGCAGATGCCTCCAAACTTGTACATTTCTGTCCCTTGGGTTCAACATTGAGTTGCAATTTTGTAACAGCTTTGAAGCACAGTTAAATAGAGTAATATATAAAATTAGCTTCAAATAGCAATCTAGAAAATCGACACTATATCTAGTAGTACAGCTGCTGTCTCTCGATTAGGCAACACATCCAACCCTATAAAACCCTACGATGACTCTAATCCGTGTGTTAATCAAGGTGCGGCTGTAAGACGAATATATCAGGTGGATACGAGTAATATATTGAAAAGTAAATAGATATTATATAGAACGAATTTATAAATAATTAAAAAAATGCACCTGTCTTGCGCCTGAAATAATTAAAAAAATATATACACTCTAATCTGAAAGATTTAGTCTGTGGGAGCCGCCATTGGAGTACTGAGCTCTTCGATTGCCAGTCGGAGTTTCGTGAGGTCGATGTCGCTGCCGTCAAGAGAGGCAAGGTCTTCGGGTGTGAATCCTTGGCGATACAGCTCCTCTGCAGTCTCTGGGGCGGTAGCGGTTAAGTGAGCTAAGACGGCTTTGAGTCTGCGCACAGCGGTCTGACGGACAGTCTCGTTAACACGAGCAGCTGGACCAAGGCCAACCTCTGGTTGGGCAGCTGGCGGGCGCGAGGTCGCGTATTGACGCCCTGACACTGACGAGGCGGAAGAGACATATGTATCGGTTTTGGAGGTGTATTCGCGGATACGGCGACGCAGACGTTCGTAGTCCCACTCGTCGTCGGGCGAAGCGAAGCGGGTTGTGGATTTGTACCAGAACATTGAGTCGTCACCGTCAATATCTGTTTGGACGAGAGAGTTGATGATTGTGCGGACAGAGGCAGGCTTGGAGGGGTCTTCGCCGGCCATGGGGCCCTCTTGCGGACGGCGGTGGGCTTTGGCCCAGGCGGTGGAGTGCTGATCATCGGCGAGAAGCTGTTGCTGCTGTGCGCGAGAAGGACCATCGGGAATATCACGAACGGCAAGTTCCTGGCGCTGCTGCTCGGCGACCGCGAACCAGTCGATGTCGCCAAAGCTGGCGGTTGGCAGCGGATAGCCTTTGTTTGAGTCATAAGGGCGGTCGGGTACGCAGGGAGTTGAGGGAAGCAACGGAGTCTGGCTGACACTTTCTGGTGCGTGATAGATGCGCTTTGTGAATGCTTCGGGAGAGAAGTCTGCTGAGTATTCCTCCTCTGGAGTGTCGCGGAAGGACGCTGTGGAGCTGGAACCAGCCGAGACCCCGAGCTGGCGGTGCTCACGTGCACCGTAGAAGTGCTGCGAGAGTGTTGACGATGAAGACGCGACCATCTGATTGACAGCGAAGGAGGCAACCGTGGAGAGAGCAGGTGAGGCAATTGAGTCCGGGGACTGGCTTTTGAGGTCGTGAAGCTGTGGAGACGGACGAGTGCGCTTAGGCGAAGCAGCCGCCAGTGTTGCTGTTGTTGCCCAGTCTAGCAGAAACCCTAATCCTCGCGTACACTGATAGTTGAATGAATGAGTTGTGAATTACGTTTGAGAATGAGATACAGCATGCAAGAGCAAGCAATAGTAATAATAACAGTAATAACAATAATAATAACAATAATGTACAGACTACGCCTGGGAGTCAATTGGCTGGCGCTCGCAGGCTCGGAGCCATCGTCTGCGCCTCCATTCGCCGTGTTTTCCTGTGTCACTGTCAAGATCATAAATCCATTTGGAGCCCTGGTCGATTTCAGAGTTGGCGACGTTGCGCTGGGCGACCCATAGTTCGGGGCGCAGATCGAGTTTCCAGGCCGAGTCGAGGGAGAACCGCCAGCCAACGGGAGGAAGAACCTCGTCGAGGAAGCGCACACCTTCGGGCCGCTGTTTCGAGACGCGGCGGGGACTGGCAAGTTCGTAGGGTGACGCAGAAAAGAGCCAATCGTCCCATTCATCGAGCGCAACGTTGTGCTGTCGCTGCAGTTCGAAGATCTCGACGTGGCGGATCTCTGGAGGCTCGTCAATGACGATGTCGTGCTCCACTAAACGCTCGAAAACACTGGAGAGGGCCTGCTCGCGCGGAGAGAGGTATTTGTCGTGAGAGAGCCTGAGGGCGCGGCGAGCGCGCGGGTGGCCGGCAGAAATGAGAAGCCAGCCGGTGACGAGGAAGATGAGACGCCAGGGAAGATACGGCGAGGCCGTGAAGATGAGGAAGCCTGCTGCGATGAGGGCGAGAAACACAGCAGAAGAGTATGCCTCGTCCTTGAAATTTGTCGGTCGCGAGAGAGCAGCGACGATCTTGTCGTAGGCGCGGGTGAAGTCGTCCATTGCGTTCTGGATGTCGCGCATGTTCATAAGGAAGTCTCGTGAGAGCTCTGGAACGGGCCGCAGCTCAGCAGCATCAGCCAGCGGGGGTCCTCCAGCAGGCACAGGAAAAGCAGGAAGAGGCGATGGCGGCGGAGGGTGTCGTCTAGCGTACGCGGGCACCATCACTGCCAGCAACACGACGGCGACGGGCAGCACAACGAGTAAAAACGGATACAGACACACGAAGGAGTAGACTGCGAGGAAGGAGAAAGTGTGAGTGGGCGTGCGCCAGGTGAACACTCTCAGGGCGCGGTACTGCAGCTTGAAGACGACCCCGATGCGTGCGTTGAGACGCGTGAAGTTGCGGGCCATGACCGGCACCGAGAAGGCCGGCCGGTTCTTCTGGTCCTGGAGACGTTCAGCGACATCTGCTGGATCAACAGTGGTGTCTCCTGCGGTGGGCAGCGCAGCAGAAAACAGTCTCTCGATGATCTTGTCTGTGAGGTGGTCTTTTCTGGACGAGGACGCTGCGGAAGAAGACTGCTGCTCGTCATCGTTGCCGTAGAGAATGTCTTTGAGCGCAGTCAGCTCGCGAAAACTGCGCGGAGCGTAATTCATTGCTCATTAAGTGGACGCAGTTGCTGTGCCGTACTGTTGCTGCTGGAAGTTGGTGATGTTCACTGCGGAGGAGACATGTGAAGATGCAATCAATCCAGATCCGAGTCCAGCCGCGGCCGTCCCAAACTCCCGTCTGAATAACAAATTACTAAGCATCACGTGATGATAAGAGTTACCCGGACTGTATGCCCGGCTTCTCACAATGACTTGTCGCCGCCAGTTGAATGAGATCACCATCGTTATAGTGAGTGTACAATGGACTTTGACGACGACGAGGTCGCGATTGCGCAGGAGAATGCGTTTGACGTTCTTCCGCAGACGGACGCGGTTGCAGAGCAGCTGCCGTTCGAGCCCAAGTACGCGCTGATCGAGCGAAGACTGCGCGAAGAAGACTATCTCACGCTTGGTTCCGGAACGCGTTTCAACGAGCTCTGCGAAGCCTGTCGACGCGGCGACCTCGAGCAAGTCGACAACCTCGTCACGACCTTCGGCGTCGACGTGAATGCTGTCGATGCGTGGGACTACACTCCGCTCATCCTCGCGTCGCTCTGCGGCCACGAAGACGTCGTGCTGTATCTCCTCGAGCACGGCGCAGTCTCGGACCGCGACACCTTCCAGGGCGAGCGCTGTCTCTACGGTGCCTTGAACGACTCAATCAGGAGGCTGCTCTTAAGATTTGACGTCTCGAAAGCAGTCGACGCAGCGCAGCCCTTCGCAGCGCACTTTGCCGGTCTGTTACGGCTGCGCGAACCACCAACGCACGACCTCGTCTTCACTCATCCGGATCTCGAGTCAGACGACCAGCTGCTTGCTCATCGCTTTGTGCTCGCTGCGCGCGCTCCTTCCCTTCGCCGGCGTCTTTCCCAGAGCTGGCGCGCGAAACGCAGAATCTCCCTCGCTGCTGCTGCAGAGCCACTTGCCTTCGATGTCGTCCTGCGCTTCCTCTACGTCAGCGACATCTCAGCAACGCCTGTCTCGTTACTGCCCGCTGTTCGCTCAGCAGCGCGCAAACTAGAACTGCCAGCTCTTACATCTACTCTTTCCCCCGACTCTGCCTCCCTCTCCATCCGTCGTCGCCGCGAACTGCGCACGCAAGACATGCACGACGCCCAGGACGACTTTGAGCGATTCGTCCGCAAGGACGTCATCGCCGCTGCCACTATTATCTCCTCAGCCGAGTTTGCCTCAAATAAACAAAACTATACCTCTGTCCCTTCTCACTCCACTGCAGATATCCTCATGGCCGTGCAGGATCCAGACACAGACTCCATCGTCCTCTATCCTACCCACCGCGCAGTTCTCATCCGCTCTGAATACTACCTCACCATGTTCACATCCTCCTTTGCTGAAGGATCTTATTCCACCACAACATCTCTCTCAGACTCAAAAGAACTCCCCGTCGTCTCCCTCAAAACATCCCGCGCCGTCGCTGAAATCATCCTTACTTACCTCTACGCAGACCGCGTCGACATCCCCGGATCCCTCGCCCTCGACGTCCTCTACCTTGCAGACGAACTCTTCATCGACAGACTAAAATCCCTCTCCTCAATCGCACTTTCCTCCGACGACGACATCCTCTACGCTGACATTTACGACATCCTCCGAGCCGGCTGGGCAACCCGAACCGATCGTCTCGAACGTTTCGCCGCAAAGTACTTTGCAAACCACCTCGCTTCCTTCATCATCCAACAAGATTTCGCAGATATCGTCGCTGAAAGTGCTCGTCGTATTCGCTCACGTGATGAAACAGATACCATCGAACTCGTCGATGATATCCGTTTCTACTTGACCCAAAAATTCGGCATCATCTTCGAAGATGATATGGATCCTGTCACTGGAAAAGTTCAAGAGAACCCGTGGAGAAAAATCACAATGTATGAGCACCAGTACAATTCTCAACTTGACCTTATAGATAGTTTACTGGAGCGATTAGACCTCGATGCATAATATTACATATTCAATACAACTTTCAAATAATACCTTCATTAAAAATCACAATTTATAGCACCAATATAAATGCTTTACTTGATCTTACACAGTCTACATCGCGATGTTTAATAAATAAATCAATAAATATTATACATTAACTTTCTCACAATATCATACACTTCTCTCTATATCCTCTCTTTACAATCTAAGACAGCTCAGCAACCTCTGAAAAGTACTGCCGCAACACCAGCGACAACACAGACGGCAGCTCACTCACATTCCGCACAATCACATAGAACTCAAACGGAAATGTGTCCAAATACTTGGTGATCTTCATTCTCTGACTGCCTTCTTCATCCGCAAAGTATTTTACCTGCTTCAAATCAAGAATAGACGACGGTTTAGCAGCACTGCTTCCTTCGTCTCCCTTGTTCAATCCATCCACAATAATAAACACAATCATGATCTTTTGCTCTCTCGCTCGTCTCACCAGTTGCTCAAGCTTATCATGATCCTCGCATACACCATCCGAAATGATAATCTCAAGCTGCCACATATCTCCCTTCGAATCCACACGCGCCTCGTCAAACAACGTAATCGATTTTTCAAGCAGCGAATACATATTCGTCCGCGTCTGTGTAAACCCAAACCATTGAAACGCAGCTGCACCTGCTTCAGATGTAAACGGTCTCTGGAACGGATGCACAACCTCACACTCGTCGCCAAATCTCACAATCGAAATCTGTCCAGCCTCAAGTCTCTCAAGAGCCTTCGAAACAAGCGTAAGCGTATCAAACGCCAACTTTGCGCTTCGTGATTCACTCATTGATTTGGAATCATCAAGCGAAATCATAATCTGATACTCGCGCTTACTAGGTTTCGTTCGTCGCAGCCAGATCTTGTCCTTCTTAAACTCACTAGCAATATACGGAATAATCCGTTTCATATTAAGTCGTTTGCCGCTGCGGAAGTCTCCGCGTAACTTCGTAGATTGCGTTGGTTCAAGAATCAAACGGAGCTGCTCACTTAAAGCATTAGAAAGTTCACCGGTCTGACGCTCATGTTGTTGCCAAACATCGCGCGCTTCATCAAGAGTTCGATAAGGTGTCGTTTTGCTGTCTGCGACTTGAATAGCTGTAGTTACCGGCATTTCTTCTTCATCAATCTCTTCGGTAGCGATTTCAGAGATAGCACCAGTGTAGTCGTCGTTTGTAACTGATTTGCGATCGCCAATAATACCGCCAGTAACCGCATTCTTATTCTCTGTATCAACATCTTCTTGCTCATTCTCCTGCCCAAGAGCTTCAACATCTGCAGCTTCATCACTCAAGTCGATGTCGTCGTCATCAACAGCCATTTCATCGTCAACACTCTGCTGCTGGTCCTTAGATGAAACTCCAAGTGCTTGTGTGTCATGGCTCTCCTCATTTTCATCCATATGACGATAGCTATCACTGGCCTGATTATATCACTTGTTAGCTCCCGCCTCTTAAGATCTCAAGCACGCAAATAACTCACCTCCTGGGCAGATTGCACATCTCTCTCTTGCTCAGCATCTTCAGCATCTTCAATATCTTTCATCGTACGATGGAATTCCTCCTTTGCATCTCCAAGTTGTTCCTGGCTCTCTCCTTTCTGTTCCTTCTTTTCCTCAGACTTTACCTCCTGCGTAGGAAGGTCCTTGGATGCTCTTCCGCCTTCCTTTGAAGCAGAATCTTCCGTTGCCTCTTGTGCACCAGTCTCGCGTCCTGAGTCTTCGGTACCATCAGCAGCACCTCGTGACGCAGCTTCAGGTTCTTCATTCTCATCCTTAGCTTCTTCCGGACCGTGAGCACCTTCACTCTTTGAAATGTTTTTCTCGTCTTCAGGTATTTCCTCGTCGTCTTCTCCTTCAGCTGTAGCTTTATCTCCTTCCTTCTCTTCAACCTCTTTCTGCTCTCCCAAATCATCACCTAAATCTCCTTCCTCATCCCCCTCTTCTTCATCCTCACTGCCGTCACTCTCAACTCCTTCTCCATCGATTTCACCCTTTGCATCCTCTTGTTCATCTGTATCTGTTAGCACACTTATCTACTTCACATAAGAATCTACTTATACGCACCATCAACATCCATCGCATCAGGGTCTTCAGCCTCAGGCTCTCCCTTCTCCTCTTGCTCTGCTTCCTGAGGATCTTCGTCTTTCGGATAAGGCATCTCATCAATGTCCATTCGACTATCCAGTGGATCATCTTCGGGAAATTCATCATCCTCCTGCTCATCTTGTGTGTTTTTGTTATCATCTTCGTCATCGTCAAGATTCATATCCTCCGGAAGATCCAACGCATCGCCTTCTTGAGCGTTGTTGTCAACAGGATTCTCCTCGTTTTGCTGCGCAACAGCATCTTCTTGCTCCATTGCGCCTTCTTCTTCGTCATCGTCGTCACCGTCATTCATTTCTTCTTCATTGTCATCCTTGGTTTGATCATTGTTATTGTCCTTCGGATTGTCCTTGTCGTTTGTATTCGCAGCAAGATCATCAGTAGTTGTAGTATCTTGAAGCTGTTGATCGGTATCTTTATCATTTGTGTTCTCTTCCGGCATATCGTCATTCCACATCTTCTCATCGACAGCAGACGGATCAAGATCATCAACATCTCCAACTTCCTCATCTAGCTCTTCCTCAGATTGATCGCCTTCACCATCGCTATCCTTATCGTCGCCAGATTCTTCAACATCTTCAAGATCTCCTTCCATATCACCCTCCATATCAACAGCATTTTCCTGGTCTTCGCCATCATCCTTATCATCCTTCTCTTTCTTCTCATTAGGCTGATTAGCGAGATCGTCAAGATGCTCGTCGTCACCAACACTCTTGCTGATATTTTCCGCACCTTCACCATCGCCAAGTCCAGTACCGTTCTGCATATTCGAGCTATCTTCTTCATCAGAAGGCTCTTGAGGAGAACAGTAGCCACTCACAGCAATTGTATTAAAGGCGCGCAATAAAATCAATCCACCGCGGGCCAGTTCATTATGCTGCAGCCCGAATTTTGTCAAAATACCATTCATGAAAGCACGGTACTCTTTAACAAACGAGGCGGTAAGTGAAAATAAAGCACCAGTAATCTCCGGTGAGCCAGTACGAATAGAGTTGAGAACCTCAAGAGATTTTTCCATCGCCTTTGTGATGCCGTCAATATGTAGCTTTTGCAGGACACGCATAGAACGACTAGCCATTCTCGGAATCCAGTTCTCGTCTTCGTCCAAAATAGGCTCTGACATTGACTGTCGAACTTCCTGGACTACAACTAACACAGAGTCTGAAAGTGATCGCAATGAGAGCTCAAGATCATCAATCGCGCCGTCCGAAATGGCTGCTGATTGAATAGCTCTTGAAATGAGCAAATCATATTGACCAGCTATATACTGGCCTGCAATAGCCAACACATACTTATATTTGCCATTTGCGTTTATGACGTCTTCTAGCTCAGTCATAAATGCTGACATAGTAGCCTGAATTTCGTTCAATAGGCCATCTGTCTTTGCATTAATAATGGAGGTCCGTATAGGCACGACAGTAATATCAATTTGTCTTGCCAACTCAGAGAAAGACTGCTTCCAGTTCTGTAAGAAACTAGTAACGTTGGAGTCGTTATCCTCGCAAAATTTGGAATGAGCTAATGCGGTAGAGCTAGCCATAGCCAGCACTGCGCAACTCAATTTCAAAATCTTTGATATTCCAGGCAGCTGCTCGCCGCGCATATCCAGATCACGTAATGGCGCAGTCTCAGAAACCGCTTCAAACAGAGAGAATTCATCCAAAGTCCTGGAAAACTTCGCTTTCTTGGCAATTGCAATTGCAAGCTGCTCTCTCTGTGAAATCAATATACTCAACAGATTCTCTGCAATTCCCAAACCACGCTGCACTTGACCCGGTGTGATTTCATCCGAATGATTCTGGGCACACGATCTTACTCGAGGCATATATTCCAGCACCCTGAAAAATGTATCCTCTTTACCAGCCGGGAAGATTTCATCCAAAACTTTCACGTCGCGAATGATCTTGACCACGGTATCCTGCTTCTCAATAATGTCCGCTCGGACACGGAATCGAAGACCCATAGATTTTAGCTCCTTCAACGTTTCGCTCAGAAGCTTTGACTTTCTTGCCTTCAAAAACTGTACAAGTTTCTTTGTATCATCATTCAAAACTGACGGAGTCTCCTTGCGCAATTTCTGCATCTCCTGAACAAGCTCATTCGCATAGCTTATAAGTGATGGTACTTCTGAGACTAGACATTCTTCTGCATAGACTCTCAAGCGCTGCGCAGTAGCAGCAATATCCACTAATCGCTCCGGCCGCTCGCTCCACGACCTCAATTCTGCGCACATGAGAAGATTGCGCTCCATCGCAGTCAAATTGTGGCCAACAGCTTCAAGCGCCGGTTTATAGTCTGACTGCATCATAGCATCAGTGCTCTCAAGACCACCATCCAGCAAAGGGCGCACAGGCTGAACAAGAACCTCGCGGAATTTTCTAATAGACTTGTAGAGCTTATGATGCGATCTTCGAGCACTCTCCTTCAATGCAAGATAGTTGGTATCTTTCCAGCTTGCTAAGAGTACAGTTTCTGATACTTCCTTCTCCAGGACTTTTCTTTGGGCGGCAATTGATTTTGTGACGATAGGAGTAAACTGAGCATACAATCTATCTAATCCGCGCAAAGCATCTGCAATCATAGATAGCTGAGGGAACGTTGAGGCATATTGCGAAAATGCACGAACGAGTTGAAGTCTTTTTTGGAATTGACCATGAGGAGAGCTTCCAATGAACGACGTAACAGCCTGGATCAGCTCCAGTACATGTTCACCGATGTCTTGGCCATCTTCGCATAGTCGAAGAGGAATGGCGACAGCATTCTCATAAACATAAAAAAACCACTGCGCAATACCGTCTTCAGACTTTTGTACTTCATCTTCGAAAAGGGATGACCACGTCGTAAGCTCGAGTCGTCGCCATTCAATAATAAGCTGACTAAGAACATCAATATGGTTGCTGACCGAAAATTCACGGCTAGCAACTTTTTCCCATTCATGCATGACACCCAGCTGCTTCTCAACAAATGTAAGCAGGCGAGCAACCGATGCAGTTGTTGGTAGCTGGAGAAATTCGTCGCAATATCGCAGACAATCGTGCAAAATCTCATTTTCGGGCCATCTGGCAATTAATTCAACTATCCGAGTTCGTAGCGCCAAAAATATGCGAACAGATTTTTCGCTTTCATGTGAGTTTGCGCTATTGTAGAAGTTGACTTTAGCCCCTGCGAATCCAGACACATCACTCAATACCTGAGAGGTTTCCATAATTATCGCAGGAAGGGTAGCCCGCATATATTCATCCTTTATCAAAAATCCTTCAATATGCAAGCTGTTTAGGATTGCAAATGACTCTCGAATGGTAGATTCGATTGATGGTGAATCTGATAATTGTCCAAATAAAGACAAGAAGGCTTTGCAGCTCGCTAACACAGCTGACTCATCGGAAAACTTAGACTCAGCTGCATCCACTGTCATAACATCCTCGTAGTCTGGAAACATAGACTTGAATTCTTCATCTTCGTCTTCTTCATCATTGGCTTTATAAACCGTAGTCTTTGCCAATTTCTCAGTCTCCATTCGATTTTTGTTGAGAGACCAGATATAGTATAAATGCTTCAGCGATTGATTGAGGCCAGATAGGACAATAGTATCCTGCTCTCCGACGTATTGCTGGCGGACTTGAAGCCAGTGCATCATACATTCAAGAATACGCGATAGAGTGCTTTGCGACAAATTAAAAGCCTTGATTTTTTCCAAATATCCGGATAGAACGTTGGCATCCTGTGCTTGTAGGATCGAGCCGTTGAGCAGCCATAAGAAAGGCGCAACATCTTGCTTAGAGTCTGTAGAACTGCCAGATAATAAGCCAATACCGAGTCTCATAATAGACACATATTCCTCGATGGGGTCAATAAGATCAGAGTAATAGAAAAACTGCGATTTGAGACGCTGAACAAATTGCACTGAAATTCTATGAAACATTTCAGATACGTTGTTAGATCTTTCATTGCCGCCGCTTGCGTCAGTGACAAGCTCATTAACCTTATCTTCGGTAACATAGCCCTGATAGAATCTAAACATTTCTTGGAAAAGAGCCTTCGATTGGGACTGAGTAGGACGATAGACGGCCGGAGGCACAATCTCTAAATTCACAGAGCTTAGCGAGCGCTCAAGAGAAAGAGATCGCGAACTTTGCGGCCCTCCAACGAATACTTCATCAACAGTTTGGACAGCTTTTAGCCGCGCTGAAATTTCAGACTGCTGTTCTTTCAAGAAATAGTCTTCGACGTATGGCTGAATAGCAGGATCGAAGGGGATATTAGGAATGTATAATTCAAGTAGCAAAGAAGCGTAGCGAGTCAGAAGAGCTCCAATCTTCTGTTGAGAGTCTGCTTCCGGAGATCTGTAAATTTCAACAGCTTCCGTAAAGAGGCTTAACAAACTCAACACTTGAGGAGCACCCGTCTGTAGCGATGAGAGTAAATCAGCTGGAATAGCTGAAGTCTCTCGCAAGCTTTCAAAACATTGAGAGAGAAATGCTTGTGTTAACGGCTTGAACTCAGCAGAGATATGAATCTCAAAAATCTGTTTCCATAAGTTAGAGCTGTGCAAAGGTTTAATTAAGATTCTTCCAGATTACGGTAACTCACAGTGTTCATATGCCCCACCAACGCTAAAAGTAAAGATTTCAGTTTACTTTCAGATACACTATTTCCATTCTCAGAAAATGTCTTGCCAAAAAACGCCAATTCCTCTCTGATCTCAATAATATCACGAACTCGACCATATTCTGCGTCATTGCTGTATTATTGTCAGTGACAGAGTTACGCCAATATAAGCACTTGCAATACGTACATCTTGGCCACAATATCCTGTAAAACTCTTCCTTGGAATAAATCTGCGACGACTTGAGAATTATCTCCCGTAGCAAACAGGACTCGTACAAACTCTGGCAAGCTTTGATCTAATCAAGGAAAACAGGTCAGCTAGCAAGATTTAGTAAAAATCAACACAACTTACTCTTAAGTTTCTGGTGTCTGGTGTAATCAAAAGCCATGTTTAATTTGATACCGGATAAATTCATTAGAGCCATAGTAGGAATATCAAGCGTAGTCTGGATCGTGTTAGAAATATACTTTCCGCCGGACCTCATACTAAAGGATATAGATACCGATCCAGAGCCCAAGTTTCTGCATGCCACCATGTAGCCCAAAATTCTACGCCATCCAGCTTTATTTCCGTTATTCAAAGATTTGCGAGGAATTTCAGACATATGAGTAGTAAGCTCAATATGTAAGTTCTAGTATAAGGTTAGTTTGTGAAATATGTACAATAAATTCTGCACTCACCTCAACAGTAGATGTTGCTTGCGGAGAATCTAATAACAGCAGCTCCAAGGCCGATATAATCCTCTTCTGGAAACTCATTAAACTATTGATATGTTCTAGAAATTATTCGTTAGTTGCTGTAAAGTGGATGATTATCGAGCGTCATTACTAACCCATATCAATTCCTTCACTCGCTTTGTCAAGAGCAACAGCATCATCCAACAATCTGAGATATAGCTCCCACGCTGTCTTCGACGTCGGCACTTCTGAGCGCAGTTGGGACCAGATGAGCGCCATAGATTTGCCACTGGTTAAAGAAAGCTTAACCGAGAATTCATCTAAAGCGATCTGCCACTCGCTCCATTCGTTGCTCAAAATTAATGGATCCGCGGTTTGCTCCATCTTTGTAGCTTGTGCGTCCAAGATGTCGCGCAAAACGGGAAATTGACTTTCGTCAACTTCGTTTCCTTGCGCCAATTTGAAAATACCTCGTAAGGTGCTTGCAATTTCCAACACTACAGCGAGTACATCCTACCACAGACAGTTAGTGCATTTATCATCAGACAGAAGTAATAAACTGTTACCATTCGAACGTTCGTCAATTTAAGAGTTCGAGCATAAGCATTCAATAATCGTACTGAATTATTAACAAGATCAAAGAAATGAGATGACTGGTTCACCGCAGACGAGCGTTTGTAAACTGCAGAAGCTGATTTTTCCAAATAATTGAGCTTTGAAACTCTTAACTTCTTTGCTCGACTTAATGTCGACTCCAACTGTGAACTGAAAGTGATCACATAAAATATGGCATCAAAAACCAAAGAAAAGACATCAGAGTCTACTGCTCTTAAACTATTAGAAAACCATTTCAAACCGTATTGGTTAGATTCGACAAAAAGTGACTAAATGAATATCAGCAACATAATACTGCAGATCATGTCGAGCCCAAACTTACCTGAAAATCTCCGTAATTTTTAATATCAACTTCGTTATACGCTTGCAAAAGCTCAGAAGCATACGGAAACTCCATAAATTGGCCATGCAGATTTGCTGTAGTGCGCGCAAATTCAACTGCCAGCTCAGAAAACAAGTCGGAGGACGCCACAGAAGCGGACCAGCGCTCCAGCCTGCTGATATATGACATTGGTATATAAGCAATTGTAGCTAGCGACAAGTTCATATGAGAATCTTCTTCGACGTATAACTTAATTGAATGCAACAAACTATAAACTCTCGCGTCGGCTGAGTCCGAAGGAAGTTCTTTGGCGATAGGGCGCTCCACAGTCTTGCTTGTAAGCTGAAGATTCTCCAAATCAGTAGAAATATCCGTCACGCGCTTGTTCTTAGAATCATAAAGCACGCTTCGATCCCAGGCAGTTGCACGAGTCGCCAGGTCACGCAAATAAATCTCAATTCCTCTATTCCGCATTGCACGAGAAAGCTCACCGTGACGAGGATCAACAGTCAAAAACAAGCGGAAATTTGGATGAGGCTTTACAATCTTAAGCTTTCCATCATCAAGTCCTTTTTCGTTTATTGACAAAATGCCGTTCGGCTCCAAAAGCGAGTTCAAACGATCAAGAACAGAGGGTCCACAAAGATTGGCATTATCCAAGACAAGCCATTTTCCAGCCTCCATCGCTCGGACTAAAGTTCCATCAAACCATTCAAAAGTCGCGGCTAACTTCTCAGTTTTCGTCAAGTGGACGGTGAGCTGATTGATATCTTCAATCAGCTGTGTGACAACAGCTTCATCAAAGTTCGTAAAATCTTTAAGCTGACTTAACAGATTCATAGCCTCCACAATTTCAGACTTTGAATCATTGTGTGTGGCTGTAGACATCTGATATAAACTCAATGCCATACTTTTAGCGTTAGGAGCAAGCTCCCCACGACCAAGACCCGCAAGAAGTGAGTGAGCCACTTCATCAATTCTGTCCCATAACAGCATCAATCGTCGAGTGGCATCAACTTGCTCGAAACCACCAACAATGTCCATACTATCAATATCACTGTTGATAGCAAATTCTTCCAAGTCAGCGCCCATAAGACCAGCAAGTAGACGGATTAAGCAACTCTTGCCAGAACCTGAAGGTCCGACAATAATAGCAGGCCATGACATTTCAACGCAAGTCATAAGAGATTCAAGCGGAGCATAATTGCACTGCAACAAAGCTAGGTTGGTGTCAGGAAGTTTGAAGTCACTTAGTAGACTCTTTCGTGCAAGTACTGCGTGTCCAACCTGAAGGTAACTATCTGAAAGTGTGACAGACAGCTGGCGTGAAGAAGCAGGTGTTCCAAAATGATTCTCATACAAAAGGTCAATGATCTTTCTATCTTCTTCAGTTCTGAACCGCTGCTTAACGATAATTTCAAGGAACTCGTAGGATGACCATTTGCAATTATTTTTATCAGCGGCGGTAAGCAACTGGAACCAACGAAGGGTATCACGCAAGTTGAACTCCCACGGAGATCCCTGTCTACCAAACGATCGTTTCACTGACAACTCATGCTCGAGCATAGATATAAACTCCACAATTGACTTAGCCATAACACTATCAATAGTAGGAAATAGTTGATCGGTAATAACTTTCAAATCAAAGGGAGTCAACAAGTCAACATAGACAACAGTGAATCGATTAATAAACGACTTTGGCAGGCCCTTTCTACCACCGCCCTGATAGTGAGGATTTTGCGCAGCAAACACTCGGAAATCAGGATGCTGCGTAAAAGTGCGATTTAACTCGGGAATAAATGCCTCTCCTCGATGATCTAAACAGGCATTCAAACCTTCAAGAACTGATTGCGACGCCAAGTTCATTTCATCAAGTAAAACCCAGTGTCCATTCTTCATAGCATGCAAAAAAGGAGCATCACGCCAAACGAATTCACCACTGCGAGCTCCTTCAGCGGGGGAGTCTGATCCAAAAAGATCCATAAGATCAGTTTGATCAGAAAGATTGATGCGCGTAAATTCAACATTTGCAGCGGCAGCCAGAGCAGTCATGATGCTAGTTTTTCCAACACCTGGACTTCCTTCCAACATAATTGGCTTTCTTAGCTGCATTCCGCGAATAATTCTCATGGCGTTGAAAGCAGTTGTAGGAGCTTTAAAGCTGAATTCTACTTTCTCAGATATGAATCCGCTGAAAGAATGCTTGTGAATTTCAAATTCTCCAAACGAAAGTCTATCTTCGGCAATGTTCACCGTAACATTGGCTGTATACAATGGCCTAAGGTCGACATTAGTGATACTAGAAAGGTATTCAACGCATCTCATTCGCTCCTTTGCCAATAGCTCGGCAGATTCTGAAAGATATGCATAATTGTTGGTACCCAGAGTATCAATATACACCATGCAAGCACCATGCAATAATCTGATTTCAGGAGACTTTGTAGTAGCGACGTTGATAAAAGAAGTCCAAGCCAAAATATCACGAATAGAAGCAATTGCGCTGCTGCCTAGAGCAGCGTTGTATGTCTCAGAAAACCAGACAGAAAAGTCGACGATAGGACGTATGAACTCATTGGCATCCTTATGAAGCTTAGACTCAACAATCTGATATACATCGTCAACGTTTGTAATAGCAGGAACCCAAATTTCGGTAAATCGATTCCTCAATGCAGGTGAGAGCTCTTTCTTGCCATAGTCTCCACTAGGATTCATTGTCGCCAAAAACTGAAATCCGTCTGACGCCGTGATAAGACTTTCGTGTGACCCCTTTTCTGCTAACAAAATAGACCTCTCAGGCTCGAGAACACTGTTAAGTCTCTCAAGAACCGAGTCATCAGTCAGAGAAATCTCGTCAAGTAAAAAGAAGTCGCCGCCTTTCAAAGCCTGCACTAAGCTACCATCGCACCATTCAAAAAGAGTGTTCAGCCTGTTTCGAATATCCCCCACGACAGAGATATCCTCGGGAGAGATATTTCCTTGCTTGCAGTGAACATCAAACAGCTTGTTCAAGTCATCTAATGATTGCGAATCAGATGCAGCGGAGCCAAGAACACGTCTTAATTCAACTCCCAAAGCTTCCTGGAGCTGAGCTCGATTTCTCAATGGACGCTGAGCACCAATAATATCGCTTGCTTCGGTATTCTGATGCGCATTAACAATATACAGCTCTTTTCCAAGTTCTTTAGAAAGCACTTGGCAAATAGAAGTCTTTCCGCATCCAGTCTCTCCAACAAGAAGTACAGGCTCGTGATTTTTGATAGCTTCGCTGGCAAGAGTATAGAGTCTTCTCATAGATGAGTTCCACACTATTCCAAACCCGGTGTCGAGGTTCGAGTTAGCGACGCGATATAAATCATCCAGATTAATTTGAACTTTCATAACCTTCTCAATGACAGATTTGACAATCATCTTCTCTTCATCGCTGCGGACACGCTCCCCAAGGAGCAGAAAGCCATTTCGAGCTAGCTCCTCGTAGCCCACAGCAGGTCGATTTGCCCATCGGAAGAGATCACGTAAAGTAGCAAAACCGTTCTTTTCAAACAGACGTGTTGATTGACGCTGGGTTGACAATTCCTGTAATAGAACAGTTAATATGAGGCGCAGTTGAAAATAATTAATTCAAGACATACCTTGTACACTTGAACTATACGTTTGGCATAGGTAGGCGCAATCTCGCATCTACCCTTCAAAATAGTCTCAAGTTCATCTTCGGGAATATCATCAAAATGCAACTCAAGGAAACGATTCCTGAACGCTCTTGAAAGATTCTTGCGTCCTCCATAAAGCCCCGGAGGATTCTGTGTAGCAAAGAGTAAGAAATGCGGATGAGGTTTGATCACCTCTTGCGTCTCGGGAATGAAAATCTCGTGGTTGTCGTCCAATAATCTGTTCAAAGCTTCCAGAACATCTGTAGGTGCAAGGTTAAGCTCATCAAGAACAATCCAATGACCTTTACGCGCAGCTTCAACCAAAACACCTTCTTGGAAATGAAGATGACCGTTATCATCAGCAACATAAGTTCCCAGGTATTCTTGAAGATCGGTATGCTCGTGGTTGTTGATTCGCACCAACTTGTGGCCGGTCTTCTTTGCAAGATATCCAATCATACTCGTCTTGCCGCTTGACGTCGGACCCTGAATCAGCAAAGGAAACTTTCGAGTCGCCGTGGCGCGTACCAAATTTAATAGGTTCTTCTCGACAAAAGGAGTAACAATATAATAAGCTTGGTCGTCCACTTCGGCAGGGCCTTGTTCAATCCAGTAATGCTTGAACTGGACATACTCACCTGCATCTGGTCTTGGGGGCATTTTTGTTAGTACTGAACGGGGATTTCTCAGCTTACCTATAGTAAATTTCAAGATAATTGGCATCAAGATATCTTCAGAGGGCTTGTCAAGCAAAGTCAAAAATGACATGCAGAATCCTTCATACAAAGCTCGTCTAAGCCCAAATGCAGCTGTAATGTCTCGAACATATAAGAGAGTTCGAGATAAAGTACGTATGCTAAAATGGGGTTTCTGATTCGCTCCGTCAACGATTTGATTACTTTCAGAGAGCTGTTTAGCTTCGAAATATAGCTGTACAACATCAGAGCAAACGCCTTCATTGTCTTTTCCAACGGCCAATTGTCCAATATATTTCTCAACAATAGTGAGCAAATCATCGCGATCTTGATCTGGAGACTGCACGAATATTTCCGTGAATCTGGCGCGGAAACCTGCAGGCAAATCTCGCTTGCCAACATCAGTTGCAGGATTCATACAGGCAAAAAGACGGAAGTTTGGGTGTGCCATGATTGGCTCCATATCACCCTTCTCAGAGAGTCTGATGCAAGGGCCATCGCTGTCGGTCGATAGAAGATCGGTGATGCTTTCTAGAGTATCTGCAGAAGCCAAATTTATTTCATCCAGCAGAACCCAATCTCCATTTCTGACAGCGCGAACAAGAGCACCTTCGATAAATCGGTAGACAAAGGAATTCTTAAAATTTTCCTGTTGTGCAACGAATTGATCTACTTTTTTAGAAAAAATCTCCCAAGAAGACGCTAAATCACGTCCTTCAATCGTGTTCACCTTTCGTTTTTTTGAAGGCTTATCTTCTGATGTGGTATTTAGCTCCTGCTGGTTTGCGATTGTAGTCATAGCGGTCTTGATCGCTTCTTTCCACAAACGAATGACATGAGCCCATTGTTTTCGCGCAAAGCATTTCGAGAATACCTTATTAAACTTTTCGTTTCTCTTCGTTGAGAAAGTTGTTTCAAAGAGAATTTCAAATTCTTCACGAAGGGGAATAGCAATTGATCGGGCATCGACAGGCTTGAATCCTCCCAGAAGATCGGAGGTGTCGGTCTGTTGTGACAAGTTAATTACAACGAGTCTGGAGTTGAGCGAGGAAGCGAGTTGCTGGACCACAGTCGTCTTTCCGGTACCAGTCTCACCAACCAAAAGAAGCGGCTCCTTCAATTTAACACATGTAGCAATCTGCTCTAGCTGCTTCAAAGTGAGTTTAGTATATGCAAACAATGATGCCGGATCCTTGCGCTTCCGGGAAGAAACCGCCTTAGCCAATCTAACACGGCCAACAACAACCTGGTTACTGGTGTTCTGATAAGGAGGAATATATCCCTTCAGATAATGGCTAAGAACATGGAGTGCAATGTTCATCGACTCTCCGATGATTCCGGCAATTAGATCGCGGGCTTCCAAAACTCTAAGACTTCCAGCAAAGCAGTCAATTGCCTCAAACATTACGCAATCAAAAGTTGACGAAGGAAGTTCTCGATTGGCTGTTGCTTCGAGTTGAGCTTCTGATAGTAAATAATCCACTCTTCGTGCCCATTTGATTAGATCTCTAGTGGAGAAAATGCGGTTTTGGGCGCCACGAGTAAGAGCCAGGAATCGGTGCTCGGCATAGGTGTCTCGAATGCGAGTATATACATTGCACATGAGTGGCGCCAGTTGAGCCAATCTAGGGAACTGAACCTTCAACAATTGTTCGAGCTCAGCGTCGGCGAACATCTTCAATTGCACTCGACGCCAGAGTTCACGGCCTATGAAATCCTTTTGTACGGTATTATACTGCTCTGAAACGGTAGCGATCATTTGAAAAGTCTGACCAGCGTAGATGGTTTCTCCTCGCGATGGAATGAGAATTCTGCGCTGCTGGACTAATGACAGCAAGACACTGATGACCTCGTTTGGAGCTTTATCGATATCTTCGATGACCAAAACTTTCCCGTCGCGAACGGCGTTTACTAAAACACCTTCCTTCCAGATAAAGGAACCGGGAGTTTCTCCAGTGGTGTACGTGCCGATTAAGAGCTTAGTGTCGGTCTGGTCTCCTAGATGGAGCTTCACTACATCTTTCGTGGAATGTGAGAGAGTGGATAGTAGATAGTCTGTAAGGAAAGTCTTTCCACTGCCAGGAGGGCCTGTAATTAGAAAAGGGTGCATTTCTCTGAGCGCGGAAACCAGAGATCGGATGTTGTAGATGGTTGTGTCGGTGAGAACAATGGGCAATGGTGGAGATTCAAGAGCTGGCAACTAAATTAGCTTAGGCACAATAAAAGAATATGATATGGGCGCGTACGCTTATGTCTGGCAACAAGGATTCCACATAAATTTGCAGTTCTTGGGGACAGTTGTAAGTTGTCGACAGAAATGAGATTAGACGAGGAAGTCTGAGTATTGCTGATCTGTTCGATGAGTTGCTTGTAGTTTGAGATTCTTTTTGCCTCAAGAAGCCTGTTTGAGTTAGTGATATGTTGAGAGCTGAAGATGAATAAGATACTACATACTCAAAGAACAGAAAGTCGACGTTCGAGCGGCCCTCATAGTCACCCAAGAGCTCGTGCTGAAGCCCACCTAGATGCTGAGAGATAAGTCTACGCTGTTCAGCGTCAGAGATTCGGAGACGTTTAGTCCATATTTTGAGCGCGACGTATTTGGCTGCGTCGGAGGCATCTGAATCTAGGACGTCGGAGATGGAGTGCAGGTTGACGAGGGATCCAAAGACAGATTCATCGAACGACAAAAGTCGATGGAGAGAAACAAGATCTTGCAATAAAAGTCTCTGGTTCCAAGTGTATGATCTGAAGAACGCAATTGAATGAGGGAGGATGTGCGGTATGAGAGGGAGGGCTCTTGAGAGGGCGTGAGCGACAAGGCTGCTGTCGCGGGTGGAGGACAGCCAACGGGCGCTGAGATCCGGGAAGAGCGGGTAAAACGCGTACACAAGACGGTCAGTAAGCTGAGGATCAAGAGCAAAGTCCGCAAGACCATCTAGATCAAGGGTATTATCGCGAAGAACGGACTGAGCTAGATCGAGGGTAGAGTAGCGCTTGTCGGCCACGAACCGCTCGACTGCTGTTGAAAAATCCACAGAGAACAACTGCACCATCGTGAGAGTCTTCGCAGCAGTCTCTTCAGCTATTCACAGCGTAAATACCTAGTGAGAGGCGGTGGAAAGCAAGTGGATGGAGGAGTGCAGAGTGGTGCAGAGCAGGTTGGGAAGTCGCGAGTATACAAAATTTTAGAATTTGTGTTCGTTTCTAGAGTTGGGACTTTCTGCTCTCTGTATAAAAATTTTCGACTTCTTGAAATTCAGGGGTAAGGTGGTTGTACCGCTTAGTATTTACTTATGTCATTGTATTACGTAATAAAATATGAAGTTTTTACAGTTTAGCTGCTTACTGCCTTCTTGATGAGTTATAGTTGAAACCCACGCAGTAAATTTATTGCAGGACTTTGCAGGAGTACAGCAGCAACATTCGAAGTATTACCAAAGCACACGGCAGGAATGCTCGCCTTCCCAATTAGGAAAGCAGATCAAACAAGCAGTGTTCAGCCGCGCTACCGAACATTGCTCGAGACAGCAACGACTCAAATTCGTCTTTGTTGCTGTCGACTCACCTGCTTCGCCTTGTTTACAAAACACCAGCTTTGCGCCTCCGCTCGCTGTCGTTCTTGGTTTACTTTCCCTTATCCGCCTGCATATTGCTCTCTTTCCTCGCCTGCTCTTTCCAGCGTCCTCAGCGCTCTTCAACAGCTTGCCAGCCAGAAAAGTAAAAGATTGCGGGGTATCCGTGGGCCTTCACCAAGTCCTCCTTCAGCATGACTTTCTCGGTCCTCCTGGTTTTTCTTATCGCTCTTATCGCTCTTATCAGCCCAGGTCAGTAAACAACCTTTTTTTCTACTGCTTTTCTAACGCTCTCAGCTGCCTCCACCACAAAAATTACCGATGCTGACCTCGAGATCCTGCTAAGCGACGTCAACACTCACCTCGACCACGACGTCTCCAGCTCCCTTGTCGAGCGCTCCTTCTATCCTCAGCAGTACTACAAGCCCGAATCAATTGACTGTCCCTCCAGCCCTCTCGTTCGCTCCTCCGCTGATGGCCTCAGCTCCCGCGAGGCAGACTACATCTCAGGACGTGATGACATCACACGTGACGCATTAATCTCCCTCCTCGACCGCATCGACCTCGAAGACTTCGACGCCTCTGAGTTTATCGGTTCGAATACGTCAATTCACATCGGTCTGGCCATATCTGGCGGTGGCTACCGTGCCATGCTCACCGGTGCTGGCTTCCTTGCCGCTACCGACAACCGTACCACTAACGCAACCGATGCGGGCCAGATCGGCGGTCTGCTCCAGGCGTCTACTTATGTTGCCGGCCTCTCTGGCGGATCATGGCTCGTGGGAACCTACGCCTTGAATAACTTTACTTCTTTGCAAAACATCCTTGCTACGCCCCAAGTCTGGAACCTCTCCAACGCCCTCGTCGGAGCCCCCGCTAGCTTCTCTAGTGGTTCTGCTTTCACTACCTCAGTCGCCAAAGATGTCGCTGAGAAAGCAGATGCCGGGTACGATGTCAGTATCACTGACTACTGGGGCCGCTTACTAGGCTATCAAATGTTCAACTACTCTGATGGCGGAATCTCTCTCACTTGGTCTGATATCGCTGACTCGGACGTGTTCCAGTCCCACAATGCTCCCTTCCCCATTGTTCATGCAATCTCCGTCAATTCCACATCAGACCCATCCATCAACACTTCCTTCACAATCGAGTATAGCCCATACGAAATGGGCTCTTGGGATCCTGACTTTGCCTCCTTCTCTCTCATCAAGTATATCGGCTCCGAAATCGAGAACGGAACTGCAAAGTCTTGTGTCAGCGGGTATGACCGTGCCTCCTTTGTCATTGGAACCTCCTCGTCTCTTTTCACTATCAGCCCTCTCAACAGCTCTATTGTTCAGTCTGCAGTATTCCCTTCAATCATCTTCAATGCCGTTGAACTCGAGACTCCGAATAACTTTAGCAGAGATGCCGCTGTCTACTCTCCTAATCCCTTCAGCGGATTCTCCGATAACGAACTGGGGGACTCCTCGCTTCTTACCCTTGCTGATGGTGGTATTGATGGCCAGGGTATTCCGATGCTTGCTTTATTGCAAGAAGACCGAAAAGTTGATGTCATCTTTGCTGTTGATGCCAGTGCCGACTCGGATTACAACTGGCCAATGGGTACCTCTTTGGTAAACACGTACGAGCGTCATTATGTCAGAGGCAGTGCTGCTATGCCATATGTCCCTGATTCAAACTCATTTATCAACCTCGGACTTATTGAGCGACCTGTTTTCTTTGGCTGCAACGGAACTAACAGCACCTCTGAAACTGTGCCTCTTGTTGTCTACCTCGCCAATCAGCCTTATACCTACATGTCCAATGCCTCGACTCTGCAGCTCAACTATGAAACTGATCAAATAAGCTCGATGGTTACAAATGGATACAACCTCGCTACTCAAGGAAACGGGACCATCGACTCTGAATGGCCGGTCTGCGTGGCTTGCGCCATCGTCCAGCGTGAGTTTGAACGTCGTGGACTGAAAATCACCGATCAGTGCCAGTCTTGTATGGACAAGTATTGCTGGGATGGCTCTATCGATTCGTCTGAGCCTTCGTTGACAGATCTGCAGCCTAATTATATCATTGGAGAAGGTGCGTTTAAGACTGAGAGTGCGTCCGCGTCGAGCTCTTCTGTGCCAAAGTCCTCCGCTGTCTCGAGTGCCTCAGGTGCCGCAACTGCTAAGGCTACTTCTTCAGCGGTATCTTTATCTGCTACTGAGAGCTCTTCTGCAGTTGTCACGGGTACTGCAGCGTCGTCCTCAGCCGCGCCTACTTCCGCCTCTGCCTCTGCCTCTGCCTCTGCATCTGCATCTGCATCTGCTGCTTCCTCGATTGGATTCAGCTATTTGAGCGCTTTGGTGTGTGCTGGAGTGACTTTGCTGGTGGCGTTTTAATTTATTTGGAGAATCAAGTATTTATTATGTGATAGCTAAATAAAATCAACTATTTGCTTTCCGCTTTTTTGACGCCTTGCCGTCGTTTCCCTTTTGGTTCTGTTGTGGTTGTAGTCGTTTTTTAGTCTTTGCATCCTCCTTCTTACTCTCAGTCTCTTCAATTTCAATCTCGATAACCTGTTTATACGATTTCCTTCTCATTCTAGAATGAGTGCAGACCGCACGGGCATCACCTGCCACGGCTAATTTCCCTTTTTCCTGTGTAAACCCCCATAATGTAGCCAAATTCGAGACATCATATGGGCCTCTACACTCCAACGCATCTCTCGCGCCGGACGAGATAATAATTCCTTTGCCGCGGGTTGCGCGGAACAGCGACGCCGCGTTCGAGATCAGGTTTCGGCGGGTATTGTTATCGCCCTGGCGGGTGGACGGAGAGTAGCATATCTCGAACTTGACACCGCGGGCGACTGCGACGCCTAGAGTGCGATGTTTCAAGTAGAACGGGAGACGTTGTGAGAGATCGAGGGAGATCAGATCGACGTCTAAGCTTGTACATGCTGCTAGTAGCAGTTTTTCTGACGTAGGTCGCACGGCGAGGATGTCAAATTTCAAAGTGAGAGAAGGCAGAGACTGAGCTTGCGCAGCGTCGTCGAGGGTTAACGTGACTCGGGAGAGGAAGTTGATATTGGGATAAGTCTCTGAGAAGACGTCTGTGAGGATCGGCGAGACTGTGGATGAGCCTTTCCCGGTTTCTTCATATTCGTAGGCAATAGTTGTATATCCAACTGTCAAAAATCTCAGCAAAATGTCCAAACAAAAAAAAACAAAGCTAGACTGGACGTACACTCGACCAGCATCGACACGGTGCGAAAGAGATCAGGAATGGCTCCTGTCGAGCGCGTGAATTCCAGCGACGAGTCTTTCGTGATGCCTTTTGGCCACGGAACACTCAGATCATAAAACATCTCTGCTGTTCCTGACCCATCTGCATTACTCTTTGTATCTATTGGGATCGAAGATGGAGACTGGTGAAGGAGTGTTGAAAGAATATTGAAATGTTTTTTTTGACCGTGTGAGCCGCAGTCGGGACTTTGATATTTTCTGACCTCTCCAAAAAACTACTCTCTGCAGACGCTCATTCTTCCCCCAACTATCACCACAATTGCACAGCAATACACGTATTCGGTATGAATATGGTTGGTATTCGTTCAATATCACGGCCATTTGCAGTGTCGCCGGCAGTGTTGCGAGTTCGGCGGACAAGTGCGGGCTTGCTTGAGAGAACAGTGGCAGTTCGGACACGAAGTTTCAATTCCTCGTCATCCAGGTTGGATTCTTCAGAAAATGCTTCAAGGCTAGCAAAAAAATCAGGAGCTGAATCTAGCAAAGCTGGTGCTTCAACGGTTGCGCGGCCAGCAGAGGGCGAGTTCAAGCTTGGGCAGAACATTTTCACTATGAAGCCTTTTACGATGGAATATCTGCAAACCAGAATTGACCAGGAAATTCTCTCAAAACCGATAAATTCGACGCTTTCTTATGATATCTGCATTGAGGCGCTTGAAGCTTGCGAACTCATGATTACAAAATTCGCGGGAAAGAGTGCTGATAAGAAGCAACCTGAGCAGGTGTCATCATTACAAGAGCTGCTGAAGATTGCATCGCCAGCGTCAGCTAGCGATCTCATGACGGCGATTTTTGCACATCCAGCTGTGCCGTTGGACGACGAGCTGTTGCGCAGATACTTTCTGTTGCGTCCAGATACCGAGCGAGCTGCCAACGCGCTACGGTCGTTTTATCAGAACCCCAAGAACAAGGGCAAGGTAGTGAAGAAAGAGACGTTTATGATCCCGTTTAGAAAGACGTTGAGGGACGAGGACGTCGAGGGAGCGTTTACGATTCTTGATTTGACGGCAGCGAGTCCGCAGTGGCTTGCAAACGTGAAGCGACAGTGGACGAAGGCTGCTGCTTGGTGGACTGGCGGGTTTCTGGGGATTATGGAGCTGTGCGATGTAGTGATCAAGTCGGACATGCTTGTCACGGGTGGGATTGAAAATACTACTGTCGTGCATGTCCTGTTGTCAGTGTACCTGGTCAACTCTACTTTACTAGGCCTGGTTGCCTGCGCCTCACGACCAGGAGACAACGGTGGGCGAGTCATCTGGCGCAACGGAATCTTCCAAACACAATGGTATCTGCGTGCGCAGGAGACCCGAATGCTGAGCCAGATTGCGGACATGGATCTGCTGAAAGTGGAGAACGACGGCGAGAACTCGTCGCGTGTGCTCTACGAGCTCGAGCAGCGGGACAGACGACTGGGAGACAGCGCTGAGGATATCATGATCAAGGAGTACTGGGCGAAGCAGGGTCAAGGCTTCGAGTGGGTCGAGCCAGATATTGATCCTGCTGAGGAAGCAAAGGCTGCGCGGGACGAGCAGAAGCTGAAGGTGAAGCGGGTGAGCGATGGTTCCCACGAGCGGATGCACGAGCAGTACATTGAAGGTGAGCAGGACGACGGGTGGATTCACCGGGTTTTACAGAAGGATATTTAGATGAAGCAGAGCAGGGGAGCTGTAGATAGGTGGTGTTTTGTATATAGAATGTATATTTTCTGAATGACTGTCACGGGCAAGCGTGTCGGACGTGCGGCGGGTGGGCTTCGGGGCCGAGGAGGAGCCGGCCGATAGCGTTTCCACAGCGAGTGCTTCTTCAGCTGTAGTTCTTCTTGTAGTGATAGTAGCAGTCTTGTCCACAGGCGGTCTGAAAATGGAAACAAAGGCACTGCTGTTTGACGTGTTTGGAACGGTTGTTGACTGGCGCACGTCAGTGCGACGATATCTGGTCGACCGAATGCCCAGCGACGAGCTCAAGTCTACAATTAACTGGGACGAGCTGGTGGAAGAATGGCGGACCGCGTACTACAAATACACAAAGGAGAACGCGAAGAGCGACGGAGACGCGGTGTTTGTGACTGTTGACGCGCAGCATCGCGCGTCGTTGGCGGTGATTGCGGACAAGTACGGACTAACAAAGGTGTGGTCGGAGTCTGATCTTGACGAGCTCGCCAAAGCCTGGCACTATCTTGATGGTGAGTGCTGTATTCTGCCAGCAAATCAGGCCGGGAACCATTGCTGATTGACCAGGATGGGACGACACCGTGGAAGGACTGACGAAGCTCAAGTCCAAGTACATCATCGGATCGCTGTCGAACGGCAACGTCAGACTGCTCGTGGACATGGTAACTACGTTCCCTTACAAGCAAAGGAGGTATTCTAATCAGAGTCTAGGCAAAACACGCAAAACTGCCCTGGGACGTTGTCTTTGCTGGGGATATCTTTAAAGTGTACAAACCGTCGCCAAAGGTGTATCTAGGAGCGGCAGAGATGCTCCAGCTTAAGCCAGAAAAGTACCATGCATTACACTCTCTGTTTTTACTGTTTCTAACCGCACTGTCTAGTGTGCTCATGGTGGCGGCTCATATATACGACCTCGAAGCTGCTAAAAGTCTCGGACTCAAGACAGCATACGTGGTAAGAGAGGGCGAGGACTTTGGCTTGACTGTGACGACGGATCAGGTTGATTACTACTGCACCAGTTTTCACGATCTTTATGATCAATTAAATAGAGAATAAGAATTGTAGCTCTTCGTTATATCGTACATGATGAATGTGATCTATGGCAAAGACTTTGCTCCGTCCCTGTAATCAGCTCTTATCTTCTGGATATTTGCAAATCCAGGCCTCCGCTCCAAAAACGCAAAAGGGCTACAAAATCAGCACAGTCCGTATATCACATACCGGTCATAAGTACCTGTTTCCGTCCTTTTCCATCTGCTTTGCCCACTTTGCAAAGGCGATTGGCTGCAGCTTTGGCGCAGCAAGAACCTGTCCAACACCAAACAGCGCAGTCGCTGCGACAGTCTCAGCAATAATCTATAACATCACTTGTGAGTAATAATCCTGGCAACAGCTCAAAAACAACAAGATCATACATCGACAGGGAGAGAAGCGGTGCTCTTTATTGTCAGATGTTTGAGATAATGTGAGAATTCGTAGGCTGAGAATCCAGCGTGAAGCAAAAGAAGCAGTGAAACCGCTGTAATTACAGTAGAAACAACAGACATTATATCAATACAACACAGCCAATTGCGTTCAATTCAATGTGTTGTGGTGACTTACCAGTTCAATCCCAGTGTCCGAGGCACGCTTACTTCCTAAAGCACGTGACTACACGTGACTAGCCTTGACTAATCATGATGACGTCCGCTGGGAGATTAAAAGCACAAGAAATTTTCAGATCAGCGATTCTTGATATTTCTGATATTTGCAAACACTTGTATTGCTTTTTGTTGAGAATATTCCGATATATATATAAGCAAACACGCAAATACCGATAAAGTAGAGCAAAGAAAGAACATGGCAGCAGCAGCAGCATCAGCAACAACAGCGGCAGAAGCAGTTCTCTACACTTGCAACAGCTGTGCAGTCGGATTTCCTGCCGCGGATCTCCAGCGACGACACATGAAAACAGACTGGCATCGCTACAATCTCAAGCGACGCGTCGCGACTCTGCCGCCGATCTCAGCAGAGATCTTTGCCGAGCGCGTGTTGCAGCAGATGGACGTCACGAGACAGAACGAAGAGCGCGCAAGCTACGTTCAGACATGCCGCGTCTGTGGGAATAAGCGGTTTACTTCGGCCGGTGCCTACGAGAATCACATCTCGAGCTCGAGACATCGTGAGAACGCCAGACGCGCCGACGAGCAGGGCGGCGCTGACGAGCCGGGCGCTGCTGAAGCTGAAGAGGCAGAGTCCTCTGCCTCGACCGCCGCCATGGCAGAGCCCTTCTCGCACAAGGACAGTCTGGCCGTCAGCTCGCTCACCGTCGCAGATGCTGATAGAGAAACAAAGTTTGCTGCGTTATCATTTAGAGAGACCAGAGTCAAAGGTGGAAAGAAAGTCATGCGACGGAATCATCCCACCAGTGGCGAAGCGCCAAAGAGAGCGCCAGCTGCTTCTGCGGCAGTTCAGCAGCAGGAGGCTGAGTTCTCCGAGGGCGAGGACGAGGAAGAGAACATGGATGCTATCATTGCCCGCAAGCTCAAGAACGCTGTCAAATTGCCCGTCACGTCTTGTATCTTCTGCCCGGCTTCTAATTTTGCTGACGTCAACGCAAACGTGAACCACATGAGAAAGGAACACGGCTTGTACATCCCTGAGCCCGACTACCTCACCAACCTGGAGGGCCTTGTCGAATACTTGTCAGAAAAGGTGTCAATTGGAAACGCATGCTTGTACTGTGCCTTTATCGGACGTAGCATGAACAGTGTCCGGGATCACATGGTTGCCAAGCAGCACTGCCAGATTCCCTTTGACACAGACGATGACCGCCTCGAGGTGTCTGACTTTTACGATTTCTCGTCTTCTTATCCTGACGGATTCGAACGCGAAGACGATGAATGGGACGACGTTGAGGACGGAGAGGACGGAGAGGACGAAGACGACGAAGTCGAAGGCGAGACCTCCGAAACTCGTGTCAGCCAGCCACGGACCGAGTCCAGTCTGGTGCTCGACTCGACGGGCTATGAGCTCTCTCTGCCAATGTCTGGTCTGCGCATCGGACATCGTTCGCTTGCTCGTTATTACAGACAATCATTCCGACCTGTTCCTGAATTGCGCGAAGGACAAAACACTGTTATCGCGGCCAACTCGCGACCTATGCTCGGTGCAGTCGCATACGATGCAGTCAGAGACAAGACGACGAAGAAGCAGTGGAGAGAGCAGCGTACGAAGAAGAACCAGGACATTCGTCGCGAGATGCGGTATATCAACCAGCAGAAGCATTTCCGCGATCCTATGCTCGGTGGTTAGTCGAAGAGCCAGGAATGTGCGCAAGCAGCAGATGCATTTCCGCGATCCTATGAGTGTTTTTCGTTTTTGTTTTTGTTTTGTTTAGTGTTTGAGTGGAGTGGGAGTTTTTATGTGTACAATAATAGAAATTCATTGCATCATAATAATAGTCTAGTAGAGTCTATGTCATGACTGATCTCTGTATATGATTTCCTTACCGCCGATGGTGCCGGTTCTTCCAGAGACACCGAATCTAATCATTCCAGCGCCAGCTTCACCAGCTCTGAGTCCAGCCCAGGAGAGTCCGTTTCCTTTAGCGAGAGTGAGCTCGACTTTAGTTCCCATGACTTTGTATTTTGATTTTTCGGGAAGGATAGGACCGAAGAGCTGAAATTCCGATTTGAAACGTTTAGTGCCCTGATGGAGAAGATCGAGGACGAGTTTTTCTTTGTGGAATTCGATTATGGATTTAGATTCCTCGCATTTTTTTGCAAAAATGGAGACGATGACTGTAGATGGGGTTTGGTAGAAGTCAGTGCGGCAGGAGACTTCTTCGATTGCGTCTGATTCTTCTTCTTTGGGTCCGAGGTAGAGATGTTTTCCGGTTTTGCATCCTGGAAGAGTTAGTTGGGATCAGGAGGAGAAATGAGAAGTAGTACCTGGTATTTTTAAGAACTCGTCGAATTCGAGAACGCGGCGTTTGCAGCAGGACCATCCTTTGGAAGCTGTTGATGTTGATGTCAGTACTGGTCTTGACTGCACTCGCTGTAGACATACCATCATGGAAGATTGCTGTTCCCGGGTGGAACGAGCAGTTATCACGATTGGCGCCGTCGAACTTGACTGCGCAGCCGTTGCGCTTGCATTTGGTTCCAACAGGGATTTCTGCGTCTATGGGATCGTCGAGTTCAGACAGCTCCACCTTCGTTGTCTCGTTGAGGGTCTGCTCCGTTGGCTTCACTGGCTCAGCAGCAACATCAGCAGCACCATAGACCTCCTTTCCAGACTCATCAACGTGAGAAGGCGCTGCGGTCGCGACCGGCTTCGCAGGCGCAGCTGCTGGTGCTTCGACCTCTGTTGTGTGGACGCCTTTGGTGCAGCCTGGAATTGCCAGGAACTCGTCGAAGGAAATCACCCGTTTTTCGCAGCACGACCAGCCTGTTTTGTTAGTATTGTACTGTACATTATGTTACTACAGCAAGAAATACCCTTCAGCGCATCGTGGAAAACAGGCGGATTCGGATGATACCAACACTCGCTCGAATCCACTCGTTCAAACGTCTTTCCGCAGCCTTTTCTCGTGCAAACCTGAGCCATTTTTCTCTTTCCCTTTTATTGAAAACCAGCGGGCAAACTGTCAGACAAAAAAAAGACTCGAGCAAATCTTCGAATCAACTTTAGAAAGTGCCAAAAGCAGTATCGCTCACTTTCCTATTCAGGCGCTCATCGACCGTTCTGGAGAATTCTGGAATCTAATTACTCCAGTCACATGACTTTGATCCGGGTAACCCCGGCGCCGACAAAGACCGCCGCGCTCTGCTTAAAAGGGATCACTCAACCCCGGCTTCTCTGGTCCAGCACTCACATACGCTCCTTCTCACTCTGAGCACTGGGATTCACTGCACACACCCATGATTCGCAGCTCAAGGTACTCCTCAACAGCGCTGCGTGCGCTGCAGCGCTCGGCAGCGGACTCGCTCGCGGCTCAGAAACAGCTTCCGCGACTCTCCGCTGCGCTTTCGATTGCCCGAAAGCAAGCACTACTAAGCCAGCATCGCGATCACCCAAACACTCTCTCAGTTCGCGCCTTCTCAACCTCGCCATCTTCCTTTGCTGCCGCTGCCGGCAACGAAAAGAACAAAAACAGCAGCGGCTTCGGAAAGAACTTCAACCTCAACCTCGGCGGCAGCGAAAGCGCCCTCGAGACCTACGGACAGGACCTCACAAAACTCGCCATGGACGGCAAATTGGATCCGGTTATCGGCCGCGATGAGGAAATCAGACGAACCATCCAGATCCTCTCGCGAAGAACTAAAAACAACCCGGCTCTTATCGGAAACGCTGGTACCGGAAAGACCGCCATCATGGAAGGACTCGCGCAAAGGATCGTCCGTGGCGACGTTCCTGACAGCATGAAAGAAAAGTCCGTCATCGCCCTTGACCTTGGCGGCCTGATCTCGGGCGCAAAATACCGTGGCGACTTTGAACAGCGACTCAAACAAGTCCTCAAAGAAGTCGAAGAAGCCGAAGGAAAAATCATCCTCTTTGTCGACGAACTTCACATCCTTCTCGGTCTCGGAAAATCAGACGGCTCTGTAGACGCCGCTAATCTCCTCAAACCTCTTCTTGCCCGAGGAAAACTGCAATGCTGTGGTGCCACCACCCTCGACGAGTACAGAAAATACATCGAAAAGGACGCCGCTCTTGCTAGACGTTTCCAGTCCGTTCTCGTCAACGAACCTACTGTCCAAGATGCAATCAGCATCCTCCGAGGCCTCAAAGAACGATATGAAGTTCACCACGGAGTTCGAATTACCGACGGCGCTCTCGTCACCGCGGCCACATACAGTAATAGATATATCACCGACCGATACCTCCCCGACAAAGCAATCGATCTAGTCGATGAGGCATGCTCAGCCCTTCGCCTGCAGCAAGAATCCAAGCCTGACGCTATCCAAGAGCTTGATCGTGGCATAATGACCATCCAGATCGAACTCGAATCTCTGAAGAAAGAAAGCGACCCTCTTTCCGTCGAGCGCCGCAAGAAGCTCGAAAGCGCTCTCACCAACAAGCAGGACGAAGTCAAACGTCTGACTGAGATCTGGGAAAAAGAGAAACGTGAACTCGAACGCATCAAAACTGCGCAATCTGATCTTGAAAAAGCCAGAATCGATCTCGAAATCGCCCAGCGAACAGGTGACTTTGGTCGGGCTTCCGAGCTTCGCTATTCTCGTATTCCAGCTCTTGAGGCGCTTCTGCCCAAGGAAGGTGAAATTGATAGTGGTTCTTCGCTGTTACATGATGCCGTTACTTCCGACGATATCGCAGGCGTCGTTTCTAGAATGACTGGTATTCCAACCCAATCACTCATGCGCGGCGAACGTGATAGATTGCTGTACATGGAAGATTCACTGAAACAGCGTGTGGTCGGTCAAGACGAAGCAATCCACTCTATTGCTGATGCTGTCCGTTTGCAGCGCGCTGGACTTACCAACGAAAAGCGTCCTGTAGCTAGCTTCCTCTTTTTAGGACCCACCGGAACCGGAAAGACTGAGCTAACCAAAGCTCTGGCTGAGTTTTTATTTGACGACGAAAGTGCTGTTGTTCGCTTCGACATGAGCGAATTCCAGGAAAAGTTTGCCGTCTCTCGCTTGATCGGTGCTCCTCCTGGATACGTCGGATATGACGAGAGTGGTGAATTAACCGAAGCTGTTCGACGAAAGCCGTACGCCGTTGTTTTATTCGACGAGTTTGAAAAAGCACACGCCGACGTCGCTAAACTCCTCCTTCAAGTTCTTGACGAAGGTTTCCTAACCGACTCGCAAGGTCGTCGCGTTGACTTCCGCAATACCATCATCGTCATGACCAGCAACATTGGCCAAGAATACCTCATTAACGGATCCGAAGAAGAACTCGAGTCCGGCCACGTCAGCGAAGATTCCAAGAAACGCGTCATTCAAACTGTCAGCCAGCTCTACCCGCCCGAATTCATCAACCGAATCGACGAGACAATCGTTTTCAACAGATTATCGAAGCCCGCACTTCGCAAAATCGTTGACATCAGAATCGAAGAAGTGCAAGAACGTATCCGTGACAAGCGCATCGAACTTGCTGTTGACGACGTCGCAAAGGATTGGCTTTCTAACAAGGGCTTTGACCCTCTATACGGCGCTCGTCCACTCAACCGTCTCATTCAGAAATCTCTCCTGAACCAGCTTGCCATGCATCTTATTAAGGGACAAGTTTTGGCCGGGGAGACTGTTACTGTGACGATCGTTGACGATAGTCTTCAAGTAATTCCAAACCATGACGCAAACTGAGAACAATTTGTCTTAAAAGATGATTTCTAATCTCTTATTTTTTTTTTGTATATATTTTATGTGGAGTTATTGTAAATAAATTTAATGGTGCTGAATAATATTGAACGCCTTCACTCCCTATCCCATCCTATCCAAAGTAGTATAACTACTGACTACAACTTGCGCTCCCTGCGACTCCTGAAAATCACATCGTACACGTTATCGAGCATAAACTCGACTCCACACCGCTGCCTAATCAGCGGCAATGCGAACCAAGTACTTTGTTCTCCTTTCCTGCTCCAGTACAGAATAGCTTCCCGAGACCGTGGCGCGTCTACCAAGAATTTCCAGAAATCGCTGATATCGAGGTCAGGTGCGATGGTAATAATTTCAGAGTTCATCAATCTGCGCTCATCTAGCATGAGCAGTCGATGCAATAGTGAAGGAAGTAGGCCAAGGGATTCCAGTTGCGCGAGCCGATGCCTGATTTCGAAGCCTGTCAATCGCAGCAGTTTTGATCGAAACGAGTTTGCACCCTGATGCGCATCTTGCATTATAAACGGCGCGATATAAGGACGCGCCTGCGAGATAATGAAATGATTAACGTTAAAAAGCTCGGAAACACGGGTATACGGAGCTTCACGCTCAGCGCGGGGCGTTGTTGTCCATGATTTCCACTTAATCGTCGCACCAGTTGGAGTCCAGGGGACTACTTTCCCATGTTCGTCTTTGCACATGAGTTGGACTTCTTCAAAGAACCCTGGAAGCGCATTACTAGCGCATGCGGCAGATCCAATTAATACGTTGGGAGTCGTTAGGTAGTTGAATAAGTTGGGGACATATTTGTCGTCAGAGTGAACTGAGATGTTTAGAACTCTCCGTGTGCGAGCATATGCTTCTTCAAATGTCAAGTCGCCAATGTTGTCGCTGACAACCTTCTGAAGCACTTGAATGTCCAGTAAATATCCTCGGCTTATAAACCGTCTTAGTCTTTGCAATCCGGTAAGCCCATCCGAAGCCGAATGACCGGCAAACGCAGAGAGATCGATTCTGTTGCCGTCCAAGAACTCAGGCAACTCATCATCACGATGGATACACACTAAAGTTGCAATCAAAGCGCCAACGCCTACCCCGGTGATGATTCGTGGAAGAAGTTGCTGTTCATGTAACGCACGGACTACTCCAAGGTGACATAATCCGAATAGTAAACCGCCTTGAAGAACGAGCGTTGATAAACCATATGATTGTCGAGTGTCATGTACCAGATCAAGTTTTGCTTGAGCGGTTAGTGTGGAGGCTGGGTGGTCAAGAAGAAAATTTAGACTTTCAATGACCTCAAGATTGTACTTTTCAATCAGGAATTTAGTTCTAGATCGCCGATTAGTAGGTACCGTGAAGAATATATTGAGAAATCGTACCCAGTGTACGTAAACAGCTTCTTATTGGCAATATTACCCAGATTGCGTACCAGTCCTTTGGGATTATTAGTCGTCGCTTTTCAGACCAACACGGGAATCAATACATACCAGATCTGATCGAATTTGTAAGAGAAATCACATCGCCGATTTCTCTCAGCTCCATAATCATATCGAGTCGCTCAGATATCAATTTATAGTCGTAGAGAGTAGACATTGGATTGGCTCTCCATAAGTCATTTCCAAGAACGCTATCGAGCTCAAACGCAAGATCCTGCAATATTAGCTTCCAATTCGTAGTATTATGAGCATATGGGGCGTTACCATCCAGTCTTCGTAGGTCGCGGTGGATCGCATTCGTTGCAGAATACGTGCTTCTGGGCGACGACCAAAGGCAAAAGTCCATATTCTCTAAAGCACTTGTCAGCGACAGCCACAGCTTTTTAAGAAAATGTAGACCTGCGTTTTGCCAAAAAAGAGCAACTTCTACAGAAGTTGAAATCAACGAGACCAAGAACTCAGTGAAGAACGCCTTAAATGAGAGTCAGCACTCTGCGGTATACTCCGCCTAGGGCACGTAAATACACACAAAAAGACGCCACATGACCACAGAATTCAATACAAATCAGAAGTTCGTTGACAAGATAGCACAGCGTCGCTCTGTTGAGCAGATCGAGAGCTCTCTCCTGGCTGGCAATTCACGAGTAGTCACTGCACCGGTTTTCCGCACAGTCACCAAGCTTCCATAATCCCAGAAACAAAGACTCTCTTGGTATGAATATAAAGCAATACAGTACGCACCCGGAGCTCTGACTGCAGACACGTTCGCGGGAGGAAGAAAGACAGGGGGACGGGTAGATCAGACAGCGTCGCGGGCGTTTTCCCAACTTTCACATGCTCGCTTTCTCCCAACAGGTGAGCCGCAGTTAGATTACCAAATGATTATGTAAGATCGTCATCCACAAGAAGACCGGAATTGCGGGAAACCAGCATAATACTTTCTGCCACGCATCTTCTTTACTCATCCATGGAAAGTGTACACTGATAAACCAGGTTCCAGGAATTTGCTATTTGTGCCAATGTATCAGGTCAGCTACTATTTTCAAAAGATCAGGAGTTGGACAGCGGTATTCTGAGGCTGTTGTCGTACCGTGTCGCAAAACATTTTCAAGCTGTTGATCCAAGCCATTTAAAGAGCGTTTTGATGCCGACCTTGCCATCAAGTCGTAAGTTCTCAAGTGCGGAGACTTGGGTCTGCGAATACTCAACAGAGTGAATGGCAGGCTGTAATATAGTGGCCTGCGGAACCAGTTGTCATCTTACTCGAACGAATACCATAACATGAGAGGGTGAGATATAGCAGTCGCTCAGGAAAAATAATTGTTGGCAGACTCTTTTAATTTGCATGGATGTTCAAAGCCTTCTTTTCTCAAGGATTAAGGCCTGATGCTGATTTTCAGAACCACACCATGTACGGATTCCCTAGTCACCATGAGTTATACCATCTTTGAGTTGTTTCTGTGCTGATTTCGAATCTCGAAGAGCTGGTAATCAGTCAGATAGTTGTATGTAAAAAGATGCGTCTTCAGGAAGTCGGCAACGCGAATTTCTCATGATGAATGATAGCCATGATACTAAAAATCTGAGCCTGCCTTATAGCTGAACTGCTCTGCCACTGTGTTCAAAGAATTAATGGTCAGCGCTGAGAAACGAATGGAAAATGGTGAAATTGCCACGAATACGAATGATAATCTCTCCTCACATATTTGCACTTGAATTTATTGAGATTATGCCGGCTTCAACGTGTTTTGCATTGTAATTATTTAAGTGCAGAACAAAGAACTCTTCTGTATTGTGCAACTTCGAACGTACATTTGGAGATATGCTATGATGTGAATGGAGGAATACCAGTTTAATGAAATTATCGGTATCTGTTAATCAGATTTCAGAGCGCAGACTCCATTTGCTGAGCCTACACTCTTAGTTCATCATCAAACTTTGAAAAGAATCATCTTCATGAATTTGATTTTTGAGTAGATTAACAGTAACCAAGTTGAACCAAACAGCAAGTCGTCTTAATAGTCTCAAACGTGGTATCCCGCCTGCTCGGAAAGAATGTTATTCGAAGGTTATGCAATACTACGGAGGTTTCGATAGCTTCAGCGTTGGGTTATTAAAAATAAATGTAAGATATTACGTAATGATATGGGCTTTTGCTCAAGCTGCACAGTCCCAGGCGCCAGATGCTCAATCTCCAGGCTGTTTGCCTACAAGGACAGCTCTGGATGCTACGACAAGATGATGCGGTATTGAGTATTGTCTGACTGACCAATTGCCTATTCTACGACAGGAATCATGAATCAGGGGATCCTGTCGCTTGAGAGTAGCCGATACTCTGCGCATCTCGAGCATCCAGAATCCGGAGTATCATGGCCCCACGCGTATCAACTTGACGAAACGGGAGATGTGTATTTCAATGATGCGCAGTTGTTGATGGATGCAGGGCTTTACGAAAGCGCGTATGCAGCATATACAAAGGTGAAGTCGGCCATGTTGTGCTTCGAGCTAGAGACTGACAGTGAATTGTAGGTTCTCGAGTTCCAGGTCCTTGAAAACGAGCATGAGCAGCATGCCAAGTCCATGATCATGAGCTGTCTGCATCAAAGATATATGGCTGCATACAAGATCGGTGCTTTGAAGTTCGCTCTTCAGACTGCTATCGAGATGATTTTCGCTGATCCGTCAAGCGCTCAGGTATGTCCAAAGTCCATGAGCAGAGGGCCGCAGCTAACATCTCGCGTGTCAGGGATATTTGGATGCTGGGTTTTTATATCAGTCTCAGCAAGATCAGGTTGGTGCATTGTATATATACTCTCGTGCCATGCGTCATATAGATCCGGCAAACGCACACTACAACACAATAAAATATCAAGAACAGGCCTGTAAAGCTTGGATCGAGGCAGAGAAGAGCTTATCGACAAACAGGAACGCAGGTGGAGATTTAATGGTCAATGTGCAGGAATCAGCTTCTACTGATCCACTGCAAAAGCTTCCCTTGGAGATATTTCTGCAAATCATGGAGTATATTCCGTACACTCAACGGCTCAAGCTCTTACTTGTTAGTCGATCTTGGAATGAAAGCCTCACGAGTCATATCAAGAAAAATGTTTATAATATAGATCTGGATGAGTTTGAATGGCCATTGACTTTGATTGAATTAAAAAGCGTGTTGAAAGGATCGCGCGAGACTGTTCAAGATATTGCAATCGGCGTTATGTCGAGTACCGACGCAGACAAAATTGTGCAGGAAATGCTTTTTGGAGCAGGCAGTGATGACTTGGACTCCGAAAGATTCAGTTTGACGAGACTCCGTTCACTTCGGATCAATTCTGTCACTCGAGCTTTTAGTTTCTTCAAAGACCGGCCAGAGTCATTGAACTGGACCGCATTCAGCCAACTTGAAGAACTGCGGGTTAGAATCGAGAACTCTTACGAGGTCGTTACCTCCCTTGTGCGAGGATATCTTCCCAATCTACGAGTTTTGGAATGCTGCGTTGGTCAAGAAGTTTTAAAATCATATGATGATATTGTATTTCTTGACCCAGAAGACGACTCTTCTACTGCTGGAATGAAATATTTTCCACAAACACAGCTCAAGATTCTACGACTTGGAATACCAGCATTTGAAGGTCCTCAAAATCGGTTCCCATACCTCCAAAAGAACCAAAAAATTGCGATTACGGCAGGTAGTTTGCAAAGATTACTCGAGCTTGTCCCAGGACTTGAAGAGTTTTATTGCATTAACGTGAACTCGCGACGAATGACGGATGACATGATGAACAACCGACGCGGTGCTGGGTTACGATTGAATTTACGACAGATTACGTCGAATCTTCGCGTTCTCGATTTAAGCCACTCGAAACTTCGCGCGATGCCGCTTGTCCCTTCGACATGTGAAGTTATTAGAATGGATCATTGTGACGATATGGGATTACGAACGTGCGCAACGTTTCGTGGGAAGAGATACTACAGTGATGTCCTTGATAGCGAAGGGGATGGGTACTTTCTTGCTGATATTCCCGATGAGTATCTTAATGTGCGGAAAGTGAGTTTATTGCATAACGCACGGACAGCTGAGAGGATCTTTGACGGACTCGCGCGGTGCAACACTGAGAACATCACGAGTCTTAATCTTCATGGCTGCAAAACGATCGACTATTCACAAAAGTTGACTGCTAGTTCTGATTTTTGCAAGCATTACAAACGATATGGGTTTTTCGACGATCCCATGCTATACACTATTGCCGAGTTGATGGTTCATTTGTTTCCTAACCTTGAAGAGTTATACGCAGGGTGTAATGACACATTAGACGACAACGCATTGAGAATGTTTGCATTGTTTGATTATATTCGCAAAGTAGACGTGACCAATGCAAACATCACGCATAGAGGTGTCATCACATTACTATTGAAAGACCAGCCGCGGCCCAAAGCCGAGAAACTGACGTCTGCGTTCATGACATGTCTGAATAGCAAGAACTGGGCGTTTTTACGAGAAGAATGGAAGGATTTATCGTCTACTGTGTCGCATTTGGTTATTCCGCATAAAATTCTAGATGCTAAATTTATAGACATCCTGTCTGAACTGGGCGTGGAGGTCGACATTGTTGCTGATTCTACCACGGATTATCTATTAGAGTGAGTTCACCACGATCTTTTGAGGTTAAAACAGATGCTAATCGGTATGTAGAGTAGCAGATTCTTTACAAGGATGTGACTTTGAAAAGAGATTTGCAGAGTTATCTATTACATAATTTGAAATAAGACTCATTCTGTATAAATTGAAAAAACCCACAAAAGCCCCCCTAAGTGCCACACAAATATTTTGACAACAGCTGTAAAAGCGAGTCAGGCTGTGAGTCCTCCTGTTTCTCATCCTGTCTAGTTCCAGACGCCGAGATACTCATTTGCTGAGACGGATACGACGATGGCCCTAAGTAAAAAAAAAAAAATTTCAGCATGACTGCTTTATACTAACCTTGATACGAAGAAAATCTTAGCGAGGTTTACTCCAATACGGAATAGGAGGAGGCGGGGGTCCGTTGTTCGACTGTTGTCCCTGCATGTAGCCATATGCGCTGTGGCCTCTGCCTCCACCAGCGTTGTTTAGTAGTTGCGATACGTAAGGCTGCTGGGGGTGTTGCGGCTGAGGCTGTTGCAGAGGGACAACGTGCGAACCGGCGAGGCTTCCTTGAAAAAGGGGTTGCATACCTTGATAACCTTCCCAGGTGACTTTAGCAAGTTCGACGACACCGGTGTGCTGGTCAGTCCACGAGACAAGAAGTTCACCGCCCTGAGAGTCCGGGAATGCCCACGGATGAGCATTCATACAGTAATTGAACCCTGAAGGAGGCTTGTAAAGCTGGTAGAGAGTAGTGTCTGCAGTCCATGGACCTTCGGGACGAGGAGCTGAGCGCATGATGATTCTGTTGTCAGCCCAGCCAGTGCAACCGACGAGGATAAAGCAGTGGTAGAATTTAGACCAGAAGATAGTGCCAGACTGGAGTTTCCAAAAGAGATCTTTGAGGTTCTCTTGCTTCTTGGACCACTTGCTGTCTTTGGTCCAGTATTCATACTTGCTAAGGTCTAGCGGGGAGTCTTTAGGGACACGGGCGACAAAGATCTGTCCAGCCTTACCGCCGTAAAGGTAGATGTAGTCGTGGTCAACGAGCGCTTCAAAGGATCCAAAGTGAATTGAGTCCTAGATTCGTCAGCAATGTTTTTTATACAGCAGAGAGAAAGGAACATACCTTGGGGAAGAGAGGCTCGTTCATGCACCGGGTGACGACAGGCATGCCGTCCTTGTCAGTCGAGACGCGACCGATCTGGACTCCGTACCCAATGTTGTCGCCCAGGTTAGTAGATTGGGTTCTTCCTTTGGTGAAAAAGACCCAGCCTCTGCAGAAAATGTCAGCATATGTAGATGGAGAAGGGCCGGGGATAGTACTCTCCGGGAGAGGTCTCGAGAAGCCGGGAGAAAGACCACAGGAAGTATCTCTGCTTGCCGCCACCGGCGTGCTCTTTGTTGAACCTCCATTCCTCGTCCGTGAACGGGATAAACTGGGCCGGCTTGCCGTCTTTGCAGATCCAGTACTTGCTCTTGACGGGATCACGTTCGTTGCCCATCGAGGCGGTCGAGGTCAACAGCCCCGTCATCTGGCCTTTGTCGTTGAGCGGGAAGGTGTCGCCAAAAAGCCAGATTGGCTTGCGGTTGAAGACGGACGAGCAGCCGATATCGCGGGTGTAGTTGCGCCCGTTGACTAGAGAATCAGGTTAGCCGTGTAAAGGAGCAGCTGGGAGAGTTGAAAGTAGGACCATCTTTGAGTGTTCCGATGCGCTCGAACTTTTTGACTGTGAGCGGAAGGTGTCCGGCAGGCATTGTGTGTGTTATTGTATGCGACCGATAAGAGAATCCACAGGGATCAGTGATCTTGATAGAGAGAAGGAGGAGGAGGAGAAGCAGTCGGAGGCAGAACGAGGCGCGGAAGCGACGGCTGGGCGCAGCACTACGTCATCTGTGAGGCTGTAATCACCCGTCATCTCTTACTAATAAGCTTACATAACAAACAAAGTCCAGTGTCGGAAGTGCCGCTAATCGGGCCGGGCCGAGCCGATCTAGCGGGAGTGCGGCTCACGGTGTCTTGGACAGATGCGCCGCACAGTTCAAGAGTCGGGGCGCACTACCACTCACACACGCACCACCTGCGCTGCGCCGCCGTGCCTTTGAGTGTGCTATCTGCGGATGATAAGATAAGAAATTTTTACTGACAAGTGTTGAAGAGTGTACAGAATGCCTAAGAATTTAGCTGCGATAACAGGCGCGGACGAGCTGGATTCGACCGCAGACTTGGTCGTGGGCGCTGTGCGGAAAACCTCCGCTGAAAAGGCGGCACGGACTGAGGAAAAAGGCTTGGAGATGACGGACCTTGAGAAGCAGGAGCAGGAAGAAGAAGACGAGGAGGAGCAGGAGCCAGTGCCAAATGGCCCCTCGTTCCTATCAGACCTTGACCATGGCGTCGTGGGATGGGGCTCGCTGGAGGACCCTGCGAACCCCAAAAACTGGCCCTCACGACAGAAAATGAGAATGATTATGTTTACATTCATCACAGGCATGATGGTCCCTATTGTTTCGACCCTCTTTGCGCCCGGTGAGGCACTCATGGCCAAGGAGTTTGACCTCACCAATTCCGTCGTCATGCAATTTACAGTCTCGATTTATGTGCTCGGGCTTGGCTGGGGTCCACTTCTTCACGCGCCATTGTCTGAAATGTACGGCAGGAAATACGTCGTTGCTATCTCGAATTTGCTGCTTGCGCTGCTCAACGTCGGATGCTCTGAGGCAACTTCAGTGGCTATGTTCCTCGTCTTTCGCGCGTTGTCGGGGATCCTGGGATGCGCGGGAATGGTCGTTGGTGCTGGTATAATCTCGGATATGTACAAACCTGAAGAAACTGGACGCGCGACTGCGCTGTACTTGCTTGGTCCTATCATGGGTCCTGTGTTTGGTCCTGTTCTCGGTGGATTTATTTCTCAGCATGCGGGATGGCGCTGGTGTTTTCGCGTGATGGAGATTTTCGCGGGAATAATGGCGGCTTGTTTTTTCTTTTTGGTTCCAGAGACAAATGCAGCAATTTTGCTGCGACGGAAAGCAGCAAAGCTTGCTGAGGAGCTGGATCGTCCAGAGCTGATCTCGATCATCGACTCGCGAGTTCCAAGGATGAAACCCCACAAGAAGTTTTATATGAACATCAGCCGCGCGTTCCGATTGATGATGTTTGCGCCGATTGTTTTGTCACTCTCGCTGTATATGACGGTTGCGTTTTCGTACCTATATGTGTTTTTCACGACTCTTACTGAAGTTTTGACGGAGCAGTATGGCTGGCCGATCGACACTGCTGGTTTGGCGTACATTTCCGTAGGACTAGGCACTTTTTCAGCAGTCACGATTGTCGGTTCAACCAACGACAAGATGGTTATCTACCTAACGAAACGCAACAACGGCGTGCGGAAACCCGAGATGCGTCTATTCCCGATGATTGTCGGCAGTCTCCTTATCCCGGCCGCGATGTTCTGGTACGGATGGGCAGTGCAGGCGCATATTCCTTGGTTCCCGCTCATCATGTCGTTGTATTTCATGGGCTCGGGATTGCTTTCGTCGTTACTCCCGATTCAGGCGTACTTGATTGAATTATACGCACCACTAGGTGCCGCAGCCTCTGCCACGGCAGCGCTGAACTTGCTGCGTTCTACGGCAGCTGCTCTTATCCCGCTGTGTGTCCCAGCTCTTGTGAATAGACTAGAGTATGGCTGGGGGTACTCGTTATTGGGGTTTTTGGCTATTTTTTTTTGCACGTTTACGAGTTTTTTGTTTGTGAAGTGGGGTGAGAAGTTGAGAGTGAGGTTTCCGCCAAAAATTTAATTCATTTGCTGGATCTTTTGTATTCGCGAGATGCAATTCGTTTTACAGAAGGCTAGATTTTTTATTTTTTTTTTTTTTTGTATTTTGCATTGGTTGCGTACACGGCATATATATATATAGTTGCACTTTTGCATGTTAATAGAAAGCAGTCGTTTATCGAAGCAGTCATTTATCGTAACAGGTGCGCTCGCTACGTGCGCTGCGCCGTGCGGCGCTGTTCACCACACTTGTTATCAACAGTCTCATCAAGGCCTCTCATCCAGTCCTCTCATCTGAGTGGCAGCTAGAATGGATCCGTGGTATATCCTCGCGACGGTGCTCTTTGTGCTCTCGCCGCTTTTGCTCTTTCACGCACAACTCCGCGCGACAGGAGCCGAGCCGCCGCTGGTCAAAGGCAAGCTGCCTGTTCTCGGGGTCGCCCTCGACTTTGTCCGCGGTCCGCAGCGGCTCCTCGAGCGCGCGCGGAGCAAGTACGGGTGGATCTTCACTCTGTATGTCGGCGGCCGCAAGATGACTGTCGTTTCGGATCCCGTGCTGGGGATGAAGCAGGTGTACAGCCAGTCGCGGAACTTTGACGGCCACGCGTTTTTCAAGTATGTCAACATCCAGCTCTTTGGATACACGCCGCGCATCAACGAGGACAGCAAGTTCCAGGAAGCGCTGATCAAACATGTGATTTCGTACCTGTCCTCGCCGTCGAGCATCGAGGCCATCGGGGCGGTCATTCGCGAGGAGTATAAGAAGCTGCTGGACGAGGTCGCGGCGGACGACTACGCAAGACAGAACGGCACTGTTGTGGAGCTATACGACTTTGCGCGACGCAAGATGTACGTTGCTGCAGCGCTGGCTGTCTTTGGAAAGGAGTTCCCGGTCGACAAGATGTACTACGACTATATCGAATTCGAAGACGGACTGCAGAAGTTCATAAAATCGTATCCGTACATCTTCAACAAACGGGGCCGCGACGCACGGTCGCGTGTGCTGGAGCATCTGGCGGACTACTTTATCGATGCAGAGAAATCGGCGCAGTCCTCGCCGCTGATCACGGGCATTTCGGATATTTTCAGGAAATTCGGCTACTTTACCCGTCAAGATCTGTCGGGATACTTTCTCTCGATCGTCTTTGCGAGCAAGTCGAATTCAGTCCCGCTCGCGTTTTGGTATCTTGCGTTTATCATCCACGACGAGCAACTGCGCAACGAGGTCCTCGAAATCATCACATCAAGCTATAACCCAGACACTCGCGACTTTGACTGGAAGTCGCTCTACAAAAACGATCTTCTCAATTCTGCGTTCAAGGAGACCGCTAGGCTGGCTTCAAACATCACATCAGGACGCGTCGTCGCGCGCGATACAATCATCAAAATCGCAGACGCAAAGCATCCCTCGTCTGTCAAAGAATACTTCCTCCGCAAGGGTGACAGTGTCCTCGTGATGGCCAGCATGTCGCACTGGGACAACAACGCGTTCCCGGACGCAATGACCTGGAACGCGCGCCGGTTCATGCCCGAAAACAGCGGCAAATGGGTGCTGCACGATTCGGCCTCTGCTGAAGATGGTGGTCCGCAGTGGAAAGCGTATATTCCGTGGGGCGGTGGCGGGCACATGTGTCCTGGACGCAACTTGGCGATCGTCGAGGCGATTACGCAGGTGGTTTATGTGCTGTGGTATTTTGATATCGAGACTCTAAGTGAAGTGCCAAAGCTGAAGGTTGGCGAGAACTACGGAGGTGGAGTGTTGAAGCCTGCGAGTGAGTACAAAGTGCGATTAAAGAGGCGGGCTGCAAGTACGAATTAGATTTAACGTAAACTAATTGCCATTTGAATTCTCAATTTTCAACGGCTTCTCCGGCGCAGGCGCAACTACTAAATCTCCCGGAATCAGTCTGATAGCCGGGTTCAAATCTAAACCAAAGCCAGGCCTGTCAAGGACTGTGACGTCCATTACTCCGGTTGTAGGAACAGGCTCGTTGAGGAACAGAGCACCAAAGACAGGCAGGACTGATGTCGAGTCTGGCGAGTTGGCGAGGTATTCCTGGAACGGGGCGTTGAGGGTGGCGGCGACAAAGTGGTAGGAGTAGGGGCCACTGGCGTGGGGAACGACGGGGATGTCGTAGGCGGCGGCCTGCGATGCGACTTTGACGAGCTCGGTCATTCCGCCTAGCCACATGACATCCGGCTGGAGGATGTCGACGTTGCGGTTCTCGATGAGCTTGCGAAATCCGTACTTTGTGTACTCGTGTTCGCCGGTGGTCCACTTCATCCAGGGGCAGGCGGCTTTGAGCTGCGCGAAACCGTCAAAGTCGTCGGGGTGGAGGACTTCTTCGAGCCAGTTGATGTCGAGGTCACGCAGGGCATTGGCAAGATCGATGGCGTAGGTGACGTTGAGCGACATGTAGCAGTCAATCATGATGGGGAAGTCGGGGCCGACGGACTCGCGGTATTTCCTAAGGGCCTCGACGTTCTTGCGGAGGCCTGCGTGGCCCTCAGCCGGGCCGTAGGGAAGGGGAACTTTCCCGCCCCAGAAGCCCATTTTTTTAGCGCAGTCAGGTCTGATCCCGGTGCAGTAAAAGTTGATTTTGTCCTTTGTCGCGCCGCCTATCATTTTGTAGACGGGCTCGTTGCGCAGCTTTCCAAGGAGATCCCAAAGCGCGAGGTCGATGACGGAGATGGCGGCGATGGTCATGCCTTTGCGGCCGTAGAACATGCTTCCTTTGAACATCTTGTCCCAGATGCGGTTGATGTCGCGGGGATCTGCGCCGACGATGAAGCGCGCAAAGTGGTTTGAGACGAGCCAGCTGGCCGGCGGCCCGCCAAAGCCGGTTGCGAAGCCTTTTGTTCCGTCCGAGGCCTCGATTTCGATGCAGAAGGATCCGAGGACGTTGATGCCCCAGGAAACGCGGGAGGCGCGGTATTCCTCGTACCCGGACATTGGGTTGGAGATGGGGGAGTCGATGAGCCTGTACTGTGTTAGCACGCATAGATCAGAGGAGGAGGACGAAGAAGCAGATACCAATGGCCGCGATCGACGTCGTGGTAGTCGCCGCCGATGCCGCGACCGTCGATGAGGAACGGTCTGACGGCGACGATTGTCGGGAACGGTCTGACTGCCATTGTGTGTGTACTGTAAACAGCAGATGCAAACAAACGCGCAGGAGGAGGGGAAGACTTATAAGAAGAGCGAGGCAGAGCTGCGGACGGCCGGCGTCGGCGCAGGATTTGGCCGACTTGCGGGCATCGCGGCGGATCCGGAAACAGCTCCGCGGTCGCTTATTGCGAGCGCATTTGCGACCGCAGCACACAAGTATTACTAACTCCTGACTAATCCACCCCGCACTTGCGACTGCCGCATGCGTTTAGGGTTCCTGCGCCTCTCCGCCAGACTCGCTCGGCAGCTGTTTTTCCCGACTGCGCGCGCGCCAGCTCGATCGCAGCCTTCCTCTTTGTTTACGGGCCTTTGTTTACGTTGCCTGTCGTTTCCATGGCAAATGGATCCCTCCGCTGCCGTCCTCGCCTCGTCTGCGTCCGCGTCCTCCTCCTCGCGCAAGCGCAGACTCTCCCTGGCCGACTCGCCGCAGCCCGACGCCCTCTTCGACAGCGATCCCGCCGCGCCCGGCGTCTCCCTTTCGTGCGTCTTGCCCGTCCCCCCCCCCCCGGTTCTCTTGTCGTTCGTCCTAACAATGCCCACCGCGTCCAGATGCAACATCTGCAAGCAGCGCAAAGTAAAGTGCGACCGCGCCCATCCCGCCTGCGGCTGGTGCTCAAAACACGGTACTTCGTCCTCCTCCTCTTCTTCGCCGCTCGAAGCACTAGTCACACCGCTAACAGTCGGCACCCAGGCATCGAATGCGTCTACGCTGAAAAACTCAAGCCCGGCCTCAAGCCCGGCTTCGGCAAAGAACTCGTCGACCGCATCGACAAGCTCGAGTCCGTCGTCCTCGACAACCTCAGCGCCGTCAGAAACATCGACCGCCTCGAAGCCGTTCTCGTCGAAACCGCCCGAACAGTCCGCAGCCTCGAATCCTCCTTGTCCGCTTCCCTCTCACACCTTCCGCCAAATCCCCTCGCAGCTCCTGCGCCAGGCAGCTCCGCGTCCACCGCCGCCGCCTCGGCCGCGGTCTTCGAACCCAGCCCCGCTTCAACAGCGTACCAGCAGCCTCCTCCTCCCCTGCCCACCCTCCCTCCCTACAACCTCCTCGTCAAACTGGTCCGCCTGTTCTTCAAACACATCGTCTCCTGGCTGCCCATCTTTGACATCCAGGATGTCTGGCTCCGCATCTTCCCCTCCGAATCGGAAATCGACTCTGAAAATATCCTCGTCTACGCCATCGTCGCCGCCTCCCTCCGCTTCTTGGGCCCCGACGATATCTCTGAAGACGAAAAACTGCATTATCACACCACCGCTTCCCAACGCATCACCCTCCTCACCCTGGAAATCCCCACCCTCGAGTCTCTAGAAGCAATGGTCATCATGGCCATCGACGTCGTCGGAACCTCAAACGGTCCCAAATGCTGGCCAATCTTAGCCATGATCTGCTCCCTCGCTCTCAAACTCGGTCTTAATCAAGACCGCACTCTCTCTTCATCAGGCGCCATCACTCCCTCTAATCAACCTCATGACGGGATCAGCACCGCTGGTGTGCCAATCATCCCGGACAGCACCGATGCCGCCAACGAGGAACGTCGCAGAAGACTTTTCTGGGGCGTCTACTTACTAGACCGATACTCGTCCGTTGCCAGTTCCTTTATTTTCAACATCCCGGCCTCTGAAGTCCGCCGAAGATTACCCTTCCTGACAGATCTTCCCCGCAATACCCTTCGAAACGATCGAGTTCCCTCAGAGTTTTCCCCATGGTCCACCTACGCCTTTCACAAATCCCCCGCAAGCACAACCACTACCACCACCACCACCACTACCAACACCATGAGCCGGCCAAACAACCCAGATATTGACGACACAAACCCTGGCTCGCCCGTCATGCACGGCGTCACTCTCGCCTTTGAGCCATTCGCTTATGAACTCGAATTACTCGGCATTCTCTCGTCCATCCACGAGTTTCTGCGAAAGCCAGTAAACATTAACTCAAAACATGACTCGGAACACTGGCAGCTCGAGTTTAGGAAGTTCAATCTCGTCCTCGACGAATGGCAGCTTCGTCTCCCTCAGGAATTCTCGTCGACAGAAAAGGTCGTGGTGAAATTCGCAAACGACTCATCAGAGAAAATCGATCCCGTTTGGATCATCCTTCACTCGCTCTTTCACACTGCCGTCATTCGTATAAACTCAGCTGCAGGATACCCCTACCAGCAATCGGCAAACTTCAAAGCCAATCCCGAATCCCGCACGCGGTCGTTAGCTGCCGTTTCGCACATCGTCGAACTTTCGCAGATCTTGCATAGTAATCCCCAGCGGTTTTTCAAATGCATCGGACCGCACTACGCCTTCACGCTCTGGGTCGCTGCTAGATTATCTATCGTGCATTGTTTCATGACTGCGACAATGCTCACCGACGATATCGCGATCCTCGTAAAGACCCTTGCTGGCATTGGCGAGTATTGGCAAGTTGCAAAGCGATATTCTGATTTACTGCTCTTTGTCATTGAAGAGGGATGGCTAAGCAAGATGCGTCGACAGGCAGGCATCCTCGCTAATGACAATCCCAGCAGCAGCAAAGACGCGAACCCAGACATCAAAGACGAGGAAACAGACGAAGAGGACGAAAAGACGCGAATGGTCAGTGCGAAGATCCTGTCTGATATGCGCAGAACAGCGTCTGATCTCGACTTTTTGTTGTCAAAAAACAAAAGCGATAACGATGCCGCTAGGAGTATCTCCACCCAGAGTCCTCCTCTCTCTCATCACTCGTCCGCTATCCATCCTCAACCCACCCCTACCTCTGCACCACCATCCAATCCTCTCATGCAATTCGCTACCACCACAACGGTCCCCAACGCAGAACTAATTGCCGCCCACCACCTGCCCCAAATCTCCCTCCAACAAGCCGAAGAAGCTTTCGCGACGCCAACCGCACTCCAAGAGTTCAGCCCAACCCACCAATTCGACATGGCCAACTTCTTTGAATGGTTTAACTGGTTAAAAGCAGGCGACGGAACCGCCGCAGGTGAATTCCAAGTCGAAAATCTGAGCTCGAATGGGGCACAGCGAGGCGGCGAGTTGAGTGCGTTGATGGGCGGAATGGGCGTCGAATGGATGGCTGATTCATAAAATCGCCTGAGATAAAATGGACAAGCAACTTGTATATTACTGTATAAATTTGAATGAATACGTGAAATATTAACGACGGCAGTAAAATAGAGCCATTTTTATAAAAATTAGCAATAATTAGATACAATTATTCCATCTATTTTCGTTTAATACAGATGCACTACGGCGCTTTCATGCCCGTGTCGTCGAATGTGTTTGATCATTCCAGTATGGTTTACGCGTCGTAAGGCTGTGACGCGCGACAGTACTAAGCTACACAACCACGACCATAAAAGCCTGCATACCTGCCTACAACTATACTGAAAAAATAAAACAAAAAAAAAAAAAAAAAATAAAAAGCTTCTCAGAAAACATTTTCGCGGGCTGTTTACGCATCGCAATAGTGATGCGACTAACAGCACTAATTACCGCTACCACGACTATAAACTGCCCACATCCCTGCAACTGCACTACTGAAATAACCGAAATTATCTAAAACACGCACGTTTTAAACTAAACTTCAAAAAAGAAAACCAATAGAAAAACTCAACAGTCTAACAAAAAAAACTGCCTCCAAGCGGATTTGAACCACTGATCTCAGCATTACAAGTGCTGCGCCTTACCGCTTGGCCATAGAGGCAACTTTAATATTTGATCCGGAATCTGCCTTACATTATTGACAAAACGTTTTCACGTGACGCGCTTAGTAATCTGATATGAGGCTAGCCTCTTTCTGAAAAAAAATGGTGATATTATGTGATGTGTATTTTATTTATTTATATTTATGGACTGGTGATAGTTTTTTGGGCTATTGGAATTAGGGCCGAGGAGTGTCATTGTAGCTTGGTCTTGGAAGAGGTTGACTATGGCATCGCACCGCTTTTGTATCTCCTCTTTGAACGCGGCATTGATGATTGCAACGCGGTTGATCATTGTAAATGTTATATGCGCCGGAAAAGATAAAAAGACAGTCTGGACAACTTGCGAAAAGGAATAACAATCAGAACAATCTTGTACTTGTTGACTTGGAATATATCTTGCTTATCTCGAATCTCGTAAATTTTGGTCATCTATGCTCAGAAATTCTTGGCCCGTCACATAACATATTTTATGGTTAGGGGAAAACTGGAAGCCGTAAAGACGCACTTGTCATGTATGACGTAAGTAGTTTCAGTAGGGTGATTCCCGCTGAGTCGCTCGACCGTTCATGCATCTCTCAGGATAGGATAAAGGCTAGCAGGGCGCGCGCCCGTTCTCCTTTTCGGAAGCGCTTCGCCAGTGATTGCCACGTATTCTGCTACGTCCTCTCCCTGCGAAACACATACAGCTTAGCTTGGGCTTGTTTACTAGTTACTAGGCGAATATTGTATTATTTGACAGGTCTCTTCGATCCCTGCAATATGAGCCGCGCGCAAGATCTCAACAACATCATCAGCGCCATGCGCGAGATCCCGCAACCCGAGCCCTTCAGAGGCTTCTCTGGCTTGCGCGATCAAGACGCCGTCGAGGGATTCATTGTTTCGGTGAACACACAGATTTCAGAAAGAAACATATCGTCGGATAAAGACCGGATCAACTTTTTTTGGATGCTGCTTGGAAGGCGACGCGCGCAAGTGGTTCCACGAATCCCGTGACTCGTTCACGAAGTATACCTACGATGAAGTCGTCTCTGAGTTCAGACATGAGTTCAATCCCTCATCTGAGTACAGTATGATGGATGGCTCTGTCGTGGAAGACGAAGAAGACGAAGAAGACGAAGAAGATGAGCTGATGTCTCTTGAAGATCGGTTTTATCGCTTGAATCAGACTGCCGAAGTCCTTGCTTATGTGGGGGAGTTCTGCAGTCTGCCTTGCAAACTGCCTTTGGAGTTTCAAAAGATGGTCGGTCCTGGTCGGTTTCTAGCTGGCCTCAAACCGAAAATCAAGTCCATCGTCAAGAAAGCCGGCGCGAAAACTCTGCCTGATATGATCCGCGACGCTTTATACGCCGATTCGGATATCAAAGTCGGGCCTTTAAAGCGCGAATCCCCCGCCTCAGACCTTCAACGTGCCGGGAAAATGCGCAAAGTATTAGATGGCTCGCAAAGTCGCTCGATGTCGCCGCAATTCGCGACGATCCCTGCCGCTGCTACCGCTCCTGTGCCGCCGGCGACCGTATCTGCGCCTGTTCTTGCACAGTCTGTGATGTCTGTGCCGCCTGTGCCGCCTGTGCCGCCTGTGCCTGCCGCTCCTGTTTCCGTGCCTCAGGTTGCTCAGGTTTCTTCTGCCGCTCCTGTTGCTCCTCAGGCTGCGCCGGTTGCTCCGGTTGCTGTGCCTTTGGCTGCTTCCACCCCTGAAGCTGCCGCGGTCGGTCTCCCAGCTAAGGTAGCCACCACAGCTCCCTCTTAGTCTGGATCTTCTTCTGCACCTGTGAAATCAGAGCGCGTATCGCCTGATAGCACAGCCCCCCCTGCCACTACTCCAGCTCCAGCTCCAGTCCCTGCTACTCATCAACAACAGACTGCAAACAACAACAACAACAACAACAAGAAGAAGGCTGCTACAAATCGGCAGTCTGTGCCTACGGGGCCAGCAGCACACAACAGCAATATTACCGATACTCGCAAGACTGGCGGATATCCGAATTTCCGGTTCAACAAGATTAACGACTACAACGATTACGACGATTACAATGATTACAATGGTAGATATTACAATAGCTACCATAGTGATTATAACAATCATTACAAAAACAATAATTACAAAAGCAATGGAAGTAATGGCAGAGAACCTGCGAGAGGTCAAGGAAACAACGGCAAGGGCGGGCAGAGCAACAAAAACCACCACAACAACAGCAATGTGCATGTTATCAATACTTCTAACCTCAGCAATCCCAACAATCCTAGCTATGATCCGAATTTTAGAAATAACAATGGCAATAGCAACAAGGCGAATAATAAGGCAAACAATAATAACGACAACAACCACAACAGCAACAAAATGAACAACAGCAACAACTACAACAACAACAACAAAAATACACCCGCTAAAGCAGCTGCAGCAGCTGCACAACCCGCAGCTGCTCCGATGCTGCCGCCTCCTACAGTGAGTCAGGCTCCGGGAACACATCCACTAATTTCTGCAAAAGGACCTGCGCCACAAGCACAGCAACAGTCCAATGCAGCAAATCTCAAGCCTATTAGTCAGAAAGCTGCGAAGAAAGCTGCTGAGTCGGTAACTTCGAATGGAGCGCCGGCTGCTCAGACTGCGCAGGCGCCAGTAGCACAGCCAAAGAAACAGCAGACAGCACCGGGCACTGATCCGAATGCTGAGGCAGTACCGCCATGGCAGAGACCAGCTCCGAGTGCTGCTGCTGAGAACGCTACAGGAGAGAATGGTGCTGCGAGTTCGACTAAACCAGTGACTGCTAATACAGCCGCCTCTGCACAAGCAGCGAACTCTGCAAAGCCAGCATTAGAGGTTGGTACAGGACAGGCGCGAGATAAGGGCGCTGCTGCAAAGACAGCTGCCCAGCCAGCCAAGGCTATTGAAGCCCCGCCGGCGAAGGCGGTTAGAACGATTCATACTCGAGCGAGTACAGCAGCTAAGCGGTCGCCTGTTGCCACATCAGCTCCTTCTACCCCTGCTAAAGTCGTAACGACGACGACGACGACGACGGAGGCTATGCTACGCGATTTCCGAGATCGGGTTGATAGTTTGCGATCAGCCAGTAAGACTGATTTGCGAGGCGATTCGACAGGTAGCGACAATGGCAATAGTAAGAATGAGCGAGAGCCGGTATATTTCCAGCGATCGCCGCCGCCGTTGCATACGGCGCGAATGCCTAGTTCGAAGATGAATGCGAATGAGGATTCGAATAAGAATTTGTCGTTTTCGGAGAGGTTACAGCCTCGCGATGGGCCGAGCAAGGGCACGGATAATACTAAGTCGCAAGGAGGAGGAGGAGGAGGAGGCGGAGGAGGCGGAGGAGGCGGAGGAGGCGGAGTGTCGCTTGCGCAGCATTTAGGACGAGTTGAGGAGCCGGATAGTACGGGGGGATGTTTTCGCTGCCGGGTTGAGAAGAACCGGGGTACGAGTTGTCCGCATAAGGCGAAGCCTTCTGAGGGTAGCAGTTCTAATGGGAGAGGGCGAGTAAAGAGGTGAGCGTTGAAAATGCTGTCATGCAGAGGTGTATTTGATGTTTTTGATTGCAGTTGCTACTTCATTAGCAATTTTGTCATTCAATTTTGATGTATGTTCTGGGGAAGCCCGGGTGTCTTTGATTGTGACGTAGCTGTGCGGAAGTTAAGCATAACCCGGACGGAGGGTGAATCATTTAGGCGTCCGGAGAGATAATTTTTCGCCCGAGACACGGAAGGAGGCGACAAAGGGAGTTAGGGTTAACGAGTGAGATCCGAAAGTGCGAGATCGGGGATTTTTGAGGTGAAACGCCGAGACGGATAGTTGCAGGCTGCGAGCGGAGGTGTGAGTGGCTTTTTCCTCCAAATATCAGAACGGCGTGGTGAGTCAGCAGGAGAAGAACGAATTGTTGTTTTGTGGGATGACTGAAGTGTTTGATTGTGTTGCTAGGAAGCAGAATAGTTAACAGGTCGCTTCGCGCTCCGTCCAGCTCACGTTTAAAGAGCACGCATGCTCACGAGCAGAGCAAAACACGGAAACTGGCTTACAAACTGCCGAAGCAAACGGCAATGATGACAGTCGGATTGCTTATTAAACCAACAAACGGCAATGATGACAGCCGGACTTGCTTGCCACCGGCTTTGCGATTAAAAACCGTCGAAAGACAAGACTATGTCATATACATCAAGCGATGCACCGGTTATGCCACAGCTGTGCAGAGACAGTGAGCCTCGGCGACACACGCAGCCGAGTAACGCCGGAGCGCCGAAGCGGGCGAAAGTTTTGGACCGCGCGCAGAAATATAATAAACCACAACAAGCCCGGATACGCTCTGCTGGAACAGATCACACTTTTCTTCTTCACCACTTCACTCTCACCACTTCTCTCGCTATCTTCACGTGCCTCGCTGCTTGCACACACAGATGGCAGACATAGAAAAAGGCTCATCCAGCTCAGACCCGTCTGGCTCTGAAGACATGGCGGATCTCGCGCCCGTCGTCTCGCCCGAGATGCGCAGAGAGTACGAAGACGCAGGCGTGCCGCTCTCGCTCACGCCCTCACATCCCGAGGAGCCAGACGACCCGCAGCTGCTGCAGCGTGTGCGCACAGCCATGACCATCGCCTCAGAGACCATCGGCACCCCGAAACAGCTCGAGTTCACAAAGTCCGGAAAGCCGCTGCCGGCGTTTGGCGGAGGCAAGCCATTTCCGCCGCTTGTCCAGAACCGCGACGCCTATGTTGTTGAGTTTGACGGGCCAGATGACCCGATCCACCCGCAGAACTACCCCTTTCTAAAGAAAGCAAAGATCATGGCCATCCTTGGTTTTGCGACCATGAGTGCCGCCTGGGGCTCGTCTATCTATTCGTCGGCCACCATCGTCGTCGCAGAGAAGTTTGGCGTCTCGGACGTCGTCGCTATCCTCGGTATGTCGCTTTATGTGCTCGGTTTCGCCAGCGGTCCCTTGGTTTGGGCGCCGTTCTCTGAGCTTATGGGACGTCGCAAGCCGCTTATTTGTGGCACCCTTGGCTTCTCGGTCTTCAACCTCGCCGTTGCGCGCGCCTACGATCTGCAGACTATCATGATTTGCCGGTTCTTTGCCGGATTCTTTGGTGCCTCGTGTCTTACCGTTGTCCCGGCTGCGTTCTCGGATATCTTTGGCAACAGATGGCGTGGAACCGCCATGGTTTTGTTCTCGTCTGCTGTTTTTGTCGGTCCGCTGATCGCGCCCGTGGTCGGTGCCTTCATCGTCAACTCGTACTTGGGATGGCGATGGACCGAGTATATCACTATGATTATGGGATTCTTTGGATTCGCGATGACGGTGCTGTTTATTGACGAGACCTACGCGCCTGTTGTCTTAATTGAGAAAGCGGCATTGCTGCGTCGCGCGACTGGAAACTGGAGTATTCATGCTCGTCAGGAGCAGGTCGAGCTGAACTTCAAGGAGCTAGTCGAGAAGAACTTTACTCGTCCTATCCGCATGCTTGTGACAGAGCCTATTCTTTTACTGATTACGATCTACACTGCCTTTGTCTACGGTATCCTGTACTTGCTGCTGGAGTGCTACCCTATTATCTTCATCGAAGGCTACGGCATGTCAGACACCGTCGGCATGCTCCCCTATATCGGTATGGTTGTCGGTGAGCTTGTCGGATGTTTCGTTGTGTTTTTGTTTGAACCTCGCGTGATAAAAAAGATTCTCGCGAACGGAAACCGTCCTGTGCCTGAGATGCGTCTCGAGGCTACTATGATTGGTGGCGTCATCTTCCCGATCGGTATGTTTTGGTTGACATGGTGCGGTGCGTATCACGAGCACGTGCACTGGATGGCGCCTACTGCCGCTGGAGTTCTCATCGGGGGCGGAATTATCCTCATTTTCTTGTCGTGCATTACATACCTCGTCGAGGCGTACCTCATGTTCGCCGCCTCGGCCGTCGCAGCAAATACAATGCTGCGCTCTGGTTTCGGCGCTGGATTTCCATTATTCGCAACTGCCATGTTTCACAACCTCGGAACTCAATGGGCCGGTACTTTACTCGGATGTGTGGGTATTGTGCTTGCGCCTGTGCCGTTCTTGTTTTACAAGTATGGCAAGAGGCTGAGAAAGCATTCCAGCTATGCCCCTGATCTTTAGACTATATAAAAGAGAGAAGACGATAGAGGAAGAAGAGCATTCTGCATGCGGAATATTGGATTGGATTTACAGATTTTTGTACGGATTTTAATTGTTTAATATCTTGCTGTTGTTGATCATTAGTGTGCATTTAATTTGGTTTTTTTTTAATATTGGTGTGTCGCGCACGCATTTTTGAATAGTAAATAGCTTATACAGAGAATTCTCGTTATTTCAACTGCTGTAGTGCGAGTAGTCCTGTGTAATTGTAATATAATTGATTGAACAAATAGACTGCTTGAAGATGAGATTCGTTGTCTGTGGAGCAGTAGAGTTTGGAGAGAGCAGGGATTGAGTTGGGAAGTTGTGTGAGTTGTGGAGATTGTTCAGTTGCTGTGGAGTATTGTGCTGATGAGAGATTACGGCGAGAAGCGCAAGTGGAACTTACGGCTTATTAGTTTGCTCTTGTTTCCGTAAACGCTTTTGAGTGTCTTTCTAATATCACAAATGATCTCTCTGCTTGTTTCGCTGTTCGGATCCCGAAACTCTATCTTTGCCATTATTCTCTTACTCTTCGAAAGCTTTTCCAAAAAACCCTAACAGCCGGCTATCGACGGCTTTTGTCTGCTTTTCCGCCTCCTGAGCCAAACCAAAACTTAGCCAATTCCATTACATAAGCGGTGAGGTAAGAAAAGACCGATGCATTACCCTGCATAATTCCTGCGCTGTTTGCGTAATTCAGCTCAGTTCAGTGGTAGTAGTAGTAAGTTATTGCTATTGACCACGAGTGACACGAATGCACCAGCGCAGCGATGTCGAATCCGTTTGTTCTTCCGGTCTTGATTGTTTTGGTTATTCTATTCGTATTATTCCTGCCTGTGTTAAACGGAATTGGCTCCTACTCGCTCCCGAAACCGGACACTTCCGCGAGGAAAAGACGAACTTCTGATTCAGAGGTCGACGATGCAAACAACTTTGTCAAGTTCAGACTATCGAATGGGAAATCAAGCGCGATAAAACAGTCCCTGAGAAAACGCGATGAGGAGGAGAGCGACAGTGACGACGATGATAATGATGATAATGGAGCCGGGACTTTGCGTATGAGATCGCGGCCTCAGCCATCGACTGCGGCGAAGCAGTTTGCGGAGGAATATGAAGTTTGATGTCTTGTATATATGTATTTAATATCATGAGGTTATATCAGTGAAGCCAGCGTTACGAAGAATAGCAAGTGTATGTGTAAATGATATCGTGCAGTCAACGAAGCGGGCAGTGCAAAGTACTATGCTGTATATGTAAATGAGGTCATGCGACTGAAGCTGGCGTACGAAGGAATATAAAGCCCTTGTTGTACAATTATATGTATTTTATTATCAATTATAACACCGTCCATCTAAACCCAACTCAGCCGTTCCTCCATGCTAAACTCATTATCGCTCACGCAGAAAGAATCTCATCCTGATTCCTTCGAATAGCTTCACTTAAAGTCGTGATCGTCACAGTCGATCCGCTACTGGACGGTACACTCTCTTCGGTGTTGGAATCTGGAAGCGGGGCGTCTGAGGTTTGCGGTAGCGAACTATTAATCACATCTGCAAACGAGTAGAAACTAAGTCGGCGCTGTGTCGTCGCAGCAGCGCCAGAAGTTCGATCTTGCAGCGATGATGCAAGCGAAGCTATCGAACCGCTCGAGTTCGTCCGGTTGAGACTAGGCGTGCGCGATACAGAGACAACTTCCACGTCCTCCGGATTCGTCAGCTCGCTCGTAAGAACCTCGCACGACGCTGCTAATACCGGTGGGATCAGCTTCTCTGTATGGTGATGACTTGGAACACCGTCCGAGGCGAGCACGGGATCCTGAACTTGCCGCTCGAAGATCGAGGACGGTGATATCTGCTCGCTGTCTTTTGTCATGGATGATACTGTGCTGTCTGCAGTCTCCTCTTTCTTCTTTGTCGTTTGTCTCTGAGAATTCCGCTGGATCTGTCCTCTCAGAGGCTGCTGCTGCGATCTCACGCTGCTTAACGACGAACTAGACGAACCCGTCGACACAGGCGACGCATTCGCCGATCGTCGCGTCCGCAGCTCAGGAATAACGTACCGCGGCTTGGGCTGCGGAAGTGGCTCGCGCGCTATGCCGTTCGGCTCGCGTCTGTAGGACCGTTGCGAGGGCGTCACAAACTGGTGTGGTAAGAAAACCGCGCTGAAGTGCTCCTCTGCGCGAAGACTCGATGTCGGACTGCTGTACTGCTGCTGCTGCTGCTGCTGCTGATGGAGATGATGACGACGATGATTGCGGTTCCGGCGCAAAGACTCGTCTAGGGTTAGGGCATGTCTCAAAACGGAAGGCGCCGAAGAAGAGGAAGCAGCGGCAGCCGACGACGACGATGAGGAAGAAGACGACGTTCCTGAAGCAGAGTCTGGGAAATGCGGTTCGACGAGCGACGTTGAAGAGCCCTGGCGGTGGTTCAGTACGTCGACTGACGGTTGACGCGAAAGAGGTCTGGCAGAGGGCTTGTTGTCGATGACAGCAGCAGTAATGAGCTCGCCGAGCGAAAGATTGCCATGCTGCAGCGTAAACGTGGACGAGAATCGCTTCAGCGACGGGAACCGGCCCTGCACGAGCTCGGACTGGCGCTGCGGTCGCGGAAGTGTGGCGCTGTCGGTCGGATTATACGACTCGATGACGTCCCTCGCAGTGTGCGCGACTAGTTTGCTTGAAGTAGGATATGCGCCGGAAGGTGCGGTGTACGCAGACATCCAGGCGTCAGAGTCAAGAGCAGAGGACTCCTCTGGCGAGAGCGCGTCGTCGTCTGTTGATGTTAGCAGAGCACTAGATAGACAAATATGCAGCCGTTACCTCCGTAGCTGAACGCGGACTCGCCAAACACGGCAATGGCGGCTTCTCTGGACGCGGGCGGCACGCGTTTTCGGCGGGAAAAGAAGGGCATCTGTGGTGCTGTATTGAAGATGTGCCGAGTGAGTGCTGATAATGCGTAGAGCGAGGATGTTGAACGAGAATGCGCCGGGCAGGTGTGTACGGTACCGCAGGAATGCCAAACACGGCTGATTATACAATTCCCTGCAGCAAGATATATATACAGAAATATACAAGTTCTCTGGTGAGCAAGAGAAAAGAAAAAGACCAAGCAAGTTCACGAAGATATGAGCTTTCGCTAGTTCTTCAATGCGTCAATGTGCTTTCTGAGAGCCGTTCTTGTGCTGTTCTTCTGCTGCGTAGTGTATTTCTGACTTGTGCTCTGATCTATTCAAGTTGTATCCTGATATGTATGCTCTCTGTCTGTATCTGAATATATCTGTATACGCATAAGATGATATATGCACATAAGAATGGTAAAACAAGGAAATTACAGGAGCCTTTTCACACGGCGCGGCTTCACAATCAAACTCACACCAGCCACTGCACACGGCCACAAAGCGCGGCCACAACTGTGGTCTACGCGTTGCCGTTTTCGGTATAGCACGTCCGCTTTCGGCCAGGTGCGCTGATCGGCATCTATTTATAGTTATACAAATCTACTTTTAGTGTGCTTATATAAATGATGATATCTCATTGCTCATGCCTCCTACAGACTGTGCTCGAAATCAATGTACTTCTGAATGCCAGTTGCCATGGCCTTGACGTTCTCGTCAGAGCGCTTGGTGAGCGGTCTCCGGACGTGGCCGCCGTAGCCAAAGAAATGCTGCAGCGCGCACTTTGTTCCCTCAGGGCCGAGGTTGGTCAAGAAGTAGTCGCTGTCGGAGAGCTGCTGCTGGGCTTTGAATGCCTCGACGTACTTTCCAGCCTTGAAAAGGTCATACACGCGCACGACGGTCTTGGGCGTGATGTTTCCGGGACCAGAGATGACGCCGGTGCCGCCGACTGCCAAAGCCTGGGTGAGGAAGTCAGCCATACCGGCGATGCAGAGGTATCCGCCGTCCGCGACGGTGTTCTCAGGGTTCAAAGGACCGACGGACTTGAGCGCGCCCGCGACTCGAGCCAGCTTGCCGGAGCTGCCGCAGGTAAACTTGGTGCCGATGATGTTCGGGTGCTCAGCGAGCTTGATAAGCAGCTCTGAGCTGATGTCGACGCCCGCGGTGACTCCGGGGTAGTTGTAGATGATGATTGGCAGCGGCGACCCGTCCGCGACGCCGGTGAAGAAGTCGGTGATGACTTCGTCGTTGATGAACGAGCGGTAGTACGACGAACACACCATCAGGATCGCGTCTGCGCCCGCGGCCTTTGCGTCCTTTGCGAGTTCGACCGCGCCTTTGACGGACTGCTCAGTCACGCCAGCAACGACCGGAATGTCTGTGAATCCAGCTTCGTCAAGTCCAGCACGCGTCGCGGCGTTCACAAGCGACTTCTCCTTCGGCGACAGCAACACGCCCTCGCCGTACGATCCAAGCGTGACCATCGCCTTCACGCCAGCCTTTGCCAGACGCACAGCATGTTGCCCAATCGTCGCTGTGTCAATCTCGTCGTTCGCGGTATAAAACGTCACCGTCGGCACCCACACTCCGGCAACCAGTTCTCTTGTCATTTTATGCACGTATTCTTCTGAAGATTACTCGATCGACTGTGAGAAAGACGGAGGCTGCGGGCTCAGCTTTATGGGTTTTCTGGTCTCGTGGGGGCTGATTAGCCCTGTCTCAGCGTGGGGGCTGTGGAGACGCACGAGCCCCTTAATATTCCAGAGTCTGGGGAAAAACGCCGTACTACTTAGTTTACTATTTGCTATTCTGCACTGTGCTTTTTACTAGGTACTCCTATTGTTATTTTCTAATTTAACTACTTCTTGTTGAAGAATCCAGCGTAAGCAGCCCGCTCTTTCTTCTTCCGCTCAGCTATCTTCGTCTTCGCGCCCTCGAGCTCCTTCACAATCGCCTTGTCCCCCGGCGCATACTTCAGCGCCTCGGTCAGACTACTCACAGCAGCTTCCTCGTTCTTGCTGCGTAAATGGCCTACTCCGCGGCGGTAGTACGCCTTGGCTTTATCAGTCTCGGTGATCCCGTCGACCTCGAGCGCGTTGTCGGCGCTCTTGACTGCCTCAAGTGGCAAGTTCAGACGCAGCTGGATCAGCGCCATGTTCAGTAAAATGTTGATCTTCAGCTTCTCGAATGAATCGGCAAGAGGCTCTTTAGAATCAGGCGCAAAGTAGTTCAAATATCTCAGCGACTTGAGATGTTTCTCTAAAGCAACCTCAAACTTCTGCGCCTTAAACAGCGAGGTGCCAAGATCCTTGATCTGAGTCGCAAGCTGCAGCAGCTGCTCCGTCGTTCGTTTAGTGCCCTTGATTTCTTCTTCGTCTTCGGGATAGTCTTCGAGATTGTCGCCCGTTCCATCTGAGCCAGCCGATTTCGTAGCGAGTGCTTCTTCGTATGTAAGCTCTCCACAGTCAGAAATCACACAGGCACTCAGTGGCTTATCGCCAGAATCAGTCTTTTGCGACTCTAATTCGCGAACAATGGACTTTCCAGCAAGGACCTGACCAAAAACAACGTGCTTGCCGTCCAAATGCGGTGTCTCGACAGTAGTAATAAAGAACTGCGAGCCATTAGTGTTCGGACCAGCATTAGCCATTGAAAGGAGGAACGGAACAGAGTGTCTTTCTAATTAGTATTGTGTATACCGGCATAGGTAATAGAATAAAATACGTACTTGAGTTCAAAGTTCTCGTCGTCGAAGCGCTCGCCGTAGATTGATTCACCACCTGTGCCATTGCCAGCGGTGAAGTCGCCGCCTTGGATCATAAACTGTTTAATGATTCTGTGGAATCCTGAGGCCTACAGCACCGTCAGTAAATAGCATCGATAATGAATGGGTAGAACTGACCTTAAAGGTAAGAGGTTTTCCAGCATCACCCACGCCTTTCTCTCCTGTGCAAAGAGCGCGGAAGTTTTCGACAGTTTTCGGCACAACTATATATACTTAGTATATTTCAAGATGAGTTAGGCGTAGAAAATACCATCGTTGAACTAGAAAAGTCAGATCAGAATGCTAATAATGAATAATAGAAAGTACTGACCAACTCGAAGACGATGCGACCTTTGTTCGTGCCGCCGATTGAAATATCAAAGTAGACGTAAGGACGGGCTTTCACGATTTCAGGTTCACGAGAAACAGCTGCCATAATTGTAGAGCTTTTTTTGTTGTATTAGTTTGCTATTGAGGTGTATTGATCAAGAATATGAATCAATAAATACCAAGCAAGAAGGGGAAAGTTCCTGAAAATTCGATTCCACAATCGATGCGGCTGAATTGTGATTGTGTTGATTTGAGCGCTTTGCAGCTGTAATGCAGATGAAAGGAGTTGATTAATAAACACTACAAAAAATTTGTAAAAATAATAAAATACTCTGGTAAAAAGTAATACTATTTTTCTGTTGAATGATAATTCTTAACATTATACTTTAGTAGCTGCTAGCAATGAAGAGCAACTTTCTTCTGTATATAATGACTAATAGCTTACTCAGCAATACAGTTTGGTTCAGACTCTGAGACTGCCAAGACGGCTGTTATTTCCTGCTGAGCAGAAGTTAACGCAGTTACTTGTGATGTTATGTGACAGTAATTGAAAAAACCCTATTATAAAACCCTACAGTTTTTCATACAAAGACTGACAGTTGCTTCTTGCGGGCAAATTAAACACTCGTACTGCGCACTTCAACGCGGTCTTTTTCGGAAAAACGATATCGCGAATAAACGCCTCAGAGCATAACATCCGGAATTGTTCTTGCTTCTTTTGGCCCTTTTGATTTTTTGATATTGCTAATGTTGCGATATTTTTTTGTACTCGTCTATAGCCACAAATACACTACTAAAAAACATACTCTAATTTACAATAGTCCTCCTTTTCTTCGCACACAATCACGCATACTTTTGACACCGACGCCATCAACGTGACAACCCTTGCCCAATATATTTGTGCGGTTTTAGTTTTCTTTCACACTACTGCAGTGCTAATAACGCACAACTCCGCTCATCGCCGCATACGAACTTCCGTCACCAGCACGATTTGTCCGCTAACCCAGTCAAGCCTCCGTCTACCACTCACTCTTCCTCCTCTTCCTCTTCCTCTTCCATCAGCTCCTCCTCCTACTTTGCTTCCCCAAGCACACTTTTCATCGCCATCCTGGGCTGATTCTCACGATGGACGACACTGCCCTCGACGCGGCCAAAGCGGCTGCCCGGAGCCCGTCCTCGCTGCCAAAGCTCAGCCGGAGGGCTTCGATCAATCTAGCCTCGCTCTCGTCCGCCCATCCCCCGGTCTTCAGCAGGCTTGTCTCATCAAATGCGACCTACTCAGCAGCAAGCGCAGACGACATCATCAAAAACCAGCATCGCTACTATCGCCCAAAGGCTGATGTCAGAATCGCAGCGGCCCCTGACCCAGAGACTCACAACGCTGCTGCTGCCATCGCAGATGCAGTGCCTGCTTCTTCTGTTCCCATTGACTTTTCTCCTTCATCGCTGCCATCAGAACACGGCTCCTTCAGATCCTCCGGCAAAAAGTCTCTAGGATCGTCCACCTCAAAGTCAAAGTTCTCCCAAAGCAAGCTCAGCATCTCTCCCAGAGACACCTCTGCCGTGACCTTCGACGACGACGACGACGACGACGGCGATAATGATTCATACTACTCCGACGACGAGGTCAAATACGATCTCACTCTGACTGCAGAATGGAGTCATTTACTCGCCATAATGAAGCGCATGAAAGGCGTCATTCGCGGCTGGGCAAAATGGCAGAGCCAGAGCGCCCGAGGAAGGTACGATTCACTACTGCTCTCTTCTACTTTGCTAACATTTCTAGCGGATACTGCTTTACTGAGGAGTTCTCTGGAGCCCTTCTTTTTGAGCAAAAGGAATCCGTCTGCGTCCTTATCAACGACTTAAGAGGATGCACCGTCTCGCTCTCCCAAGTCTCCTCGACCGCCATCCAAGTAATTTCCTCCAGGGATGCGTCGAATTTCGCCATTATAGAGCTAGACTCTGCCGAGGAATTTAACAAATGGCTAGCCGTATTACTATCATGGTCGCCTCTGCGCGCTGCGGGCGTTGCAAATCGACTACTACGTTTCCGATATCCGAACCTTGATTTCCCCGTCGGCGCTTCCTCAAATACTCCCGCCACCACCTCAACAACCGCTGAAGCAACCAAACCCTCGACGAAGCACAAACCAGCAGAGACACCAGCTGTGGTTCGAACAATAAAAGTCGGACAGTTCGAATTATGGGATCCTCAATGGCGGCAATCTTCATCCTCGATCCAACAAAAACGAACAAAACAGTCGGCCTCGTCATCCCCTGCATCTTCCACCTCATCCTCCACATCAACATCATACACAACCCCCGTCACACGACAGAACTTTCGACTATGGGTTAAAGCGTCCTGTTTATTGAAAACGAACGGTGAACTGCAAATCTTTCCAGATCTACACGCAAGAGCTCCCATGGCAAACCAAACACCTGAGGGATTGGATTTTTATAAAGAGTCAAAATCAGCAGTGAGCAGCGCCGGCGGTTCAGCACAAGGGTCGCATCCATCGTCCGCAGCTGGATCCTCTGCTGCGTCCTCAGCTCCATCGCCGGTTGTGTCAAGCTCTTTTTTAAATAGCGGTAGTTCTCATTACACTATGCAACTCTCCACCATCCGACGGTCGGCGATCCAAAAAGCTGATCCATCACTCACAGGACGACAAAACTGCATCGTCATCTTTCTCAAAAAGACGGTCGACAAACACGGAGGCTCGCCCGCCGGAGTCAGCGCACAGCACATAGCCCCAAATTTATCTGGAAGTCTGCATCATCATCACCATTACCTTCATCATCAGTCACCTACAGTACCGACACCTAATGAGCCCGCAAAATCCCCAGACTTGTCTCCTGGAGCGTCAGTCGTTGTCACGCCAGTGTACTTTTATTTTGAATCGACTACTTTAACGGAAGTTTGGTTTGCTCTCTTTCGCAGCATGAGCTTACCGGAACTGTACGGCCCAGAAACAGGAAAAGTCATGGGCTCTTTCCGACAAGCAAGGACTTTGAACGTGAGAGTTATCGATGGAAAAATCATGGGAGCTAGAGGACCTGGATTGAGCATGGAGTCTTCATACATGCCAAAGGCAATAGATTCTTATGTCGACATCTCGCTGAACGATAAAGTACGAGCGCGAACAAGAGTTAAATATGGCACTGCAAAACCTTTTTGGAGAGAAGATTTCTCGTTTGTGTATGTATCTCATTATTTTACTGGATTTTATTAACGTTTCTAGGGATCTGCCGTTTTTGGTTAATTCAGTGAAATTGACTCTGCGACACCGAAATCGAAAAACAATCGACCTGCAGACCGACTCTTCAATCGGCGAAGTTAAGCTATTAATGTCAGATATACATCAAGACTCTGATTTAGAACGCTGGATCCCAATCTTCAACCCTGCAAGAGGGTATACAGGAAAAACGGGAGAACTGTGTGTAAAAATGCAGCTCCTTGAGTATACTATCCTTGCTGGGCGGGAATATGATAGAATTCTTGAACTCTTGTTGGATTTTTCTAATAAGCTTACGCTTAATATCACGGATATGACCGGCGATATGAAACAATTGCCGGAAATCCTGCTTGATATCTTTCAAGCAAGCGGGAAAGCAACGGAGTGGCTTATTTCTCTGGCTGAAGAAGAGATCTGGGAGCGAGGAAAGTTTACAGGTGGAACTAATCCGGATCTCACATCTACAAAGGCTACACATACTTCACGTACAAAACCAGTCCCGTCTTCGAATGTGATTGTGACTCGCCCGATGTCAAAAAATCCGCCTCCGATGACGCGCTCTAATGCACAAATAAACATGTCTACGCCGGTCAGCACTACAGAGGAAGTCCACTCGAATATCGGAATGTCGCGAGTTTCTTCGCAAGAGTTTGAACGAAAGAGCGAGTCGAGCGGTGCAAGTACGCTTTCTCCTGGTACTCTATCTCCCCCTGAAGGTGCGCGATCGCGGACTGATCTACTAGATGATTTATCGCCAATGAAGAATATGCCGGAAAGGATCGCGGTCATTGCAGATGCTAATTTGTTGTTCCGGGGAAACTCGTTGTTGACAAAGGCGCTTGATGCTCATATGCGCAGAATTGGTCATGACTATTTAGTGCAGACTCTTGGATATACTTTACAGAATATTGTGAACGAGGACTTGTATATTGAAGTTGATCCGCAAAAACTTGAAGCCCAACCACGTCACCCTGGGGCGATGTCTTTGGAAGAGAACTGGGCGCGTCTTGATGCGTACTTAGTGACCGTGTGGACTAAAATTCGCCAGTCAAACTCGAAATGTCCACCTGGCCTTCGTCGGATATTTCACAATATTAGGATGCATATTGAAGAAAAATATGGCGAATTTTTGTCAGCGGCTTCGTATACTGGAGTTTCTGGGTTTTTATTTTTACGGTTCTTTTGTCCAGCAGTTTTGAATCCGCAGTTATTTGGCCTCGTCGAAGATCATCCAAGTCCCCGTGCGCAACGTACTCTAGTCTTGATTGCAAAGGGCATTCAAGGCCTTGCGAATCGAACTACGTTTGGCGCAAAGGAGCCGTGGATGGCTCCTATGAATTCGTTCTTGAATGATCGTGTTTCAGAGTTTAAAGAGTTTATCGTGGAAGTATCAACCTGGCGCACGCGTGTGTACACCCGTGGAGCCGCGAATCAGAAGACATCCTCCGGCGCAGCAGATGATTATCAAGACGACAACGAGATCGAAGCTAGTGAGAGAAGTCTAGCGATGGTACCGTTTCAGATTCCAAATACCGTGTTGACAAGGTTGCCTCCGTCCTTTAGAGATAGTGCGCCGAGTCTACCCTATTTAATTGATCGACCAGCTACAATTGCGGCGTTGGCTGATATCTGGCTACGATGGTATGATGCACGAGTACGGGCCAAGACAGCGCAGCGAGCGATGGCGGCAGCGGCGGCTAAGAAGCGAGACTCCGAGACAGATGTGTTTGACGACGAGGATAAGACTGTTGCAAAGAAAAGAGCAGAGAGTGTTAAGAGTCATCAGTCGTTGATTGAGAATCTTCCGGATACGTATACAGATGAGTCTGACGTTGGATCGGTTGATGACGCGACTTCTTCGTCCGACGAAGAAGAAGGGTTTGTGAGTGACGACGAAGAGGACGATGAGGAAGGTTTGGTTGCACAGTTTGGCGGTGAGAACTTCGAAGGACGTAAGCGCTCAGGTCCACGTCGGACATACGGTCGTCGACGAACTGTGTTTGAAGATGAGGAAGACACGCCGTCTGGGATTTTATTCACTGGCGCCTTAGTCGAGTTTCATCGGGAATGTATTCGTCTTCGCGAGGAAGTTCAGAGATTGCGGAATATGATGACGATTCCGGAGATGCCATCTGATGTGCCGGAAGAGACATGGGATTATTTTGTGTCGAATTTTTTGAATTTTGACGAATTCAAGTTTACGAAACGCGGGAACGTGCTGAAGAATCTACTACTCACGACAGCGAGCGGGTCAGTGAAGACAAGCAGTGAGAGCTCGAGTGGAAGAAGTTCAGTGAATGGTGGATCGTCGGTGGCCAGTCGAGAGTCAAAGTGGTTAGGACAGACGTCGACGTCGCCGTCATTTTCGCGAACGATCGAGCGAACTGAGCAGGATTACAGCTACTTTCCGTATGTGCCTGCTACTTCTGCGTCGACTGCGACGACATATGCGACGACGAGTTCGGTGGAGATACCAAAGCAGCCAAAGAGCTCTCGAGGGCTGGGATCGTCGCAGAATAGGTTTTCGCGGGATCTATCCACGATCGATTCAGTGCCGAGTGTCGAGTCGAATAATTCCACTGGCAGCACGAGTGCCGTGCCGTCGAGTGTTGGTGGCGCGTCTATTGCAACACATTTGAATAATGAATCCGGATCGTCGGAGGGATCGCTTCGAGACTTGTCATCGTCGGTGTCGCGTAGTCTTGGATCGATATCGAAGAAGAGCAAGTCGATCAGACTGCAGTCCTGGCGCAAGTTTTTGGGAGGCGGCTCATCGAGTGGAGGAGGAAGCGGACATCAAGGGCATGAACGGGCGAAGGAATGAATTCATTTTTGAAAAACTCGCCGCGGATAATGAGGAAGAGCGAAATTGTATAGTTATGTTTATTTATTCTGTATTATATTGCTATCTGTTTCATCTAAGTGCGTTGATAGGTGTTTTGTTTTATTGTTTGTAATCATATTGCATGCTCATTATTTCACTTCTCACTTCTCAATCCCTGGTTTCTAGAATAAACAATCGCCTGAAAGTCAACAGCCGATAGTTCTCGCAAAGCAATTAAAGACAAGGGTGACTTTGATCTGTATTCATCAGCACCCGAGAAATCGTATGTCTCAGCTCTGGCTGTCTAGCTCACCGCAACCACATTATTCCGGACACCCTGCTCCTCAAAAATAGCTAGCCACGACACTAGCGGCGTGCCTACTACGCCCTGTACCCAGAGCGCACACATGGGATGTGAGTGGTGCCGTTTCGGACTCGCTCACGTGGAGAACACGCGGGAAAGCGCCGGCCGGATGTGATTCGACCTTTGCTTTCGAAGTGCGTGTCTGGTCCCGGTTTTTTCCCGGCGGATTTTCGGGTGTCTGTATTCTACTTGAACAGTCATAGCTACAAGAATATATTAGTGTAAGATAATATGGTAAGAAATGGTACAATAAATCATTAAGCAATTAAACCTCAGCCATACTGATCGATCCCTTCTCATTCGAGTGAATCATCTCCTTCAGATCAGGTAACACCTCATTATACATTCCCAATTCATTCCAGATCTTCTCCAGACGCTCAAGATCCTTCTTTCCTTCACCAGTAGTGTCGTTGAACACCTCGTCCATCTCCTCAAGACTGAGGCCCTTGGTCTCCGGAACAAGGAAGTAGATGTACAAAGCACCAAATGTAGTCAACATACCAAAGAAAATGTAGGTTCCGTACTTCATAGTCTCAAGCATGTCAGAGGTAGCCATACCCACAGCAAAGTTGTTGAGCCAGTTTGACGAAGCACCGATAGAAATACCCTTGGCGCGAACTCCGAGAGGGAAGATCTCGGCAATGACAATCCAAGCAGCAGGTCCCCAAGAATATCCAAAGTGAACAACAAAGAGCCACACAAACACAACAGCAACCCACGCAGCTCCCTTATGGTTGTCCCAGTTGCCGTCAAACGAAGCAGAGATACCGGCAATGATGAAATGGCAAGTGGCCATACCGATAGCACCAGCAATCAGCACAAACTTTCGGCCAAGGTTGTCAATATAGAGCACAGCGGGAATAGTAGCCAAAAACATAACAACGCCAGCAACACCAGAGGCAAGAAGAGAGACAGTGTTTCCGGTAAGTCCAAGATCCTGGAAAATGAAAGGAGCGTAGTACAAGATCGCGTTAATACCAGTCCACTGCTGAAACATCATGACAAGAATAGAGACAAGAGTGCGCTTGAATAAAACAGGGTTAGTGAACAGACGCGCGTAGGCATGGAATCCAAGCATGAAGTCCGACTTGAAAGTGTGGTCCTGGTACTGTGGAAACAGACGATGAGAAGTCTCCTCGTCAAACATGTGCTGCGCCTTGATCTCGAGGAACTCGAGCACAACAAGCTCGTGCTCGGTATCAGTGCGACGAATGCGGGCAATGGTCTGCAGACACTCCTTCTCGCATCCGATAGACATGAGCCATCGAGGAGACTGCGGCATGAACATCATACCGATTCCAAGAATCAGAGCAGGAAGAATCTGGATGCAGATTGGAATAAGCCATGCAGCCTTGGACTGCGAAGCGCCAGTGCCGCCGATGAAGTTGGTTCCGTAGCCAATCCAGTAGGAGATCATAATGCCAGCGGTGATGGAGAGCTGCTGAAGCGCTACCAAGGCACCGCGTATCTCAGCGGGCGCAAGCTCGGCGTTGTAGAGAGGCACGACCATCGAGAGCGAACCGACACCGAGACCGGTGACGAAGCGACCGCCGAGGATGTAGGAAGGAGCCTGGGCGCAGGCCTGGACAATGACACCAACGATGAAAACGGAGACAGCGACGGCGACACAGAGCTTGCGGCCGAGTTTATCGGCGATGTAACCGTTTGAGAGGGCACCGATCCAAGCACCAAGTTCAAGGATGGCGGTGAGAAGACCACGCGCGGTGGGGTTGCTGATAGATTCGGGGTGGACGGTGGCGGCGAAGGAAGTCATGTTAAGAATCTGGCCAAACATGCCCTGATTGTAACCGTAGACAAGACCACCGAGGGACGCGAAAATGGCGATACAGAAGATCTGGCTATTGGCGATGAGACCGCGGATGCCCTGAGGGCCGGCAAGACGCTGGCGACGGTCTGAGATGCCATTGGGAAGGGTGTTTCCGCCTGCTGTTGGGGCCATTTTGAGTGAGTGAGAGTAGTTGTGAAGAAGTAAGCCGGGCAGGAACCGCACCACTACTTATACAAATCTTCAAACTAAGCCAGGAGTGTTGTGGAGAAACTCTGGATGCGGGGAGTATTGCGGGGCCCCGCAACCTGATTAGCCTTTGCCGGCTGAACAGGGCTCGATACGGCAAAATTTATCCGCTGAATTATGTCATCTCGAGGGAAGATTTTCCACATTGGCCAAGTCGCACGCCCAATAGGGATGATGAGATGACTATGAGAAGAGTGGAATGAATACGAGAACGAAGAAGAGGAAGATGACTAATGAGTAGAACAAGAAGAAGAAGAAAAATAGTGATGGCAAACAGTAGACAGCAGGCAAAGAAGACTGAGATTGAGCCTGAATTCGTCGACGGAAAAAGCTCAGTCGCTGTCGCGCTTGGATGCAATTCCTACGAAGTGCCGATGAATATTATGAATATTGCTGCAGGAAACTGCGATCTTGTCGGGTCATGCGCAGCCGATTGCCTGCGTCGCTGCTGGGATAAAAAGCTCACTCGCTGCTGCTGCGATATAAGCTCACGTCCCTGATCGGCAGCGCCACGGTCGACGGTGGCGGATTATGCAGACTAAATAAACACCTGCTCATCGCCCCCCAGCAACTTCATCCGCCGGCTAATGTGGCAGCTAGCTCATCATTCTCCATAATCTGCAGCACTAACACCGCCGCCTTTGCAGCCAAAACCCTTACTCGTTCGTCAGCATTCGCCACGCGTTCAGTTTCCGGCCGTTCTGCAGCTCGTCCTCTTCGTCGCTCATCACCCGCCACTCGCCTCGCGTCCCTGCTCCGCCCAGCACGCCAACCCGGTCACGTGCCCACGGGGCTTGGCCGTTGCCATACTCTATCCACTTTAGCCCGAGGCTCTTGGTCACGCATCGTTCGAACTCAGCGTCGATCTGCCTTAACTTTAGCGTGCGCTCCAGCGCGTTTTGAAACAAATACACAACATCCACGTAGTGGTGTGACCGTCCGTGGTAGAGCTCCATCGGAAATGGGTTCGTCTTGTCAAAGTGGTAAAAGTAGGCTGGAATATCGCGTGCTTTAGCCTCGTACTGCTCCCAGCGCGCAAGCTTGTAGGTATGCGAGTGGAAATACACCGCGCCTACAAAGTCGCACATGTTCTGTCTTTGTTCTGCTGAATGCGGTGTTGGAGTCACAATCAGCGTCCGCATAAACTCATACACCCCTGAAATTACCGTAGCAGCCTTGCTCACCGGCAAATCTGCGTAATGATCCAGATTGTAGTGCCGCAGCAGCTCCTTAATCCTCCCCGCTACCTTCGGCCCAAACATATTCTCTAGCTGGCTGTATATAATATAGTTTGGATTTGGCAGCCGTGACAGTACCGAGTCGTACAGTTTAAAAAACATACTTCCCTATATCCTGCGTTAGCAACCTCTTACTCTCACGTATGCTTTTAAACGAACCTCGAAAGCACAGTCACCGATCAGAATCGACTCTAGCCATTCACATTCATATGTACGTCGACAGACATCGTCCAAACTATGCTTTTGCTTGAAGAGAACTCCGTCCTGCAACGGATGCAACAACAAGAACGAGATATTCGTGTCAACTATAGTCTTTGCATCCAGCTTTCTGATCGCCGCCAGTCTATCGCCAGTCCAGCCTGGAATAGCGATTCTGGACACATTTGCTCGATAAATAGAATCGAACGCCGCCTGCTCTTCCTCAACCGTGTGAATCGGCAATACTGAAGCATCTCCACTCTGCAGGATCGCACGCTTAAACAAAGCACTGCCACTATTTTCTCGCGACCAATCGCATATAATTAAGTACGAAATTATAATAGCGCCGGCACTTTCGCCAAATGCAGTGATATTGCTCGTATCACCGTTAAATCCAGGCAGAAACTTGTGAAGCCATTGAAATGAGTGAATCGTGTCCCAGATACCATAGTTTCCTGCGATTTCGCCATTTTTCTTTGCATTCTCAGCAAGCTCGCGAGAAGACAGGAAGCCAAATACCCCAAGCCGATAGTTGACGTTTGCAATAATGACTGGCTGATCTGTATCAATGGACATCTCGACAAGTTTGGTAGGATCTACTAGATTAGTGACTGCTTCCATATTTTTTGAGAAATACACACCTTCAAGACCGTAATTTGCGCCACCGCCCACTTTCAAAGCACCTCCATGCACCCAAACCATCACAGGTACCTTAATCTTCGCATCCTCAAGAACACGCGTAGGCACAGTAATTGACAGATTCAGGCACTTGAACTCGTCATATTTAGGCACAATTGGCGGAAGTCTACGTCCTCCGTAGGGATGACCATCAATAAACGGACCATTGTAAACCTGTGGACAGGTATATCCGTACTCTGTAAAATCGCGCTCGTCATTGCCAAAGTGCTCTTTCACGACTGACTGCCTGAACCTCTCGCTCACTGTAGCAAATGGAATACCTCTGAACTGCACTGTTCGACCGTCTGCGCTCTGCACACCAACGATTGGTCCTAGATCAGGATGGTTGTAAGTGTACCTTGGCGTGGTAGAATATTCTTGACTTTCGCCCTGGAGAAAGTACAGCGGATCTGACTCAACATCTGCAGCCATAGAGGTCAATACTTCGGATACTTCAGGAATTACTGCTTCTTCTATCGCCATTCTAAATCACTATTCTATAACTGTGTAGGTGTTGTGTTGAGTGCTGACTGCTAAGCTGGAAATGGAGACGCTATCAAGCAGCCTGAGCCGCACATTATTCTACTCGTCGTTGTTGACCCGCGGATTGTGACACTCGCTACGCTGTATGATATTCTAGAAACCGATACAGCCCATAGAAGACATGGACTATGGCAATATTCTAGATTATGGCAATATTCAATTGTGGTTGCATATTAGCGAATATGCAATTAATTGCAAAACTCGACGAAAAAGAAGCTTCCGGTAGCCGATATCTGCCGACATGCCGCAGCATATTACCGACTTGTCAACAGTATCAGGCATTTCAGTGTCTAAATCATGATAGACTGATTGAGTAATTTATTCATAAGGCAGTACATAATTAGTCGATTGAGTAATGCACTCATAGACTGTACTCAATTACATAGCAAATCCTTTAGTCATGGCAGCTGCAAGGGTGACGCCATAAGCACCAATAGCAAACAAAGTACCTAAGTTAACCAAAGTAGAGATTCCGTGAATCATTCCAAACTTCTTGTTGAGGACCTTCATGTCATCACTCACATCGGCGTCGTAGTACTTCTTGGACTCCTTGGTCTCCTGCGCCTTGCGCTCCAACATCAGTTTCACGGTCATAGGTCCAATGAACAACAAATTGACAAGAGCGGTGAGGGATGTAAATCCAAGCAGATATAGCGACTTCTTGTCAGACATAATGGAAAATGGCGAGGTCAAGGCCAGGAAAGGGGGAACGATTGCCTGCATAGCAAAGTACGGAGGGAAGATCTTGCGCTGCAGAGCAGCAAAGTGCTGCCGGGGAAGAGCTCTGAAAGACGTGATTCCAACAAAGAACGACTGATAAACAGTTGAACCAAACCTGTGATATCATCAGCATGAATATCCTGTAACTGATATCATCGGAACACTCACAAAATCGAGTACGCAAACAAGTGGTACGGCGCACCGGTCGAAAGAGTAGACATCGCAGAAGCCATTTGATCAGTCAATTAAACAATTATATATATGCAAACAATTTTGGTATTCAATTGTAGAATTTCGTTGTGCAATTCAATCAGGCAGCGTTCTATCGAAAAGGTGTCAGAGCCTATCGGACCATCTCTACGTGCCCAACTGTCCGTATTAGGGGGTTTAACACACACACAAAACTGCGTGCATCTGTGATTAAGGGGTTTGGAATAAGGTGGCTTTGTCTGGCAATGGCAGATGATCTGATTAAGCTGATTACCCGGCCATATCTAATGACGTAAACCTTCAGCTATTGACAGGCTATTTCATTTACGAAAACAGCTAAAAACTACCAACAAGAACAGTACTCCTTCACGACTTACATGTTTCAGCATATTCAATGTTGACGGCATCAGGCTTGCTCTCGTCTACGCTGGACCGTTCATCCTAAGGATTAAAAGCCGTGCTCTTGAACTTTCTAGCGCTAACTCCTCTCTCAAACAGCACATCTAGCCCGGCATATATGCGACCCTTTGGCTGAGGAAGGCGGAAATAGGTCCAGACAGCACAGAGAATGCAGCCGCCTGACTAGAAAAAGCCAGATCGAGCAACCCAGTTTCACGCCGACGGGGTTCAGCATTGGGAGATGTTAGTGACAATGCCATGCACATATTGCGGGCAAAGACCACCGACTTGGTTTGCAAAGGGGTAGATGACAGTTCAGCGACCAGTGAGTAACAGACTGGTGCAACAGCGGAATCATAGTGTAGATGAGAAGCATACAGCCAATGGCAGACAAAACGGCATCATTCTCTCGACCAGCAAATGCGGTGCAGTCAATGACTAAAAGAACAAAGCTCATACCAAGCTATCCAGAAAGTTACAACGTCCGACGGCCAAACCAGCTCAGTGTTTCAAAAGCATACTGGCCAAGAGACTTGGTAAAAGCGTTTGACCGATCCATACCAGCTTATTTGTAGAAATTGGTAGAGTATCCCATAAGTGTAGAGCCATAAAGTGTCTGGATCATTCATGTCATACTGACAAGCTCAGCGCGTCGAAGACTGATGAACAGGTCCCAGTAGGTATTGCCGGCTTAGATTTCTTTCTCCATCTCGTTGGTGTGTTCTGTCATTGAAATTATTTGATCAAAAAGATCTTACTGCTGTGAGTGGTGAGATGGCGAAGAGATTGGCGCGCATCATTGACCTGTCTTTTGCAAACTAATCACCGAGGAGACTCAGGGGCGATCCAGATTTCAGCCTTAGGACGAACAGGCAAAATCCACTGTAGCGCAAACGGAATTTTGTAAACCGACTGATCATCTCAAGAAAGCAAGCATTTAAAGACACCGGAAAAGATGAACTGACCTAAGACCCAGCAAAGATTGACGTAGGTAGTACGATAATGCGCGAAGATGAATAGAACATGTTTCAGATGCATATGTTCTAGTAAGGGTTAGGAACCCTCCTAAAAAAATGAGCAACTAAACAAGAGACTCTGGAAAGAAGACTATGAAAATGAAGGCAACACGGTGCATCGAGGTACCAATCAGGGTCATCCGGTAGCCGAAACGGTCAGTAGGGTTTATAGGACGGTATTGGCGATATGCCCGGAATATCCTCAAAATTGGACTATCTCTCTAAGCTGGGTGTTGACGTTTTCTGGATCTGCCCTATGTACGACTGTTTCCAGGCTGACATGGCTACAATATTCGCTACTACGAAGATGTCTACGCACCATATGGTACCGTCCAAGATATGGAGACTCTCATCAGAGGCTCATTCCCAAGACATACGAATCATGCTTGATCTTGTCATCAACCACACTTTTGAAAAAAACGCCTGGTTTCAGGAATCTCGCTCCGGCAAGATACAGGTGAAAGACTGCCTCCAAACAACCGGCGATCGCGGTGGCAGCCCTTGGGAATGGGACAAAGCTACTGAAGAGTATTATTTGCATCTCTTTCCTATAAAGCAGCCTGATATCAATTAGGAAAATGAGGATACTAGAGACCCTTTACAAATCTGCTATGAAATTTTGGCTTGAGATAGGTGTTGAGGGTTCCGCATTGATGCTGTCAACATATACAGCAAGCCTGATGAGCTTCAGTATCCACCCTTAGTGGTTCTTTCCAGCCAGAAGCTTTACTATACTGCATGGCTCGCGAAGGATGAGTTCCTGGGAGAGATGAAAACCGTGGTCGGAGAGCTTCGTCACACGCCTAATATGGCTCGAGTATTGAAGCACGTCAGCGCCAAAGCACGCCAGCTCGAGTGATCTTTCAGTTTGATTTTGTTGATGTTGGACAAGGACATACTCACAAATATCAGACTACGTTCAAGAACTACACTTTGCGCGAGGTCAAGGACGCAATTGGCAGAACCGAAGAAACCATTTGCGGCACCGATGGATGGACGGCTGCACTCTGCGAGAATCATCAGGCGCGGTCGGTCTCGTGGTGTACCGATGATAGCCCGGAATACCGAGTCATTGGTGCTGAAATGCTGACATTGACGCAGGCTTGTTTTAGCGGAACTCAGTTAATTTGTCAAAGGTCATAAAATCGGAACGGTCAATGCTCCCAAGGAATCGCACCTCGATGAAAACTGCAAAGACTTTGAGAGTTACCGTTTTGTCAAGATGCTGAAAGAGCAATATGGAGATTACGAGAATGAGAGTGATATAGTATTTACCTCACTGCAGCATTTGGCCAGAGAGCGTGCGAAAATTCCTGTTGCAAGAGATGGAAAGGCAAAGTTTGAAGGATTCTCTGAACAGGCTGGCAAGGAGGTGGCAGAGCCTTGGATGAAGGCACACCCTCCCGCAAATGAGATTAATGTGGCAGATCAGCTTGATGATCCTAACAGTGTTTTTGCATTTTGGCAAAAATTTCTTGAATTTCGACGCGAGCATTTGGATCTACTAGTCTATGGAGATTATGAAGTTTTGAACGCGGACTACCAGAAGACATTCACTTGGGTGGAGGAGCGTATGGATGGTCCAGAGGCCGTGGCAGGCTTGAATTTTACGCCGGAAAGCACAATTCGTCTGATTTGGAATTTGTCGAAGGAGAGGCGCTTAATATGTGATGGCTTGGTCTAACAACGAAGACAAGGCTAGTGGTGAAGATCTTGACTATTCGAGGGTAGAGCCTATTTTGTAGATGCTTGAAAAATGAACAGTTATTTTAAGAATTGAATTGGGTAATATTAGCAGAAGATAAAGCCAAGAAATTGTAATTTTACTCTGCTTCACAACTTGGCTATTTCGCCTTGCTCGGCCGATCGAGCCGCACTCGGAGACAGACCTCATTCATGACTCGATGAGATCTTTCAGTTTTCCTTCTCTGCTTGTTCCTGTTCTACGTTTTTTCTAAAAAACATTGAATAATCCTTCTAATATTCAAGGGTTTGAGGGGATACCACTTGTTGCTAATGCGATACTTGCTAACGTGCAGGTAAGTGCGACTTTACAATTTGAAGTACTTTGTACCGATCCCTTCATAGAGCTGCGCCTTCTATATGACTGCCCATCACGAGTTTGAGATGGATGCCGTTTCAGAAAAGTCCGCTGCAGTGGTGGGATGCCTTGCTCTCAATGTGAGCATTTTGATGTACCATGCATATATTCCAAGACAGCTACCAAGCGCAGCCCTGCGATGAGAGGGCGCTTGGTTGCACAGCTGCGCGACGATACAACAACTACATCTCTTATATCTCATGCTGTGTGTACTACTAAAATTGAAGAGCTCATATCATCAAGCTATAGTCAGTCACCCAAAATCATTTTTCTGCATAATTATTCAGAAGCGTTTTTTCTTAGTCTGGTGCCGGCATACGAAGAGGTGGTATATCCACTGAACCCAGTTTTCGCACCACACGAGTCACAAGAGGCGGTAGACAACATGGGCGAAGAAAAAGAAGACGCCGCTTTGATATATGCATTTGCAGCTGCCACTATCAATATGACGCAAACATATTTGACGCTACTTGACGACAAAGCATGGCAAATCTGATAAGTCATAGTGTAATAGCGCATCGCCAAGCCGATACTACAGTCTGCACTGATGACGGGGCGTTCTGCGATCTGAAACTAACAACAAAGAGAGATATGAATTGTGTCTTCATTAAGATGCGTGAAATTTCCTTTAATCATATCCAAAAAAGTTTTCCGATTCTGAGAGAAGGAATATCCATGCTCCAATCCATAGATTTACAATTAGATTCGTCAGATGGTAAAGCAAACGAGAGAGAAATCTAGTGAGTTTGTAGTAGGGTTTTATAGCACTTTTGGCCCAGTTTATTTATGCGTTTTAGCGCATTGAAAAAACGCGAGAGACTATTTTCGTGAAAAGTTTGCAGTATTGCAAGCTATGAACACACCAGTAATCTTTCAAGGTTTGATCGATAATCCATCTCAACAAATGGATTGGTCTGCTACGGCAGCTCAAGCCTATTAGATATTTCGAGAGTTGCACCGGGCCCGAGAAAGCTGTTTTAGACCTAAGAAAGCCGCGTCGGCCCCGAATATTCGCCTCCAGAACTTAATGAGCTCAGCTGGGTGAATCTTTTTGCACTGCAAATTTTCATCTCGGGCGAATATTATCTGCTTTGGGGGATATAACGTGGAATAACAGCTACTCGCATATACCGTAATCAGTTTCATTAAAGGTGTCGATGGATTCGCTTAGAACAACACCGCAAGGCTTTCTGGTAAAGACGGAGTTTCAATTGATGATGACATTACACCTATCTAAGCTGATGCAGCCAAAAGAATCATCAGACTACTAGGAAACACAAAATCAGATATTTGGTATGATACTGAAAATGTCTGCCGTGATTTAAGTTGCAATATAAATGCACTTGCAGAGAAGAGTGCCATAAACATAGTAAACTTCTCCAGAGGTTGCATGTAAGCACAATGCACCAGATATAAGCTTACGATATCATGCATTGTGTCTAGCTGTTCTGCGGCGTTAATAATATTTTCCGTAACTCCACGTCTTAGCGCACAGCTTAAATCCTAATAATGAAAGCATGCTAGCGCTAGCGTGGGACAGCGCGATAGACAAATTCTATCGACACAATCTGCATACTAACAGGGTTCACTTTTTGCAGTACAAAAAGGATTTTGAAGGGCTTTGACTCAAAACTGTGCATTTCGCTTCTAAACTAGTCTTCGGGTGGTCCACGCTCAGAAACAGCAAGTACACGGCAACACGCTACAATAGCTAGCGCTATATGTTGTAAGAACCCTACTATACGTATCTAATAAAGCCCTAATAAAAACCGTACTAGAAGCCTGTTATGCTTATTCTGTGGTTGGGCTTGTTCTACATTTTGAAGTCTGCCCCTGTCTTCAAAGTTCTACTGAAAACACCAACAAAAATGGCTTCATGCGGCCATAATTATTTTGGTGCAAAAAATGCCAGTGGAAATTTAAACGTTTTTAATTAATGAGTCGTTAGAATATCTCGCGCGAATAAAGGCTTTGTGTTCCATTCCCAGCTCGCTGCCGACCATTGCTTTCCCCCGCCCAACCGCTGCGCAGCGGAGTTAAAGCTCAAAGTCCACAATTGCCCAATTGTTTTGTGTCAGTCAGCATTATTCCGCGATGATCTTTCAGAACATTAACGGAAAGCTGTTCACGTTCTCGCCCTGATCTGCTGAGCAGTGCATCCGTAGATAAACGCCAGACCCACGCCTTTTGCCATCTTGTGTCCTCACGCTTCTTCCTTCTATTATCACAATGGGCTCATCAATAAACCAATCCCTAAATAATGAGAAGAAAATTCAGAAAATTGAGGCTCCGTCAGTCGATCCAGCAGTGCCAGAGCTTCTGCCTCATGAGCTGTATCCTCCCGATGAGGGAGCTACGGGTATGTGCCTTCTACTTCCGCTGTCTACTCATGGACTAATTTTGCAGCATGGCTATGTGTCTTGGGCGCATTCTGCAGCGTCTTCTGCTCATTTGGATATATCAATGTGATCGGTCTCTTCACAGAGTACTACTTGACCCACCAGCTCAGTAGCTACTCACCGTCGACGGTGTCCTGGATTGCGTCGATCGAGACCTTTGTAGTCATCTTTCCCGGTTTCATCATCGGTCGCATCTACGACCTTTACGGACCTCGTATCCTCATTATGACCGGCACAGTGTTCATCATCCTTGGAGTCTTTGCCACCTCGGTATCAAAGACTTACTACCAATTTATACTTGCCCAGGGCATTTGCACTGGAATTGGCGCTTCCCTTATCTTCAATCCGTCAATCGGCGCTCTGTCAGGTTGGTTTAGATGCAAACGAGGAATTGCACTTGGCATCGCCGTCTCAGGATCCTCTTTAGGAGGTGTCGTCATGCCAGTAATGTTCCGCAGAATCACGGATTACTCAACTTATGGCTGGGCTGTTCGCGCTATCGGATTTCTTATGCTTGCAATGCTCATCATATGCTGTCGTACGGTAAGTTCCCGCATACGCCCTGCTAAATCCATGCCTCAGACAGATCAGCAGCATTTCAGTATTTACAACGCCTATATACACCCTTTTAAGGACCCCCAGTTTGTCCTGCTCATTTTTACCATTTTTTTCCTTTATTGGGGCCTGTTTGTACTAATCGGATATATTCCTTCGCACGCCATGTACCATGGTTTTTCGGAAAATCTTGCCCTGTACCTGGTTGCCATTATGAACGCGGCTTCGGTCTTTGGTCGTCTGATCCTGGATTTTTGGCAGATAAATTTGGTCGATTTGACGTTTTTTTAGTCGCTGGTGCAGTAACAGCAACTCTCGTTTTAGCACTCTGGCTTCCTGCGACTGGACACATTGCAATTATTCTTTTTGCAGTGTTTTTCGGCTTTTTCTCGGGATCTCTTATATCTGTTATGCCTGCAATTGTGGCTGAAGTCTCTCCAATCAGAGAAATTGGTACCAGATGGGGCGTCATTTCCGCCAGCGGAGCAGTCAGTGCTTTGAGCGGTTTACCAATTGCAGGCGCAATTGTCACTTCTAACGGCGGTAAGTACTGGGGAGCGGCGATCTTTGCTGGAGTAGCCCTTTTTGCAGGCGTTGCAATTTGCACTATTGTTTTTCTGCTGAGAAGGAGAGAGTTGAAACTGATTGCAGAACAGCAAAAAGGGAGTGACATAGTAGGGCTTTAGCAAGGTTTCGTTAGAGATAGAGAAATAGGCAGTAATAAAGCACTTCTAAACTTGGGGTAGGGTATATCCACCAACGAGACTTGAACAAGGCATGCTATTTCCAAATAGACTGACAGGCCCACGAGCCTATAAATCTGCGCCAGACCACCAATTTTTTTCTTCCTCTTCATTGCTGCCACCAGCATCAACACCCTCACAGCAATAATCAGCTTTATGCCCATCAATTTAGGTTCGGCAGTTCAATTCAGCAATATCTTATATCTTCAAAATCACTCAAGTACTCCGCAGAATTCAGAAGGCGACCTTCTTCAACATATCCACCTTCATCATCCATCACCACATGATAACAGCAACACAACCACAACTACGATATTTCTATCAGCATCTTCTCGAAGCACCAACCCAGTCATTCCTCTATCAGCAAACCTCAACAGCGCCACGAGCTCGACCTTGCTCCTCGACATTCACCATCTCCATCCAGCCGGGCCCTCGTCAACAACACAGTCAGCAATATTTTCTTTTATAATTCTGCTATCTTCTAGTTAATATTTCGCCATATATGCTAACATGTACACTCTTGTTTAGATGCTATTTAGTTTTTTTCGATATCCTCTGTTCTGTTCTGTTTTGTATGCTGTGTTCTGTTTTCTGTTCTATTTTCTGTCTATTTCAATAACATAAATCTACTTTAGCATACATCGTTCCAAAAGCAATAACCAGCACCTCTTGGACATATTCTCAGCAACACATGATTCCTCCATGATTTGTATCTTTCTTCATCTTGTATTCTTTGCTGATTTGTGTTCCAGTGCCATGTATCCACTTTTATTTGCCAGTTAGTTTGTACTCCTGGTTTGCCCAATTTTTTTCTTTGCTTTCTTCTGCTTTTCATTTTTCCTGTTATTAGCATGTACAGGATATGGTCATGACCATCGTAGATCGTAAATAGTTGAGTTTTTTTGGGTCCGTCTCAATCTCTGACAAGAACAAGTAGGACTGAGGAAGATTAACCTTTTTATGAGGAGTAGGTTGACTAATCCCGGCTTTTCTGTCTTGTAGCAGACTCTTTTTTATTGACGGAGGCGCTTCAGCGTCTCTTATATGTAAAATAATCCCAACCCTACTCCATATAATGGGAATAAGAGTATGATGAATAGATGTGGAAGTCCTTGTATTCATACAAGAGCTGAAATAAAAAAAATATTGATTTTTTGGTTCTGAGCAGCTAAATTTGCCGTTACAATACAGTAGTTATAGATACTTCCTGCCATCAAGAGAACGTGAGAGCGTATCTAATTCAACAGCACGTATTCTAGAGCTGTAGCAAAGTTAATGCTACTGCAATAGCAAGTTCAGTATGAGACCAGGTGAAGTGCATAACGGTGGAACGCTGTGTGAGCTGTCCAAATCTTATCAGCGGAAGCCTTGACGGGATGAGAGAACTTTAACATCAACGTTTATTGAACTCGCGTGCATAGGCGATCAAAAGTACTAACCCCTTCCTACTAATCAATAAGATTACAAACCCTTAGAAAGTCAGCACGGACGCGTCCCCTACCTATTCCCCCAAACTCCGGAAACCGCCTTGCAAAAATATTTCGCGACTACAGCAGTAGCAAAAAATAGAAACTAGAACACCTACGATTCCAGCGTGGTCTCCCACCGCAGTACTAAGTAGGCCTAAAGGAGCTTAACTAGAGTTGATCGGACGGGAAACGGTGCTTTTTCCTTAGTATGGTCCTAACTGGTTTTGTAATGTGCAGCAGGGCGGTATAGTGCTAGCAAAAGATCACAAATTTCGTCCAAATCCGCTTGGAGGCAATTTTTTTTACAAATCGAGTCGGTAATAGTTTAGTGGCTAGAATTTCCGCCTGTCACGCGGGGGACCGGAGTTCAATTCCCCGTTACCGAGAATAGCAAGTCTCGCGACTCATTTAAATTTTTAATTGGGCAATGCCCATTTTTGATAAAAAAAAATATCTAAGCTCATTTGCTTACTATTCACGAGGTCTACTTCCGTCATACTCGGAAGCGTCAGTATCCGATGAGCGTTTCTATGAAGGAGGAAGAATCGTGGTTTCAGGAGTTGTCTTGTTCGTGCTAGGATCGTCGTGTAGGATTTTCATTTTATATTCTATTTTGTATTCTATTTTCATGAAGTCGTTAGGGTTTTAGTAGCGATTATCTTTTTTACTGTCTTTCTTATTCGCCATTTGTCTATTATTCTTTTTCATTGTCATATTCTTACTCTTAGTCGCGAAACTTTTTTTGGATAATTTATTTTTATCAAACATGGGCAGCGCCCGAATAAGATTACTTTCGGGTTGATGCTGTTAATTGAGACCCGCTTCTTTCTTTAATCAGCTCAAATCCGGACTTTGGAATAGATCAACCCCGACTGAGTTCAATTCGTGGCTTCATTAGTATTTCTTTACTCGGCCTGGAGCGTTTTTGGGATTGGTATGTTAGACCTTTTCTGTTATTTGTTGCGCCTGATCCAGCTAGTGGAAAGATACAGTTGCCTGGGGACATATCAGGATACTCCACACAATCAAATCATTCTTCCACAGATCCCTATCATTGCTATTAAGCAGCATTTGATGTTTTTGTTGTGTTTTTTTTCAAAAATGGCCAAAAAAAAAAGAACCCTACTATAAACCCTACTGGAGGTCTGTGGTTCAAACGACAATTGGACTGGGTGGCCAAGTTGGTTAAGGCGTACGACTGTTAATCGTAAGATCGAGAGTTCGACCCTCTCCCTGGTCGGTTATTTTTATAGTATATTATCTTTTTAATGTCTTTTTTATTTGTCATTTGTCTATTATTTTTTTTCATTTGTCATACTCTTATTTTCCGTATACGTCAGATCAGTAATTTGATCTTGGGCCTAGTAGGGTAGTAGGGTTTTAGTAGGGTTTATAGTAGGGTTTTTATAGTAGGGTTTTATAGTAGGGTTTTATAGTAGGGTTTTAGTAGGGTTTTATAGTAGGGTTTTATAGTAGGGTTTTATAGTAGGGTTTTATAGTAGGGTTTTATAGTAGGGTTTTATAGTAGGGTTTTAGTAGGGTTTTATAGTAGGGTTTTATAGTAGGGTTTTATAGTA
>JAJLXK010000036.1:0-92654 GCA_030571195.1 Myxozyma geophila | reverse complement strand
GGTGCTGCGAGGAAGCCGCGGTTGCCTACCTGCTGGGGCTCGTAGACTACACTAGACCTACAGATAGACCAGACAAGATAACCTAAAAGCCCAGCTGGTGTTTTTTTTTCCTCTCTCGTAAGCAGACGATAGTAAATAAGAACGTTCGCAAGACAAAGACGAAAACCTGCGATATCAATGCTAGTAAAGAGTGCTGAATATCCCATCTTGAGAGTGAAGTTAGCTGATTCCCGCACAGCTTCCCCGAACTCTCTATTCAGTAATCACTCGCTAACTGCCACGGACTCTGTGCATACTGCAGGCTGTTACATCCCGCCTCGCGGGTTTGCGGCCAATGGGTTGTCAGAGTAGGCTGCCTTCCGGGCTAGAGCTGGACTACTGCTGCCCACTCAGTACAGTCTACAGTACGCAATATCCAAGTATAATATACCCACCAAGACAGATCTCAGATTCAGTGGTAATGACTGGCGATGCATGCGAGTGCCAACAAAACCAGAGCCACGGATGGAGCAGCAGCAGGTTTTCTCTCGTGCCTCATGCAAGGAACGCGATAGCGCGATCGAGTAGCACTGCGCAGGAAAAGAAGTGTGCACCTCAAGCAGGCCCGGGCGAGCTGGCTGGAAAGACAAGACGAAGGACAGGAAGGCACCAGGGCACGCCGAAACACGTACACTGGCTCCCCAGCGATTGAGTTTCCGGCCAGCGGCTGTGAGTTTTGCTCTCGTTCTCGAGTGCGCTTTTCAGCAGATTTGTTGTGGATGTCAGGCACGCACGAGCACTTTGCTTCACACATTACATTCCTCGGGACAACCCCTCGCAGAAGGGCCTCGTCTCAATATGAGCACCCTCCGATCAGCGCGCTTGTGAGCGGGATCACCGTCCTGCCGCTCCGACTGGCCGCTACTCGCGCAGCAGCAACACAGGTCCAGCAGCACTACCGGTAAACGACATCACCCTGCGCACCACAGCGCGCACAGCGCTGAATTGCCAGTCTTACAAAGCAGCGGTTGCGGTGCCTGATACTCGCGGTGTGCTGCCACGTGCTGGGCCCCAGATCAGTCCCAGAGTGAGAACGCGCCCTGTGCGCAAAACAAAGTTTTTTTGTACTAGTACGTGTCTCAGCTGGCCTGCTACCCATAGTAACCCAGCTCGTCAGTGCGGTCGCTGCTGCCGTACCCGCTCCGTACCCGGGCTGCTCACTCGCCAACCACCTGCTTCCCCGGAAGGGCACCCAGCACCGGCTCGCTGACTCTTGTCCTCACCCTGTCACCGCACTCGACCCGCTCACCGCTCACCGCTCACGGCCCAGCAACGCGCGCGGTGTACCTTCGCGGGCACGCCAGCGAGCGGGCGGGCTATAAGACTATCTTGCCTCGCCCCTGTCTTCACCAGTCCTGCCTCGTCTTTACATTCCACGCACCCCGGGTTGCTCTTTTTTTTTGTTTGTGTTTGTGTTTGCATCCTTGGGCCGTCTGCTTCTTGTTTCGCTGCGTTCGTCTTCACTCTCGTGCTGCTCTGCTTTTTGCATTTCCGTCCGCCTGCCTGTTTTTACCTTGATCTGGGAAATCCGCCTCGTCTCTGTTTTCACCCAGCAGTAGTGACCACACCCACAAGCACACCACCTTCTTTGCGGATTCCTTCTTTCAGATCCGCCTTCTGCTCAACCTGCCCGTACTTTCTTGCTCTTGCTCGAGGTGTGTCTTTTACCTGTGGTCCTGTCCGCGAGACGCTTGCTGACCAAAAAAAAAACACCAGATGATCAAATTTGAGCAATACGACGACTTCATCGCCGCCCCGATCTCGCTCGGCGACCTAGATGTTGCGGATCCGGTCTCCTCGTCCGCCATGCGCACCGTTCTCTCGTCCTCGCCCTTGCTCTTCCGCCGCTCGCACTCCAACGCCTCTTCCGTCTCGTCCGCCTCGTCTCTCTCTGCCCCGACTACTCCTCTGGACGAGGTCCCGCCTGCGACCATCACCCCGGGCATGCTCTACCTGCACTGCGACAACTACGAACCTCAGCCCGCTGCGCTCGACGACGACGACGACTACCTCGACCAGCACGACGCGTACGCCTCGTCTTCCATTCACTCGACCCCTCTCTCGTCGCCTCACAAGTCAGATTTCTTCGCCACGCCTGCGACCCTCATGACGCCCGCTACTGACGCCTGCTTCTCGCCTTTCTACTCCCCGCTCGCTACCTTCCACTCTGCCACCGCCGCGTCCTTCGCGCTTCAAAAGATCGCATCCGAGACGCCCTCGCCACCAGCAACTCCTCCTCCCATGTCGCGCTCGGTATCGACCGCCTCGACAGTCTCGGCATTCTCAATGGCCTCGCCTCCCTCCGCCGAAGCCATGTCTCCTACTTCCTCCTCCGAATGCTCGGGCTCGCCGCTCGCCTCTCTTTCGTCCGCCACTTCCTCTCCTACTACTCTTACCGCCGCTGCGGCTGCCGCCCGCTCGTACCCGCTGATCGTCTCCTCAATGGACAAGCCCCACAAATGCGAGCAGTGCCCCAAGCGCTTCAAGCGTCTCGAGCATCTTCGTCGTCACTGTCGTACCCACACAGACGAGCGCCCGTTCATCTGCGACGTCGACTCGTGCCGTCGTCGATTTTCCAGATCAGACAACCTGCGCGCGCACCGGCGGACGCACATGAAACGCGGCGGTCGCAATGACTACGTCGAGGGTCTCGGCGATATGACTTGGTGCGCATAAGCGTCCTCTATTCTTTAAAAAAAACGGTTGTGCATCTCTTTGTTGTTTTCTGCTTATTCTGATATTCTGGCTGGCGCGTTTTGGTTTTTGAATGCTTTTTGATATTACGGCAGGCTCGTTACGATTTCTTTTCACGCTCCTTGACATGTTTCTCTGTTGCATACACTCCTTTTCATTGCTTTACTATCTTTTCATTCATTTGGTTGGGTCTTTTAGTGTTTGCTCTTGGGTTTTTTTTTCTTGTACATACGCTCTATTGTCTGATTTCTATTGTTTTGTCGTGTTGAGTTTTGTTTCTGGTGCGTTTTTTTTTTCCGATATGAACTTGTTGATGTGAAACACAAATGTACGTACACACGAAGCATACATGAATGTATGTCTGAGGAATACTTGTTATCTCCTCGATGAAATTTACTGAATTATGATCAATTTTTTGATGTAAAAAAATTATATATAACTATACATCTGACTTGTGTTTCTTAGGATAATAGATGCTAGAAAACGCTGATTTGCATTGTATTTTTTGTGTATTTTGGCGAGCGGCCCGCGTGTCTGAAGCAGTCTCCTCCATCGCTATGTATTCCTCAATCCTTCGTCGCGTTCAGCCAGATCAGCGCATGCTCGGTCTCTTTATCTGTGCTTCAGACAGAATTGTATGGATAGTGCCGAGGTGTATTGCGTTGTGGAGTGTTGCGCTGTGCATATTATTGCCTGCCCAATCAATATTCTCTGTGGTCTTGTAGATGTGCAGCTCCGTGGTGTCATAATCGTTACTGATCTCTATCCACCACACCACAATCGCTTTTTCTCTACCCACACTGCAATGCAATGCTAAATGCACAAATACTAACAACAGATCCGACAGCGGAGATGCTGAATCAGCGCCAGCCGTGTCCAGCGTTGCCTGCAGCAATTTCGTACGATTTCATACGCGTTCTGCGTCATTACAGTTCACATCTCTTCATGATTTATATAATAATCCACGTACTTGTTAATCTATATCATCGCATATGATCACTATAACTATATTCACTAAAAGACACAAATAACCATCAAAGATTCAGAATGCGTATGGCAATCGAAAAATGCAAGTCAAAGACGTGAATCTGTTTAAGATATTTGCATGAATTCTTGGCGGCTTATTCCACGGATGAATAGTGTTATTGTACTTTACGTATTTTTATGATTCTTTCATTTGATATAATAGCAATATCCTGTTTTCTTGGACAAATTCTTCAGCTTTGAAAGATATGAGACGAAAGCATGCAATTGAGTTTTCCTGTCTTACACGTCGAAACACGTCCTTCACAGTAATCAGTTGATTATCACACAATATTCTCGACCAGGCGATCTGGATACGTGTGTTTTATTATCACATTGCATAAAGTAATTTGCCATTTGTTCGAAATCATGATTTGCGGGCGAGATTACTTCTGAAGAGACATAATCTCGAGGCGGGTATGTCACTCGACAGTTCAGTGACGCGTTCACACTGCGATTCTTCAGAGATTCGAAATGGCAGCTGCTCATTGTTCTTCTTATGTCTTGTATTCAGTGCATGGCCTTTTGTTAATATGCTGTTGTTCATGAGTGCTCGTGTTTTTCTTATGTCCTATATTCAGTGCGCATGCTTTTGTGATGCTCATGTGCTTCCAGATTATGTCCTATATGATAGAGTAATACCCGCGACGTTTGTTCATCGCGATAATATTCAACTGAAAATTAGGAATGATTTTTCATATCGCGTTTCACTTTTAACAAGGTGCTATTTAGCAAGATGCTACGCATTTTATTCGGATAACTTCACTCTCAGTGCCAGATTGACGTCATTACAAGTGCGTATGAGCATAGACTATTGGTAACTTATATTCAGATGCGTCTTGTTTTAGTATTATCTCTTTCGCAAGTCATATTGATGGACGAGTTATATGCGATGGATAGTCAAAGACTACTGCTGATTCTCACTTTTCGTCTTCGATACTCGCACTCCTCATTCTGCACCATCATTAAATATTCAGCTTATCATACTATATCTGACATAATCTAATCTCTAGCTTGTAGCATCTTCATTTCTAAATATAGATAGACATCCAATATATCCACGTGTCAATGCATGATCATCCTTTCCTTCTCTTGTAGTCGGTTGATTTGACTGGGTCAGAGTGAGAACACCGAACTTGCGATCGTGAAGTAAAGTAGGATGAATAAGTAGTAATTCTACGGTGCTTAAACAGTTTGGAAGTAGTAGAGTATTCTTGAGTAGTTGAATTCGGAACTTATTTGTGAATTGATGCATGATACGGCTAATCATCTTTTAATTTTTTTTTTCTCAAAATGCATGCATAGGTATTCTAAACCACCCCAGATCGACAAGCAAACTGCCCATGAATACTTCATACAAAGCCAGCCAGTTACTCAGATACCAACGCGTTTTCTTTTTGAAAAACCAAAAAAAAGTCTAAAACTCTTAATATCATTTTACGAGGAATAAGAAAAGAGACATGATACAATCCACAGTTTTGGATAGTGCCATGTGAAATAGGATAACTACCGCAACTCTAAAAAGACGGAGATTTCACCGGACGATGAGGGCGACAAGAAAGTACCCCAGAAACGCCTAGCACACTAAAGAATGACCGCGATCTAGAAAGCAGCACCATTGGATCTGTTTCTTTGGATGTTGACAGCAAGGAGGCTGGAGTTGAGGTGGGGAAGAGCAAGACAACGAGCGGAGCAAATCTGACCACCGATGTCGTTTTCTGAGCATACTTGGTGGTTTTACTGTGTTTCTTGATGCTCTTGGAAGAATTGTCACTCTGGAGGATGGGAAGGTGATGAGTTGTAGGCAAATTCGTAGGTAGTGCTGCTTCTTAAGAGGTTTTAGACATGGATATGGCAGCGATAGACGAACGTACGCATCAGCTGCGCGCGATCTGATCTTGCAAAGATAGGATAAGAGGATAATCAGAAATGCTGTGACTATTAGTTCTGGTATTTTCTATGCGTGTAAGAGATGAAATGCACTAGCTCGTCACTCACGGAGGAAACCACACTGTATTCAAGATGCTGGCGTGTATCACATACGACGTACAGCAAAACCATCATGCGAAAACGAAAAAGGATTATCAAACACAGAAAAGACACTGCGCATAAAATCAGAGGGAAACACAGGTGACGAGAAGTTGTCTGTTCAGGTACATGGATCAAAGTGCGCCTTGACAACCCGCTTTGCAAGCTACGGGACACACACAAAGTCTTTAAACCAGCGCTGAGGAAACTATGCCGAACAAGCTAAGACTTGCCAGCCCAGATATTAAAAACAGAGGAAACTGATCTGCGAGCGCTCAAGCTAAAGGAATAAAACACTGCGACAGCGTACGCTTTACTGCTTGTGCCTATGCTGCCTCAGAACAGAGGAAGAAGGATCCATGAAGGCAGACGAGACATTTCCCGGCTAGCCGAGAGCAAAATGAAAAACCACAAGTAAATGAAAATCAAGAGTAAGACAAGACAAGAAGAAACGATGGCTAATTAACGGCAATCAAGGTGGGCTGTGGTGGGCGGGAGATGTCATCTGCGGATCATAAACGTTGTTGTGTTTACTGCTTGCTTATTCAGTGGAGCGGATAGCTATCTGCGGTGTATTCCAGTCGACGGCGGAGAAATAGAAGCTCAGAATCTAGGACGAGGCACAAAAAACAAGTCAAGATCAGCAGCCTGGTCCACTTTTGAGCTCAGATGTGGCAAGGAGCCCGAAAAGAACAGAAGCTCAGGACAATGGCTGTGACGACCAGCCGAGAGAAGGAATAATGTTTACGGGTAGCTCGGCGTGAGATGAGCGGGAAAGCGGAGAAGAGACCTATGAGCAGTTTTCTGCTGGTTATTGTTATCGCAGTCATCTCATTACTGCTGCTCGTGGTTGCGAGTGATAAGCTACGAGAGGCAGGTAAATAATTGTAATAATCGAACAGAACAATTCGATCTTTACAATGACGCAGCGAGCGACAATCAACCCGCGGTCTGAACAAGATCTCCGCAATCTTCGTCGATCTGGCAATCCACGCCCCGGGCAATGGAATGCATTTATTATTCACACTGACAGCTAAGCAAAGCAAAAGATCATCTTGTACTGCTTTTCGGAGTCGGAGATGTCCACACCGCTCAGCACTGTTTTTGCAGCCGGAGAGATCGGCGGTAGGCGCCCAGCGGATCCACACGCTTTTCACACACTCTGAACGAACTGAACAGCAGCTTTTCTTCACTGGCTTTCATTTAAAAAAAACGTGGGCTCCTATTTACGTTGCACCTGTTTTCAAACTGTATATCTTCAGGGTAGGTGCTTGTTGCTGGAATAGTCGCCACACCAGCTCCGCAACCATTGGATTGGATGGCCTTGAAACGAACTCAACTCTTCGCGATCTCGATAGTGATGACAGGTGATGGCGCCTTAGTTCACCCCGTAGAGCGGTAAATATTCAGTCCAGAGCACAGTGTGGTTTGAGTATGCAGACTACAGCCTAGAGCACAGTGTCGTTTGAGTATGCAGAGCAGTTATCAGATGCAGATAGCAGTTTCAATTACACTTCAATCTTGTCACAGCTGCCGGCCGTAAAGCAGGTTCATGGTGAAAAAAAAGATATGCTTGATTGAAAAGCAAACGAACGAGCTCTGCTGACCATCCTCTCGAACCGATAATAAATGAATACAGCTGGACAAAGAACAGCCGTTTCAAATCCAAAGATAAGAACAACAAGCACAACTAGCCTGGGTTTTAATATTATTCAAGAGCCAGATGCCGTTGGATCTTGTGCTTTGCAAACCATTGAACATGAGCTCACGACTGCCAAACCTCTTGCCATTTCTTCACTGCGTCTTCATCGTCCGCTCTGGCTGTACTAGCCGACTCAAATAATACGTACACTGCTATTGCAGTCATATAATACGGCTATTACTTTCATTACACGCCATAACTAGTACTAGAATACAACATAATCGGCCGATCAAGCTTGGCTTGTGCAGAATTAACGTTTAGATGTTGATCGGTACCAGAGTCCTACAGCGCGTCGCAGGCGCGTCAAGCACAGAAACTCAATTCTGTCGCGTAGAATTAGAGTTTTATGCAAATTGTATAAATAGTCACAGCACGCGATCCTATCAGCCGCATCACCCAGGGCTAAGACACAAAACGCTATTATAAGGTTTAAATGTCGTAATTTAAGGTTTAAATATTGGGCCTGATATTTCCATCTTGTTTCTCGGGTAACCAAGCTCTATTTTGTAACTTGCGGTAACAGTGCTGAGGACAACTGAGGCAGGCTGGCTCGCGCTCTTTTGCTGCTCAGCGAGGAGCCGGCAGAGTCCCGTTTGGGGTTTAATATCATGGTCGCCGGTGTAATCTAGTGAGGAAAAGGCGCGTCAGCGAGCTCGCGCCTGGCAACTTGATTTCTGCATCGGTTGAGATTATTCATAGCTGTCTTTAGCAGCAGCAATAGCGCGACACTACCAAGAATAATGAAGTGACAAGCTAACAGCCAGCCGCCGCAATCTAGTAGTTAATAGTAGTAGTGGGCCGCAGCCTTGGACGCGATCAGCCTGACAGGGTAGTAAATCTCTGTTCCGTCGTTTGGATCTGTAATCTGAACTGCGTTAAATTACAATAAATTCAGAAAGTGAGCAGACCAGACTAATAAAACAAAGTTAAGAATCCTGCTGTTGAAGCTGGTAGATGTGGCCTAAACACCAGAGCCGGTAGACCCTGGCCAGCCATCAGCCCACAACCACTCATTTCTCCAGGCACCCTGTGAGTCTCGAGTGGTTTTGAGGACAGTGTGGTTAGTCTTTTGTAGGCAGTGCGGTCTGCTTGTGCATGTCTGTTCACGACGCATCAAAACTCTGGTGTGCACGCACTACTCTTGGAGTTTGATCGTGTGCAGTCGTCGGTCTCATGCTCGCTCGGAGGACAGGTGGACACTGCAAAAAAAAATTACAAAACACTGGCTGATCTCATAGGCAGACAAGCACAGCCTGTTCGTAAGCGCACAATGTGGGGTCTTCACCGAGTGGAGCACGTAGCCACTCTGCTCTGCAGCTTGTCCGTGAGATCACCGTTCACTGTTGGCTGCAACAAGCAGAAACTCCGATAAGTGCCCTGTACAGCGCTGTTTACAGCGGCCGCTCGGGAAAACCTATCAGCTCACGATAGCACATCCGCACACCCAGCAACCCATGCGTAAGAATCAATATACAGCCCGCTAAGCAGTAGCTCTGTTTAATCATTTCCTGCAACTACAGCACTCGCAACGGTCGCAAGATTGCGCAACCCTCAAGCGGCGATATGAAATCGACTCAAACGTCGTGCACCCTGTTCTTTTCATCTCGAGACCCAATCACCAGGTTCGTTTGTGTAGTCGTATAGTACGGAGATGCAAAGAGATGCAGGGCGTGTGCTGAGTGCTGCTTGACCGTTGTCGTCTGCTCTCGCGTAAGCGTAACCGCAAGAGGCGCTGCGAGCTTTCTGGCTCAGCGGTCGTTTAAAACAAAGCCTGGCCCCAAGTTAAATTGCTGCTTGATTGATTGGCAATTGAGCGGCTCTTTGGGCGTGCACGCTTTGAATTTTGCTTGATGCAGGCATGATGCCGAACTGCTGTGATCTCGCGATATCTGACTGCTCCGAGCTCAATATCGTCCGACTCCAACAGCTTCGTCAAAGCTCAGACTACCCGTAGCCGCATTCACTGGATGCATATGTCAGCTACTCAGAATTGAGTGGATCCAGAAAACCGTCGCGCTCGCTCTCGGAGAGCGAAACCGACTTTTCAGGCACCTCCAATCGCATCTAGTTTATCTTCTTAATTATCGTAATCCAGCAAGCAACGGCGCAGCGAGTAACGCAGAAGACAAACATGACCCGCATCAGCTCGCTTGACTCCTCTGGGCTACATTATTCTCTCGCTGATTGTCACAATTTGAGCCTGCTCTCGTCTGCACTCGCCTGCATAAACCAATAACGACAAACACCAAATTTACGCTTAACCAGCACTAGCTCCTCACTGCCTTTAGCCCCTTCTTCTGCTAAATTCCAGTCAATGACAAACCCAGCAAGCCGTTTGAGAGACAGCAGACGGCTGATAGTCTGTAATTTACATCGCAAACAGCGGTGCCTGTCGTCTTCGTTATCGCGACGGCGCTGTTAGTAACTTTGTGAGTCGTGCCAGCCTTCTCCTCTGAGAAATGAAAAAAAAAAGCAGGCAATAAATCTAGGCAGCGTTGCTCTTATCCGTCGGCGGATATCGTGAACTAAACAGTCAACAGAGCAGTTCACTCTGAGCGCACTACTGATATGTCTCATGGTAATCAGACATTCACACTCTAATCTTTTATTCTGAATCTATTCAGCCGTCGTTCGAACGTGATTGCTTTTGGCGCTCTTGCGAATCTTGCGCCGTTTTTGGTGGGAACAATTTCGGCGATATTATCTCATTATGCAGTTTCTATTCCTGATTTACTTAATCACCGCGTCTCATCGGAAATAGCCCATTTGCCAGCAATCCCAATATTAACCACTAGTATATAATAGAAAAATACAATAATTAATTAAGCAAATTTTTCTGTTTTATTTGAATATTTTTATTCCCAGTATTTTTGCAGTTGAGAACCCTCGACCAGGTTGAATATATTTGTAGAAGATCCAAAGGTGTTTGCTTATTGGGTTCTCTAGGGCTTTTGCATCCGGATTATCAAGTTTGTCATATTTCCTTTTTTCAGATACTTATCATTTGTGTATAGGCTAGTTCTGTGTCTTATCTAATAAACCCACGGGGCGCAGCCGGTTTGATATAAAATCAGAGGATGCACTTTACATGTCGTCATAGCACTGCGAACGAGATATACGAGTAATGGAAAATCTGCGATAATAGCATTTTTAGCAGCCTCTTTAGATTACTTTCATCATTACTTTATACGTGTATGGCCTATAACATTATGAAATACACGCAGCGGGAATAGTGTGCTGCTATCGAGAGAACTAGTCTTCTCACCCTTGCTCTTACAAACTATACTAATAAGCACCTATATCAACTGTCTGCTCTCAGAACTAGGACTACACGGCACAGAAAAGTCGAAATTGCCGGTGCTATTTGTCAATGGAATAAACAGCGACTAACCCAGAGGATTACAAATACAGAACAGGACATACCAGCAGATTTGTGTATCATAAACAAAATGTCGTATGCTTGATTAATTGTGTCGTTCTCCAGACATTCTAAACTCCTATTAAACACCGCTACGGCTGAGAGTATTGCCACAACAGAAGAATAGTTCAATCGTGAGTAGCGCGCATCATCGCAGTCACTTACACGTGTCTATTTCCACCTCGACAACGAAAAAAGAAAAAGAAGAACTTGTAAACAGTACACAACCAAACCATCTTATCGTTAAGTGACCATCAAACATAAACAGACGCTTGAACGAATCCTAGAGTTTCCTCACGCATGTTTTACTCTTTCTCAATTTCAGATGTAATCTCCTCGTCGCCTTCCTCAACAGGCGCTGCTTCTTCCTCAGCAGCATCTTGCGGCTCAGGCACTTCGACGGCAGAAGCTTGCACTTCTTCTGGCGACACAGGACTTTGCTCGTCGGTTGTACTTGGTTCGGAGACAGGAATACTTTCAGTCTCGCTTTCTTCTGGAGCAGGAATTTCTTCAACGATTGCGTCGGCGGCAGGGGTGGGCTTGTCTTCCGAAACTGTTGACTCCTCTTCAGCAGCAGGGACATCCTCAGCAACAGGAGTAGTAGAAACCTCCTCAGCAACAGGAGCAGAAATCTTCTCAGTTGCATGAACAGTAGAATTCTCCTCAGTCACCATGGCAGACTCAGTCGTCTCCGACACACCCTCCGGCACAACCGCTGTCTTCAACTCCTCAGCCGGCAGGCTCAAACCCTCCTCCTTCACTTCCATCTCAGAATATCCAACTTCCCACACGCAAACAATCTCACTAATCCCCCATCCATCAGGCAGCGCCGCGACCGTCGGCAATTTCCGCCCGCGCGGCCCTCTGGCGCGACTTTTCCGCGCGTCTTCGAGTTTTTTCTCTTTCGGCTTTTCTTCCTCTGCAGGTCTCTTTTCAGCTTCCTCAGACGCCGATGTCTCAGCAGCGGCTGACGGAGCAGGTTTGGCGGGTCGTGGTTGTCCCATCATCATAGGCATGGGACCACCTGCTTTTCCAAAACGTGATTCGAGATCCTTGGCGAACGCGGCTCGGATGCCGGTTAACTTATTAGGTCGTGCGGGAAGCGCTGGTTTTGGTTTTGCCAGAGGCGGCTCTTTAGCTGCTGTTGCTGCCGCGGTAGAGTTCATCGGATCAGAATGGGGTTGCGCGTCGGGAGTCGTCTCTACTGAACTGCTCTGACGAGCAGGACGTGGAGGACGACGCGGTACGTTCGGACGACTGGGAACGCCGGGTCGTTGAGGAATCTCCGGTTGAGAAACTGCTGGCGCTGCTGCTGCTGGCGCTGCTGCCGCCGCCACTGCTGCGGTAGGAGAGATAGGTGGAGCTGCAGCAGACTCAGAGGGGACTACTTCCGCGGCCGGACCTTCAGTCTTGATCTCAGACTCTGGCTCCACAGGAGTGTCTGCAGAAATCTCTGCAGCAACACGACTCTGCTGCTCAGCTACTGGAGCAAGAAGATCTATCTTTCTAGTACCAGGCTCATCACTATAAGAATCAATCAAACTGTCAAGAATATCAGATGTAGCTACACTATCAGTCCTTGTCGGCGCCAGCGGCACGTCATCCGCAATCTCAGCTGGTTCAGTCTCAAAGACGGATATGGACGAATGATCATCTGGTGTAGCAGTAGGCTCAACTGTTCCCGAGTCCCCGCTTTCATTCTCATTTCCCTCGTTTGTAATCTTCCGGTCTTCCCCCTCGCCGGCCTTTTCCTCCGCTTCAAGAGCAGTCAAACTCTCATCCAAATCCGCCACAGCACTCGCATTATCCAAAGACGCATCCAACTCCTCGGCCTTCCCATTCTCGCCAGTAGTCTCATGACCAAACGTAGGAACTCGATGTACTTGTGACGACGTGGCCTCGATGGCGATCGAGTCTCGCGATACGTGGACGTGCATCCCGGAATGCGATTTATGAGATGGACGGGTAGCCGGGCGATGCGGGATCGTAGGTTCGGGGGTACTACTTGACTTGTCTGACTCTGCGGTGGGTTCGGAGGTGGATTCGCTGGTGGGTGGGGAGATGTGAGGTCTGCTGGCTGGAGGTTCTGGAATACTAGCTCGCGGACGTCCTGCGACGCGAGGGGTTGTCGGGCGACTGGGGATTTTTGGCGCTTCGACTGCTGCTGCTGCTGCTGCTGCTGCTTGCATCTCTGCCGCTTTTGGTCTCGAAGTAGGACGCGAGGCAGGCCGTTCAGGAACATGAGGTTCAGTCGAACTAGAACTTCCAGGCCTATCTGGGATTTTTGGAGTAGAGGTCAGATGCATTGGACGGCGTGGGATGACTGGTTGCGGATGCGCAATTCCTACATCATATCAGCACAATTCTCGAACCCTCTCTATACTTGGACAAGTCTCACCCATATAACTAGAAACAGAATCACTCGCGTTATCCTCCGTAAGCTCAGCCTCGCTAAACGACTCGCTCAAGGGATCCCGATCATGCTGCTCGAGAATGCCTTTCGAGATATGCTCTTCCCCGCTGTACCCGCTCGTCAGCGCCGACGGCACGTCCACCTCGCGCGCTTCAAAGGGCCTATCAACGAACTTATCTTTATACGTCTCGGACAGTGTTCGCGAGAGATCCATCTCAATCTCGGCTCGCTGCTGGGCGCGCTCGAATTGAGTCTCCGCAGGACCAAGGCCGATTGACGGCGAATCGATGGCATGAAGCGGCGGTTTGGCAGGGATGGCGACGGGAACAGAGGCGCCGTAGACAGAACTGTCGACAACAAGCTCGTCTGGAGAAACGGTGGTGGGTTCTGGCTGCGGTGATCCGAGTTGCGAGGGACTGCTCGAGTTAAGCAGCATCTCGTCGCTCTGCGTCTGTGATGACACTGTCAGCTCAACTCTTTACGACTCAAGCAAATAGTAAACAAACAATTGAAGAAGCACCAGAGGCATCGCTGTCTGAGGCACTCGTCTTTGGTCTTGGACGTCGCGGAATAGACGGCAGTGCTGCTGATGCCATCGCAGCTGCTCCTGGAGAAGATCTGGCGGGTCTTCGACTTGGAATCACCGGATGCACAGCGCCAGCGTTTGACGCAGAATCAGAATCACTCTCAAATGGCTCCGTCATGTTGTGTTGTTATCGGGAATCAGGATGTTGTGGACGCGTCTGCTCGAGGCGGTGAGGGCTGGGAGGGCAAGGGCGTGGCAGCCAGCACATATACCTGATTTACATATTTAGATAAGAGTAATTTTACTGAATAGAATGGATATCGTAATTGTACTGTAATTATACTGTAATTGTACTGCTATTATACTGTAGAATGTTGTTGATGGAGTCAAAGAGACAAATAACTCTTGCTGTCTTCGCCGCCATCTTGATACTCATCATCTTCATCGCTATCAGTCATAGGCTCACCGTCCAACTCTGGATCGATCAGCTCTTCAGTTGAGGTAATTGTTTTCTCCGGCTCATCAACATGCTCGGCATGATCAATTTTCTTCCATTTACTCGCTGTAGCAGCAGCAGCAGCAGCAGGAGGCTTCTCAGCTGCCTCGTCCTGTTCCTCACCGCTCTTTCCCAAAAACGCGTTTGTCATCTCTGTAAAAGCATCATGCGTGAATATATTCCAACCCTCCCAAACGTGCAACACGGCTGTAATCTGGCGAGAGAAATTATCAGCGCGGATCCGACCGTCAAAGGACTTGAAAACCTCATTCAACCCGGCAAACACAGCGGGCAGTTTCGCTTGGAATCTGCATAGTTATTAGTATCAACACAATACTAGCATTACCAGCAGATACTCACAAAGTCCGATACTTCCATACACCTTTGGTAACACCACCCACACCCATCCCCGCGTTATACAGAATGTCACCGACAGCCCATAGCCGTGCGACCCGCAGCGTAGTACTCGCGTTCTTGCTCAATACACTTGCGCAGATGGTGTCGACTATTTCGTCGGCGGCGTACGCGTTGTCGATCGCAAAGGCCATTACGCGCGCTATTGCCCCGCGACGCATGGATATGTGTTGCAGGAGTAATGTCAGATGTAGGCGGATCACAGCGCCCAACCAGGTAGGCCCTCCCCACTCAGACTCGTCGAACCGCTTGCGCTGCGACTGTTCTTCGTCGTCCATGTCCTCGCCATCCAGCCGATCAAGTTCATCGTCAATCGACCATTCGAACCGCACAGGCGGAATCCACGCCGGCGACACGACAAACATATCAGCAGGCGCCGAGCTCCATGCATCCAGATCCTCGCCTTTACACAGACTCCATAGCTTCCAGCGGTAGTATAAATGCTCTGGCAGATCACTATCAAACAAGAACGCAAACTCGGGGTTCGTGCGCTCTCGAGTCATTATCAACGCTTCAAACTCCGCGCCGTATTTAATGACATTCTCAATCATCGCGTGGATTAGCCGCAGGTCTTTTAATGATGAAGGGGGCTTGACGTGTACATAAGCTTCACGAGAACGCCAGCTGTGCTTGGAAGATATGCCGACCGAAGGCGGAGGGGCAATCCTGTTTCCTCCTTCCTTGTTCTCCGGATCTGAGGTAGACGCGTTGAATGGCAAGCCAGTTCGTTCAAGCCGCGTGTTCAGTCCCGCATCACGACCAAACCACGCTCGCAGCCAGAAGCCCTCGCCGAGGTACAATCCGTCTAGACTTGTACGGCATTTCTCGACCTGTTCTGAGTTTGCTAGAATAACAGAGGCAGTTAATCCGCGCTGTTTCCGATCGAGTGAAGGCTGCAGTATAATTTGATCGATCGTGCAATTGCTCTTTTTGAAGATCTGCCGGATCGAGCTGTCTGTAGACGTGAATGGTAGATTTCCAATCGATAGCGTCCGTGCTGCCAGAGCCTCCTGATCAGCACGCGCAGCAGCAGCAGCTCTGTAGTCATGATCATGATGCTCCGTCTGTCGCCGTTTTGTAGCGAATTCTAGCTCTTCGTCGTCGTCGTCTTGAGATGGATGCGAAACCGAGTTTAGTTTCCTCTTTGGCGGAATGAAACTTGATCGCGCTGTAAACCCAGACTCTCGCCGGTCTATTCTTGTTTAGCATCCACGTCACACACACCGCAGCAGAGAGCTCACACACACATACGTTCAAGGGACCCGGCACTCTGAAAAGACGCGGTCTGCCTTTGTCCGCTCTGCTCGTCATCCTGAAAGCTCTTCACGAAATCTGCCAGCGCAGCCTGTGTCTCTGCTTCCACTTCCAACCGCTTGGCTTCCTCCGCTTCGCGTGCTCGTTCGTAGGCTGATTTAGGACGCGCTGGAGTAGCTGCTGTAGCTGCTGTAGAGGGCGAAGTTGCGCGCCCTTCAGAGGCCTGTAGAATCTGACCGTCAGCACTGATCGGAGGATATCTTGAATCCTCACACTCACGTCTTTCTTGAAAGCTGCAAAATGGCGCGGCGGCATGCTTTCTCTCGTACTCTACGTCACGAAAGACTTGGGGGTAGACGCATTTGGAGAGATTGGCGATGGGGAGTGGGAGTGTGAGGAAGAGAGCCGCAGGAGATCTTTTTACAATTGATATTGAATAGTGGGAGCATCTACGTGTGCTGTTTACTTTCTACTGACATAACTAGACAATAATATATATTCTTGCGGCATCAGAAATAGCAGACACGGTGCAACATTGCTTAGGCGTAGTTTAGTCTGAAAATGTCATTCAGAACAAAGTAGCTGCCACCTTCGGGAACGAGATGGAATGTCTGCGAGTATCGCTGCGGGTTCGTCTCTTCGTCAAACTGCACAGCTACTGTTAGCACTAGATACACAGACACAAAGAATACAAAAGAGACGTACGAGAATCTCGCCGGTGACCATGACGATAATGGAGCCGTCAGGGCCCGCGGGCTGTGCGTCAAAGGTCGAGATCCGGTGGACGACTTTCTGGAACGGCAGTCCCTAAAAACACACACACACACACAATCAGCATCTCTATTTCGGCTATTGCGCAAGGATACGATGACATACAACGAGTTTCTCAGAGATCCCAGCTGTTCCTTGTATTTGATTTGTCTCGAACGTGAGCATCGAGTTATCTCTCTGTTCACAGATTAGCATTTGTTTGCAGCCAGCAGGAAACAGGACGTACATAGAGAACGGCGAGACCAGATCGGTTGGAATCAAAAGTATCGTAGTAATACTTGACGAATTGATCTATATATATATACATTGAGTCAGTCCGCTGGCGTCCTACTCTCGAATATCTCGCTAGCAACTGTGCATTCAGCGCAGACAGGTAAACACGTACTGGCGACTTCGTTGAAACCTGAATAAGAGTTAGATCTTTTCTATATTCTTTTACGATTGACCTGATAAGAGACATGCTGTATCAAGAATCAAGATCAATAGCACTCCCGACACCTGTGCCCACACAATAAAATCAACAAAAGAATACTCACTCATTTTTGCCACTTGTCTAAATATCTCTTTACAATTAAAAATCGCAGTTTCTTCTCGCGAAAATCAAACTAGAAGAGATTCACAAATCTAGACTAAAAACACTGCTTTGTTGACATTTTGCACTCAACGCGGTTTGTGCACTAAACACCGTCACACTTAATACGGGTTCAGTGAAGCGTACTACATGAAGGAACTACAGTGAGAAGAAATAGAATGGAATGAAGATTTTGCTTATATAAATCCCAGAAAAGATACAATTCACGTGGATAATGCGAATATATCCTCAGCCAGAAGCCCCTCAATTGGCTTGGAACGTAGATAACAATATACAGCACATCTGGTTTATTTTCACTTGTTTGGGACACTCATACCACTGCCCGCTGCTGCTAGTACTCCGATTGTCTGTGGAGGAATTATATGATCTGCTGCGCCATACCGTGTCCACCCAACGCAGTCGAGGTGGTAAACTCCTGCTTCTTCAGAGCGGCGATGAAGTAGCAGAACGACGCAATGGTGAGGAAGACCGCAGCAACGATGAGAGAGGAGCCGCGGATGAAGAGGGTGAACCACTGGATCAGACCGAGACTGCGACACCGTTAGAATCTGCTGCAAGTCATACAACAAGGAAGAAAGTACCCTAAATAGAAGCATCCGCGCGGGATGTTGTTGTTGAAGCGCTGGACAAAAGCCTCAAAGTTGCCCGAGATGGGACAGATGCGCAGCAAGAACGGGATCTCGACAAAGATGATTGTCAATCCAGACAGACTGCACAATTAGCACATACTCCAGTACAATCAAGAGCAGAGGACATACATGCAGACGGCGGAGAAGATGATCAGGCCGACGTTGAAGGTGAAGATTGTCGCGATGCCGACAGCAAGGCAGATGATAATCGACAGAATGCCGGTCCTGTTCAGTTAGCTCGCGAATCATCGCGATGTATCAGAGATACACACCACTGCCCGTATAAACTACACAAGTCAGATCAGCGACCAGCTCCACGGCAAACAAAGCCAGCTCACCTGAAATTGCGAGTGCGCAATTCATCCATGACCGTCATTTTGTCTGTATTATGTATCTGATATCAAAAAGACCTGTTGATTCTTAAGAGCTGTCAGTTTATGCTTGATCTGAGGATTACGTCCGATGCAACTCACTCGTTCTTCAGCACAGTAAAAGTATTCCACGCAAGTACTCCAGTCAGACGTTACTAAAGACCAGTCTGTTTGCTGAATTGTTCTGCTCTGATATTATCGAGGACCGCTGTCAGTTATTGTCAAGGACGCTGTCTGATACGTGAGTGCCGCGCGGTCATGCCGTATCACAGTGTGAGCCACTCCTGTGATTATGTGATCCACACTACAAATATTTTTCTGCGCTCTGTTTGTTCTGTTCAGTACAGCTGTCCTATGTGTATCTATGCTATATCAGCACTGTAGATGTGCTGTAGGTCTGTAGATCTGCTGCAGACGTGCTGTAGATTGCTAGTGATCTTCTATACCACACACCACGACATATCATACAGAGCAGTGTCGACTGTCTTCTAATGACTGATATTCACACAGAATATCCACATCACCAGGTACGCCTTGCTCCTTCTCCAACACACACGACCAAATGATGAATTAGATCCTTATCTACATTATCTGCAGCCTTTTACGGTTCTGAAGACACTAATCTATCGAACAATCCAACTCTGATAGTCTTTCTGTGTGTTGGCTGTTTTGAAGCGAATTTTGCTGACTTTGCAGGTCTGTTTTAGTTGTTATCCGTACCTTGATGCAGTATATAATACACTACTATAATCCTACTATAATCCTACTATAATCCTACTATAATCCTATCAATCTGTAAAGAACCGCAATATCCACACAAGCCAAACCCAAAGCCTTAAAAGCAAACTCCTCCATCTCCACTCTGTCCTTCACACACACCCAATGCCACTCTCAATAGCAGAACAGAGCTATCTCTCCTCCTCGCTCTCGCAGACACCGCCAGTGCGCCCCGACGGCCGAGTCCCGCACGCCTTCAGACCGCTGGACGCTGCCGCGGGGATTCTGCCCGCGACGAACGGGTCTGCGCGGATCAGACTCTGCGATGGCGGCGAGTGCATCGTTGGCGTGAAGGCCGAGGTCGAGCTGCTCGCGGACACCGGCGGCCGGCTGGTCGAGGTCCAGTGCGATATGTGTGTTTTTGTTCTATGAATGCCGCTGTGTTTCCTTACTGACAAAAGACAGCAGCGCCGGCCAGAGCAACTCGCCGCTGCAGAGCTTCCTCTGCTCGACCCTCGAAGCGTCCCTGCGCAACACCCTTCCTCCGTCGCTCCTCGCCATCACACAGAAACACACATACAAGCTCTACGTCGACGGGATGATCCTCGACCATGTGTCGCACCCGCTCACGCTGCTCTCGATGACCGTCTTCCTCGCGCTGCTCGACACCAGACTGCCGGCGCTCCTCCGCGAAGACGGCGACGACGCAAGCACAGAAGAGGTAGGTCTCCCGCAGTTCGAGTCCGACTGGGAGCAGTCTGCGCCTCTCTGCGCGTCCTGGACGCCGCCGCTCGTGCAGCTCGCGGTCGTCGCGGGGAAAAACGTGTTTGTCGACCCGACGGGCGAGGAAGCGGCGGTCAGCGACGGCGGCGTGCTCGTCGTCTGGCACGAGCAGAAAGTCGTCGGTCTACGCACAGTCAACACGAGGGACTCTTCGCGGCAGGTGTTTAGTGCTAAGAGCATTGGCGCCGCCGTGGGTGTCCTGACGCGGTCTTCAAGGGAGGTAGAAGCTGCATTAAGAAAGGTCGCTACTCTGTAATGATACTACAACTCTTGTTATATAATGTATATATCCATCTGCTTACAAGCTCTTCTGCCTCACAAGCTCTTCTGCGCTCACTTATAGTAGTAGTCTTCTGCGCTCACTTATAATAGTAGTCTTCTGCGCTCACAAGCTCTTCTCGCGCTCAGCCTTCTTCAGCGCACGGCGTCTGATCTGGACGTGCATCTTGAGATTGTTCGAAGCAACGATGCGGGACCACGCGCCCACGCTCTGGTCCACCACAAACTGGAACAGCGCATGGCTCCAGTACGGCGTAGAGGTGTACGTCACGCTCTGCGCGCCCCGCGCCAGCCCGATGCTCGAGAGCGTGCTGGCGACGAACTGCTTCGGGTTCGGGATCAGCGCAGAGGTGCGCTTGATCTTTGACATCGCCGACGTGACGAGATACGACAGCACGAACTCGACGTCGACGCCGGATCCCTGCAGCTCGACGGCGAGCGCAGAGCTCCAGTGCTGCAGAAACGCCTTGGAGCCCGAGTAGACCGACAGGTACGGCGTCGGAAAGTACCCGCCGAACGAGCCCATCGTGAGGATGAGCCCGCGTTTGGCGGCGAGCATGGCCGGCAGCACGAGCTTTGTCACGCGCAGCGTCGCGAGGTCGTTGATCGCGATGATGTCGGCCAGCTCGTTGTCGTCCACGAGCGCGAACGGCACCGGAATCGCGTGCGACTGGCCGACGTTGTTGACGAGCACGCCGACGTCGAGCCCGTCGACCATCGCCTTGAGCGCCGCGTACTCTGCCTCGCCCGCGCTCGCAAAGTCCAGCGCGAGGTGCTTGGTCGAGACGCCGGCGTACTTTGACTCGATCTCAGCCGAAAGAGCAGCCAGCTTGGCCTCGGTGCGCGAGACGAGGAGGACGTGGAATCCTGCTTGCGCGAGCTGCGTCGCGTACTCCTTGCCGATGCCGTCCGACGCGCCGGTGACGACGGCCCACGCGCCTGTCTTTGCGCCGTATTTGCGCAGCTATTGGATTAGCATCACTATCGCACAATAGCACAGCGCGAGAACGTACAGATTTGCCGGGCAGAACAAAGAGCTGGAAGAACAGCGAGGTGAGCTTGAAGCCGAAGGAGAAGTACTGCGCGAGGCCGATCGCCGCGAACGCGAGCGACATGCACGCGAGCGTCTTGCTCTCCTGCAGCACCGCCAGGTACGTCTCGAGCACTTTGCAGCCAGCCATGTTGCGCGGGTGTTGTTGTTGTTGTTGTTGTTGTTGGCTGTTGCAGTGAGCGCAGTTGTTGAGTCGAGGACAGCGAGCAGAGCCGCAGACGCGCCCAAACCCAGCTATTGTCTGATATTCTGTTTCATCATTGCTGATTTGCCGGGCAATTGAGGGTGTTGTATGTGTATATGTGTATATTTGTGTATGTTGTATGAATGCGTATCGTAAAACAGCGTTCCGGCAGGCCCAATCAGCAGCTGCTGCATAGACCCTCCATCTGGAGCGCTCTGTCGAGCGAGCGTGGCGTCTTGAAACAGTGCCAACGCCGACGACAGCTTCCCATGTCTCCCCTGCCCGGCCCGGTCTGGCAGCCTAAACACGCTGCAATTCGCACAGAATGAAGAGCCTTCTCCTCTGCTCGGCGCTCGCGGTCCTGGCCGTCGCGCTCGTGTCCCTGCTCCGGCTGTCGGGGAGCCTGCTCGCGGCGCCTGATCTGGCAGCGCCCGCCAGAGCCCCGGTGCAGGAGTCCGCTCGCAGCTGCCGCGACCCGTATCGTCGTCCGGGGTTCCTGGTGCGTCACCGCGTGGTCACGGACGACGACGACGCCGACGACGAGCAAGACTACGCGACTCCGCTGGCGCAGTGGCTCCCGCTCGAGTTCGCGCACGACGCTGCTGCTTCCCCACAGATCGCCGCGTACCCGTCCAACACGACCGCCGAAGACTACGACGCCTTCTACTCCGCGACGACGGACGCGATCGGCGACGACGTGTACGCCCGCGCACCGCCCAGCTGGGCAGCGCGCCTGGTGAAGTACTACCGCCGGCTGAACGCGTCCGCGTCCGCGTCCGCACCCGACAGCGAGCTGGACGCGACCATGTCCTGGATCCACGGCCGCCAGCTGCTCCTGCTCGGCGACTCCGTCGAGCGGCACAACGTCTTCTCGCTCTGCAAGTTCCTCGGGCTCGAGCCCGTCCAGACCGCGGGCCCGTCGCTGCCGCCCGCGCACTCGACCGCGTACTGCCACCTCCCGCTCCTCAACTTCACGGTCGTGCACTGGCACATCCCGGGCATGACCACGCAGCACCCGCAGACGTGGTGGTTCGCGCACGCGATGCCCGTCGTGCCCTTTGAGGAGCGCTTCGAGAAGCTGTTTATCCCGTGGTCGCTGCACGGCGTGATGCAGGGACGCAGCCCGGATCTGGTGCTGCTCCAGAGCGGCCTCTGGGACGAGCGCGCGTTCACAGAGGCGGCGCACTACTACGCACACGAGCACACCGAGCACCGAAAGGTGTACTGGAAGACCGAGCGCAAGCAGGTCACGTACACGCATCTCGCGTTCCTCTCAGCCCGGCTGCGAAAACTCATCGCCACCACGCGAGAGCTCTTTGGCGCAGACGTGCCGCTCATGTACCGCGCCCAGATTCCTCGTGGCGGCAACACCGCGCGCGCAGACGACCTGGGCGTGCTTTCCATCGACAGGATGGCGCGCGCGCTGGCGGAGAAGAGCGGCATCGAGGTGTTTGAGTGGGGCAAGATTATCTACGGATTCACCGACGAGTACATGGACGACCTGCATCCGCGGATCGCGAGCAGTCTGACGTGGCTGTTTTGGGATATGGCGCTGGGGTATTTGTTTAGAGCGGTCGGCGGAGTTGAGGAGGACGGGGTCGTGACGATGGACGGCGGATGGCAGCGGTGTCATGGCGAGTACGTGAGTGCTGCTAATAGATGACTACTACTACATACTACATACTACATACTACATACTACTACTACATACTACATACTACATACTACATACTACATACTACACTATCTATACTAACTGCTCAATGCTACTGCTCAATGCTACTGCTCAATGCTACTGCTCAATGCTACTGCTCAACTACACTATACTGCTATCCATACAGCTATCCATACTCAATGTAACTCCGAAGCGTCTCGAATTCAACACTCCGCCGTCCATCTCTCTCCATCTCGTCCTCTCTCTTCTCTCCTCTACTCCTCTCATCTCCTCTCATCTGCTCTGTCCCTGCAGAAGATCTGCCTGCGCCTCACTCAAAACACCAAAAATAGAACCCGCTTATTTTAGCGAAGCGGCTCAGTCGCTTAATACTTAGATGCGCCCAAGCTGCCCGGTCTGCTCCGCCAGCATATCTGTATTCTCCAGTGCCTTCTGCAGCGATGGATTCTGTACGTATTACCCGCTATTTGTCGTGCTCTGTGTGCTAACAACACAGCGCCTTCGCCCTGCGTCCTCCTTCGAGCCGCCAATGCTCATCAAGTCCTCCTCACCGCTCGTCACCTCCCTCGCCGGGTTCAGCTCACTCTCCTCCTCCCCGCGTCTCTGCGCAGACCCACAGCACCCCTCAGAACAAGACGCAGACCTCTATTCACCGCACCTCACCCGCCGCTTCAGCTTCACGAAAACATCCCTCAATCTCTACCCTGCCTTCATCTCGCCTCCAATCATGCTAAAGCCAGAGCTCTTTTCGCTACCCCTCTCAGACGCTGATCTCGGCAGTCAATCCGATTGCTCGCTATCGCCTGCAAGCCCGGACATTGGAAGACGACAGTCCTTACTCGTGTCTGTGAAGCGGTTCGTCGAGTCTTGCGGGTCGCAGGCAAAGAAAGCCGAGCAGAAACTCGAGCGGCGGCTTCATTTGTTTTGATTCTGTACGCTAGCGTTGTATATATTGTGTATTAGTCTGTGTATATTAGGGATTATGGTGCATTGCAGAGTCGATAGTATATTGATATCTAGGTCTTTTTGGCCTTCTTCTTGACCGGCTCTTCTTCTTCTTCTTCTTCATCCTCCTCCTCCTCCTCCTCCTCAGATCCACTACTCTCTGGATTCTCATCATACTCCTCAGCAACATCACTATCACTCTCACTCCCCTTAAAATCCTCGTCAACGCTCTCCTCGTCTTCAGACGCACTTCCCCTATCCCCTCTCGGCGCCATCTCGACATCAGAGTCATCCGAATCGTCGCCAATCACCGCATTCAAAAACGCCTTGTCGTCGACCAAATCGTTCTTGATCCGCAGACCGCGCATCTTAAGCTGCTGCTCGACATTGGCTTGTTCTTCCCGGTTGATCGACGAAAACTGATGAGCCGTGCCGTTGTTCATCGTCACAGTGATATCGAACGTGCGAGACGCCGCTGCGCCGCCGCCGCCGCCGACTCGACTCAGCGTCACAAACGAAATATCGCTGTGCGCCATAAACACCGTCGGCTTGAAAATAAACAGCAGCGACTTGTCCAGCAGATACAGGTATCCTTCAGACGCCTTGAGCGAGCACTTCACGCCAGCCTGGCCGTGCGCTGACACGTAGGACCCCGGAACTGTGATCTTGCGCCCGGAAAGACCCCGGAACACTTGGCCTACGACCTCGTGTGCGGCCTGGTCATATCGTTTCTTGAGCTTGTCGGCGTACTTCTCTTCAAACTCGTCGCTGCAAAAAACATATTAGCCCCTCTTTTTCCTCGGTGTAGTTACTCGTATACATACTCCTCGACGTTGAGCTCGACCTCGATCTCCTCCTCCTTCAAAAACTGCAGCACCAAAAACGGATACCGCGTCTGGCCCTGCCGCAAAGGCGGATCCAGCTGTATCACAAGCACGTTGTATAAATCGTCCGGCTTGGGAAGTAAAAAGAGCCGTTGCACGGTCGTGTATTGGATTTTGTAGTCGTACGTTTTGCCGCGCAGGCGCATAAAGTCGGGGTACATGTCGATGTCGTATCGTCCTCTGTGTGGGTTTCGTTAGTGTGTACGTTCCGACAGTATAATTTGCAGTACGCACCTCGGAGTGAGAAACATAATGTCAGAGAAAGAGACAATCGTCTCGCCAGCCACTTGGCCGATATCAGCGAGCTCCTTCATGGTCTGGTAAAACGCGTCGGCAGCATTCGTCTCCTTTTCCTCCTCGCCAGAGTCATTCTCGCCGTCCGAGTCCTCCTCGTTCTTGGCCACCGTCCCTGGAATGTAAAACCTCATCTCGACCAGTTCATCCCGGACTCCGCTGGGCCCGCGCAAGGCCGCTTCGTGGTCGGCGCTCAGCTCGAGCGCGACTTCGCTCTTGCCAATCAAGTTCGAGTTTGTGATCTGCGCAAACGGGATCTCAAACGCGGGGCGATCAGACACCGTAAACACCAGCTCGGAGCGCTCAAACTCTGCTTTCCCCCAGTTCCAGCCCTTGATTGAGTGCGGACGGGTCTCGAGCACGACGTCGAAGTGGTGCTTGACGGTGTTTTTCAGCTTATCAAAGTCTTCGAGATCGAACCCGTCAAACTGCACAACGCCGCGGTCTTTGGTGAGAACGCGGCATTCGAACCCTTTCGCCGCCCGCGACCACTGCGCCGAGACGAACTCGGACTGCGGAAGCAGAAATGGTGGTGTCGGTGTGGTTTTTGACGAGGATTTCCAGCCGAGCCCGGAGTTTGCGAAACGCAGCCGTCCTGGCCGCGCGGATTGGTTGAAGTAGATGTTGTCAAACTGTGTCATGTCCGCCATCTTGCTGTACTCTTCGTGCCTTGCGGTGTGTGTGTGGATGGGTGTGGATGGGTGAGGGCAAAGTGTGGTGTGGAGGAAGGGCGGCGCGTGAGACGCGTGAAAGTTTGTTGGCAGGGGCGCTCACGCGTGTGCAGACAGCTACAGCTACGACAGAATAGAATAGCAGATTAGACTAGTATAATAGTGTAGTATAGAATAATGTAGTGTAGAATGAAGTATGTAATGGTATAGTAGTATACATTATAAATTCGCAGCAGTGCGCTCCATACGCGCTCTCAGCATCGTCGCTTCCGCCTCCATCTCATCCATACTCCTCGGAAGCCTCAGCTCGTCCGGCAAATCAGGCCCGGCTAACGTCCCGCTTTTGCTTATTTGCTTGAGCTGAGCAAAGGAGAGCTCGTGGTCGGCGTCGGGAGCGGACATGAGAGCGTAGATGTCGTCGACGTTGGGGAGGTCGTTGAGCTTGCGGGGGATGATGTGGCAGTGGACCTTTTTCGTTAGCACTGGCAGATGAGCATTGCAAAGAATATAATAGAGTAAAAAAGGGCATACGTGAGGAACAGATTGACCGGCAAGCGGTCCGTCTTGGACCGCGATGTTCATAGACTGGCCATGGTAGACCTCTTCAATCACTGCGGAAACCTTCTGCACTGTGATGAACAAATCAGAGACCTAATTGTCGTTGTCAGCGCTGTATTCGCCATCTGATGCAGTCCTGATATGTCTGATAGCATCTGATGCCGAGATCAGAACATGACATCGAAAATGATGCATCCGTGTGTCCTCACCTCCTCCGTCGAAAGATCCTTCAGCCGCGGCACAACGCGATGCGGACACACCATGACCTGTTATCTCGTTCATAAGCATCCCATATACGATCTCTATCGCTGATACTGACATGTCCGGGCAGCAACGGCTTCAGATTCACCAGCGCGAACGAGTGCGCGGATTTCTAAACAAGTCAGCACTGCTCTGCACATCCCACACACAGCAAAGGTACGCACATAAAACACCTGTGTCGTCACGACAAACTGTCCAAAGTACGTCGCCATCTATTCGCTATTCGCTATTCGCTCGCCATCAACGAAGCTGCGTGAACTGGACGTATACTCTCCGCGTCGCTGCGGTCACTTGCCTACGTCCTATTAATAACACGCTTTTCTGATCACTGCACACACGCTCGCAGGTCACCAGCACAACCGGTGATCTTATCCAAGTGGCCGCCGCCTCCAACGAAAGTCCTCTTCCTCGCCCTCTCCTCCTCCTCCTCCTGTATTCCTCCTGTATTCCTCCTATATTCTTCCAGCAGGCAGTGTCCCGGCGCAGTATCGCAGACGAGACTGTTCAACACAGGCGCTGCTGCAAAGACCGCAGCAGACAGAAAGACACAGCACAGCTCTGACAAAGAACAGACAGCAGGACTCTGTTGTCAGTCGCTGGGAATGCAAACATAATGGCCGACTTTGCCAAATCGCTCTTCCACTTTGGCTCGTTCCACGGCCAGAAACAGGCCGAGCAGGACACTCAGAGTCCGGCAGAGACAAGCACTGCTCCGTCTGCGCAGGCAGCAGCAACAGCAGCAGCAGCAGAACCAAAGGCCAAATTCTCGTTCTTTGGAGCTCGCGCAACAACGCCCAAGCCAGACTCGCACTCAAGCACACCCGAACTCGACGAAGAAAGCAGACCGCCGTCCGGCGCAGCGACTCCGCGTCCTGATCTCGTCGACAAGCGTCTGCCCTCGCTGCAGCACGCCTACGACCCAAGCGACCTCCGCGCGCAACAGCAGCAGCAGCAGCAGCAGCAACTGTACATTGCCTCGACGACCTCCTCCTCCTCGCCGTCCATGTCGCCCTCGCACTCGTCCTCGTCCTCCTTCTCCACCACCGCAGCAGCAAACTCCGCCGGTACCCAGGCTTTGCCAGTTGCGGCGCCTAAAGGCCGCTTGATTGTCAAAATCATCGAGGCAAGAAACCTCCGCGTCGTCTCCGCGCGCGACCCGTGTCCCTACGTCGTCTGCACCTTCGAGTCAAATGAGTTCATCTCGCGCGGACCTTCGACAGCCGCGGGTGCGTCCGCCGGCGGCGCATCCTCGCGCATCTCGTCGTTCTTCAAGCGCTCGGATCCGAGCTCGGTGATTGGCAACGGCGCCAGCACGAAACCGTCGGGAATCGCCATCCCGACGAGCGCGCGCTCGCGCCAGTCCTCGACCACGAACCTCTGTGAACTGAAAGCCGGCGCCACCTCCGCCGACAAACGCGACATGGGCGCAAACCCGAGCTGGAAGCACGAGGCTGTGTTCGATGTCCTTGGCGACCACTCCGAACTCGACGTGAGCATCTACGATCGTCACCATGGCGATGAGTTTCTGGGACATGTGCGCATTACGCCGATCCTGCGCAACGAGCAGATCTTTGACGAGTGGTACGCACTCGAAGGACGAGTTCAAGATGACGAGATCGGCACGGGCGAGGTCAGGCTGCAGTTGCTCTACGAGGCAATTTCGAAGCGCCACTACGGTCCTGACGACTTTGAGATTCTGCGGCTGGTAGGAAAGGGCACCTTTGGCCAGGTGTACCAAGTGCGCAAGAAGGACACCGACCGCATCTACGCTATGAAAGTGTTATCCAAGAAAGTGATTGTGCAAAAGAAGGAGGTCGCGCACACGATTGGCGAGCGCAACATCCTCGTGCGTACTGCGACCACCGACTCGCCGTTTATCGTCGGACTCAAGTTTTCTTTCCAGACTCCAACTGATTTGTATCTGGTGACTGATTACATGTCTGGCGGTGAACTGTTTTGGCATTTGCAGAAAGAAGGAAGGTTTGCTGAAGACCGTGCAAAGTTCTACATCGCCGAGCTGATCGTCGCCCTTGAACACTTGCATAACCACGACATTGTCTACCGCGATCTTAAGCCCGAAAACATCCTTCTGGACGCCAACGGACACATCGCCCTCTGCGATTTCGGCCTCTCAAAAGCAAATCTCGCCTCAAACGACACTACAAACACATTCTGCGGCACAACCGAGTACCTTGCGCCCGAAGTTCTACTGGACGACCAAGGATACACCAAGATGGTGGATTTCTGGTCACTAGGCGTGCTGATCTTTGAGATGTGCTGCGGATGGTCGCCGTTCTACGCTGAGGATACGCAGCAGATGTACAAGAACATTGCGTTTGGAAAAGTGCGGTTCCCCAAAGACGCGCTCTCAGCCGAGGGCAAATCCTTCGTCAAGGGCCTCTTGAACCGTAACCCCAAGCACCGTCTCGGGGCGCTCGACGACGCGCGCGAGCTTCGTCGTCATCCTTTCTTTGCCGATATCGACTGGGACTTGCTCGTTCAGAAGAAACTTCCACCTCCGTTTAAGCCTCACTTGTCGTCGGAAACGGATACTTCGAACTTTGATCCCGAGTTTACGAACGCGAGCACAAGTGTCTTACAAGGAAGTCGGTTTTTGGCGGCGGGGACGACGCCGTTGTCGCCGACTTTGCAGGCTAATTTCCAGGGCTTTACTTTGTACGTACTCTCTCTATTGCGTGTGTGTGTGTGTGTGTGTGTGTGTGGACATAGCTAATTCAGTAGTGTTGACGAGTCATCAATGGACGAGCATTTCCGCACCGAAGATTCCCGACCACTATACCGCCAGCCATTATCCCGCAACGACACAAACCTGACGCTTCTCGTCAATGAGACTCGTCACAATTCGGTAGTTTCTCACACAACAGTTGGGCGCGGTATGGATTTAGACGAAGTTGACCATTTACATGATTCCGAAATGGGCGAACTTGAGCAATCGACACTGGCGCTCGCGTCGGCTGAAGATGATGAGAACGCGAGACGGATGAGCGGAGTCGATGAAGCTAAATACCAAGAGAACGACCTCGATGATGATGATGATGATGCGTATGTTAATGGCCAGCGGATTGATATATAACTTACTGCTGCTGCTGCTGTGTTGAGGGGATTGTGGGGTTTAGTAAAGAGTATTTGCGTTTTCTTTTACTGTGCATGCAGACTTGATTTTTCGTTTTTTTGTTTTGTTTTTCTTTCGGATTTTTAAGCATAATTTTTAAGATTAATATACGAACACAAGTTACTTTTTGTATGTAGCGAGGATATGGGCTGCGTACTCTGAGAAATTGCCGGGAAGCTGGGCGGTCTAGAGGAGATTGTCAGGAGCTGCTTATTGTTGAAGACCGGCAAGAGCTGTGTATTTTGAAAAGATAACCTGAGCTTCTTGATTTTGAAGGATTTTGAAGATATGCAGAGTAGATATTGCTATATTTTTGAATATTCAAGGGCTGATGATTTTGGGGGTATGGAAATACAAGAGTTCTGTTTATATTTTCAAAATATATATCGCGATTTTGAAGAAAAATATTGTGAATTGCTTTACAACGCATTACTTTTCTACAAAAGAGATCTGGATATACTTTCAAAATAAATGTCGTCATTTTAAAAAGGATATTGTGACTTGCTTTACTGGTCATTCCTTTTCTACAAGCGATTGCAGAGTTGATCTGTTTGCTCTACGGTGAATTCAAGAAATAACCACGTGAGAAGGAGCGGGTATCGCTTAACTACCGAGTTAAGATTAGAAAATAGAGCCAAAATTTGTAGTTTAAAAAAAAAGAATTATGAACGTTATCTGAAAGTGTAAAGTAGTTCTTTAAGTGGTTGATTATTTGTTTTTAATCGATATGACAAGGTGTGTATTTCACTCATAGTCTCTCCTCACAGCAACCACCATTACATATTGGCTTAATTAGCTTGCTGTTTATTTCATAAATACAAGTGAGATTGGCTACTGTTTAGTACTATTATGTGTTTAGTTTAGAATATTGCCGATATGGATAGCACTGCGCTTTCTCGAATAGATCTTCATAATCACTATTATCGTGTCCTGCAATTTACAGTCTGTAATCCACCGTAATTCACTGCTCGTTTACTGCCACAGACTTATTTGCAAGCGATACTCTACACTCCTACGTCCTTAAACCCCAATTCTAAGCAAAATCCACATTATACGAAAGTATCCCAACATAATCAATACAATACATGAAGTCAATCCATCACACCCTGCTGCAGGCCGAGAGCCCAATTTCCTAATCTAGTAATATTCGCACTCGAAATGGAAGGAGGATCTGCAAATTAAGGTTGGGTGAGCCGTGCGACGACGTCATTGGGAGGATTGTCCGGACGCGAGCATAGAAATGGACTGGTTCTGCCAGTGTTGATCTCTCTGTTCACATATAACCTGGAGTTATAGACTTGTACTGAGTGTGCAGGACAATGGCAGGATACGAAGCGCAGGAGCAGCCGTCGTACGCTCGGTCAGAGCAGACAGAGCAGACCTTCGCATCTCCAGAATACACCCCGCACCAGCAAAAAGTATCACCAGACGGGCACTACGACGAAAAGCGATCCGAGCAGACGTTCACAGAAGCCTTCAAGGTCGAGAAACCAAAGTTCAATGATTTGTGGGCCGTGTTTCTGCTGATTGGCGTGATTGGTGGGTTTACTGCCGTCTCTGCGATTTGCCTGAGTGCCTATGCTCAGAACCATTCGTTCTTTGGCGGCGGGATATATGGCGGCAGTGAGCAGTTTTCGTTGAATACAAACACGATTTTTCTGCTTGGATTTGCTGTTCTGATCGGATTTGTGATTTCGATTGTGTACTTCGTGCTCGCGAGGCGGTTCACAAAACAGTTCATCTGGGTGACTGGCATTCTGAATGTATTGCTCGGATTCGCGACTGCTATTTACTACTTTACAGAGCACTATTACTCTGCTGCGATTGTGTTTCTTATCTTTGCCGTCTTTGGAGCATGGTGTTTTTTCTCGTGGATCAAGAGAATCCCGTTCGCGACGCTGATGCTGCAGACGATCATGGACGTCACGAGAGCGTATCCTGCGATTCTGGTTACTTCCCTCTGCGGAGCTTTGGTTGCTGCTGCGTTTGGAGCGTGGTTTTCTGTCACGTTGGTGGCAGTGTATGTCAAATACAATCCAGTCGAAGGCAGTGTGACGTGCGAGAGCGGTGACTGTTCTCACGCAACACTGATCGGACTCCTGGTGTACGTGACCTTTGCAGGATACTATATCACCGAAGTGATCAAAAACGTCGTGCACACAACTATCTCTGGTATCTACGGATCCTGGTATTTCTGCTCAAGGTCAATCCAAGGAATGCCCCGATGGCCCGCTTTAGGCGCCTTCAAACGTTCAATGACCTACTCGCTCGGCTCGATCTCCTTCGGCTCCCTCATTGTGTCTGTGATCCAGCTGCTGCAGCAGATCGCCGGATGGGGCGAACAGGCTGCGCGTCAGGATAATAATTTAGTTGCAGTCGCGCTGATTTGCGTCTTGCGGTGCTTGATCGCGGTGCTGCAATGGGCGGTTCAGTATTTTAATCACTACGCCTACTGCTATATCGCGTTATACGGCACCGCATACATCCCTGCTGCGAAAGAGACCTGGAAACTGATCAAAAACCGCGGCTTTGACGCACTGATCAATGACTGTCTGATTGATCCGGTGCTGAACCTTGGCGCACAGTTTGTCGGATACGTATGCGCTCTCTTTGCGTATCTGTACTTGAAATACACCGCACCAGCGTATAATTCCTCCGGCAGCTACAACGCGCCGATAGTCGCCTTTGCGTTCTTGATCGGGCTGCAAATCTGCAGTATTGCCACGGTACCGATAAAATCGGGAACCGCAACGCTGTTCACCGCCATGGCGAGAGATCCAGAGGTGTTGAGGTTGAGTTATCCGGATTTGTATCAGAGGATGGTGCAGCTGTATCCGCGTGTGCAGGAGATGATTCACTCGTAATCGAGACCGAGACAGTCGAGAATGGAGTGTTTAATTCGGTTTACTCTCGCGTAATCACGAGAATAGAGTTGTTTAGTATATGTATTAATTCTCTCGAGTATATTAGCGAATAGAGAGCGTCGTTATCAATGTACATCAATAGTCGAATGTATTTTTAAAAATATTCGAGTCAAAGTTCATGCACTACACTATTCTTGATAATATACAATATTGTGTTCTTTGAGTGCATTGTAAGAGTTATAGTAGAAACTCAATGCAGTCAAAAAGGCGAAATACTGGCCTGTCGAAGTTCCACAAGCATGACAAGCATGCGAGCGCTGTTACCATTGCAACCGCAGTAAATAGTAACCAGCATTAATACCTTGTTTATGAGATACCCTGCAGCGTACGGATCAATATCTTGGCCGTTCGCAGACATGACAGCCCACGCTCTTTTCACACTATCTCTCTTAGAACGGACAGATGCATATCGTGGCGCCGACGGGATATAAAGCTGTTGTGGATTTTAAAGCGAGTTCCGGACAAGGGTCGCAGAATACTGTCATTCCAGAGGCGGCTATTGCGTGAATTATTCCATTTATATATGCATTTATTCTTTGCGTAGATCCTGGTAACGCTGTAACAGCCATCAACACTTACTATCGCTCGCAGTACATTCAGAGCGGAGTCATCGGTGTAGACAGTTCCCATACGAAATGGATATGATAGTTGTAGAGAGTGTGACATGCCAAGTGTGTTGGATATAGAGGTGATTGTTGTTGCTACTTTTGAGGTACACAGAACATACTGTAAACCAAATAACTGTCAATTAGAACGAATATGAGTAAAACACAACTTATTCTCTGAAAATCCAATAAATATAAAGAGTGCAAAGATACCTTATCCGCAAGAACACTGGGAATGACGTGAGAAGTAAGTGATCTGTGGTTATTCCGATTGCTAAATTTTCTCTGTTTATTGTCGTGGTGGCGGGTAGTATAATGGTTTGTAAAAACGTATTGAAGGGTTTCTTGCTTGTATCAGAAGAGTGTAATCATTCATAAGTAGATGACTGTGAGTGTAAGAAAACATAGTGTGCAATTAAAAAGAATAGCACAGATGATACATTCGTAGATGTTTTAGAATACAGGATGCTGGAGGAAGCACAAACTCGCTAGATGAAATCATGATGCACAAATAGTCAAATTCTCTTTTCAGATTAATGATAGTGATAAAGAGTTTGATTCTTTGATGAATAGTAATCATGATTCGGCATTCATATTCCTCTCTAAGAATGACAAGCAGCCGACTCCTAATGTAAATAATAATAATGATGAATCCGTCAACTTTTCATAAGAATTATAATTAAAAAGCAGACGTCTTGCTGTAGAATGTATAATTAAAATTAAGAAGCAGCTACCTCGCTCGGAATAATATTAACAGCCAGATTCTTCATAAAATCGCAATAATGATTAAGCTCTTAAATAAACGAACAGGAAGCACTCTTTTAGATCATAAAATGACAAACAGTGAATCATAATGCTCTCAGAACCCGAATCTTTAATTGACTCCCAAATACTTTTAATTGCATCAACAATCTCATTAGGCAGTGGTCCCTCTTCCAGAACGTCTAGCTCTGAATCATGTAAAATTGTTGTGTACCTGTTTACGAGAATCCTACAATTTGCATAAACAGAATCTTGATAATAGAAAAGCAGATTCACCTGCTCTGCATCATGTAAAACAGTTATATCTGTTTACGAGGATTATAAAATTTGTATAAACAGAATCTTGATAATAAAAAGTTCAAATTACGATTGATCAAAGAATGATAATGAATAGGGTCAATTAGATCCTGATTTAAATCAATTATGATAAAGAACTTGATGAATCATAATAATAAAAACCAGTCATATTACTGTATCCGAGAATCATATGTATAGCAAATTCTTTTTCTGGGAATCGTAATAATAACCAAGCAGACCAATTGACGAATCACAAGTCATGTTATAAAACTCAGTTGAATTGTCTTCCAGGTGAATAACGAGCAAGTGGTATCAGTTTATGCTATAATAGACTCATATGAATAGTAGCAGATTCTTTCTGAGAATCGCAATAATAAGATTAATTGACGAATCACAAGTCATGTTAAAAGAATCAATTGAATGCATTACAGATGCGTAACGAGCAAATGGTATCAGTAATCGCTGTATTTATGAAATACACCATAATAGAATACTACAGCTATAATAGATGCCACTTTGTGCTGTCCCATTTGCGATATGGCGGTATCTGGATCGTCGTGCTTGTTAGACTAATGAGTTTATTAAACTTGCCCAAACCCTCGCTCCTTCCGCTATCACAAATGATCGCCTTCTTTTGGTTACGGAAGTGCAAGTCACGTGGCGAGGTATGCTTCTCGCTGCAAGAATACAGTGGTATAATACTGATAGTATAATGTAATAGAGTCGTATAATACGATAGTATAATAATACAGTACTAAGCAGAATAGAATACTATTGTATGCCTCGCATGCTCGCAAGGTCGCACCCTCGACTGAGAACGACACGTGAACGCGATAACGATTGCGCAATCAGTCTCATCTGCTCTATACTGTAAAGTATTGTAGGACAGTTGCTATTTGTCATATTATACTATTGTAGTACTATTACAATACTGCTATAGTACAACAGAATAGTAATTGTCTAATAGTACGACAGCAAGTATTACATAAGAATGGGAGCTGAAGTCAGGTGATTGGTGGCGACTAACCCACTTTATTAAACTACCATAAAACGCAGTATTGTAGAACAGTTATTATATATTCTGTAATACTACTATAAACTATTTTAATATGCTGTTACTGCATTATATTTTGTTTTATTATAATGTAATGTAATGTGTATAGTGTATGTGATGAAGAGTAGTGTGGGGTGTGGGGTGTTTAGCCTAATCGCCGAAGCCCACTCGCGATACTCCACCACCCAGTATACAAATACATGCCTAGAAATTGACTGCATATAGTACAGAATAATGGAATATAGCAGCCTATAGACCACAGAATTACTGTATTATAATACAACATATGGCAGTATATAAGATGCCGGAATAGGAAATTGTGCGCGAATCAAAGTTTTCCCGTTTCAGGATCGGACTCCGCGGAGCCGGTCCGGACACACAACACCACTTTGCTGCTGCTGTGTATATTACAGCTGTAGTACGATAATAGTATATCGCAGAGCAAGGTCGTGGAGCGCAGCATTATGGCATCGCAAGCAGAGCAAGAGAGAAGCAAGCCAGAGAAGCAGGCAAGAGAGGCAGCCCGAGACGCAGCAAGAGAGAAGAGGGGGGCGGAGTCCGGAAAAAACCGCCCCGCGATTTTCCGAGATGTGATTTAAATACATAAACAATAATAATAGAATAATAGAATACAATAGAATAGAACAGGACACATCACAGAATAAAACACACAGCAGCACAGTATAACAGTACAACACAATACCAACAGCATCTGTATTGCTAGGGCAGCATATAGCAGTCCCCGCCCCCGCTCCTCCTTCCCTCGTCCTCTTCCCCAGAAATGCGCAAGTCCCGCTCCAGCGCAGCGCTTTCCGACGCCGAGCACACTGTTGACTCTTCTCAGTCGTCTGCTCTCCAGCAATCGTCTTCTTCTTCCGCCTTGAACAGTAACATGATCGCAGTTCAGATGTCGCAGCAGCAACTTCCCGCAAAACAGACGCAGCAGCAGCAGCAGCCAGCGCACTCAAACGAGCTGCCCCGTCCCTACAAATGCCCGCTCTGCGACAAGGCCTTCCATCGTCTCGAGCACCAGACCAGACACATCCGCACCCACACCGGAGAAAAACCGCACGCCTGCGCCTTTCCAGGATGCCACAAGCGCTTCTCGAGATCGGACGAGTTGACCCGGCATTCCAGGATTCACACCAACGCGAACCCGCGGCGATCGTACAAAGCCGCCCAGGAGCTGTCCAAGAGCGCTCCGGTCTCGAACGCTCCGTCTCCGCAGCCATCACCTCCGCATGTGCACGCTGCTCTCGCGGGACAGGCTGTGCAGCAGCAGCAGCAGCAGCAGCAGCAGCAGCCCGTGCAGCAACAGCAACTGCAGCAACAGCAACAGCAGCAGCCCGTGACGATACTGCCTCAGATTAAACAGCAACTGCCTCAGCCTCTTCAGCTTCAGACACAGCAGCAGCCTTCGGCTTCTGCTGGTGCTGGTGCTGGAGCTGCTGCCGGGGCCGGGCTGCCCTTCGACATGCACATGCTCGCCACAGCGGCCTCTCAGCAACTCGAACGCGAAAACTCCGTCCACTCTGCTCACTCGCGCTCCTCTCTCTCAATACTTTCTGCTGCCTCGACCTCCTCCTCCTCCTCCCAGCTCCCACCCCCCCATCTCTCCGCACCCTCCTCCACCGCCTCCTCGCCACACCACCACCACCACCACCATCACCACCACCACAACCGCTTCCCCGGACTCACCCCCTTAACCCCCTTCAACCACGCCCGGCATGCAGATGACGACCTTTTCACCTCAAGACAGTCCAAGCGCTCTCGTCCAAACTCTCCTGTCTCGACAGCGCCGTCGTCGCCCACCTTCTCCCTGTCTGATTCGCCCACGCCCGAACACACGCCCCTCGTCACCCCGGCGCACTCCCCGAGGCTCCATCCTAGGGAACTAGAGGCTTTGCAGGGGGTCCAGCTGCCGTCCATCAGATCCCTCTCGCTAAGACACATGCCTCCTCCCCTCGTCCCACTCGAGGTCTCCGACATCGCCTCCTCGACCCCGACCCCAGGCGGCTCCGCCTCGGTCTCCCGCAGCACTTCCGCCTCCAACTTGAGACTCCTGCCTATCGCAGATATCCTCGCAGGATCATCCCAGCAATCCTCGCCGCAGTCAGATATCTCAAAACGTATGCTCCCGCATCCTACCTCCGCCCCTCAGCTCCAGCAAGGCGTCCAACTACCCCCCATGCAGCAACAAGGTACGAGACTAGGCATCGCCGATTTGATTAATGCGTCCTCGACTGTTACCCAGAATAGCAGTAACACTTCGTCGACGACATCGTCCGTATCAGGAGAGGAGACCCGGTGGCAGTAATCATTTATATCTGATAGATTTACATATAACCTTGTGAGGTTATTGCGGTAATAGACTGCACTTTGCGCGAAGACCTGAATTATGACGAGATGTGAGTTTGGGCACTGCTTCTGAGGCATCATAAGGAACGAAGAGAGTGGCTTTAATAGTGGATGTGAGATTTGATTGTTAGTGTTATGTTTTATAGATTTGTTTTTGAGTGATTTTGTATTAATATCTGTCTTTGGTTTGTGTTTGACAATGTGCTTTTTGTATAAATATATCTCGTATCGTTTTTATTTATCGAGGAAGAATTTCGTAGTATACTCGAGAGCAAATAGACACAAATATACGGCACTAACAGAGAAAAGGCAAGGTGAAGTCGTCGCCCTCAGAGAAAGCTGTGCACTCATGATATGCGGTCAAAATTCTTGTCCTCATAAGAGAGGATTCGTGACGTGGCTTTGATGCTTTCATCCTCATATCATTATGTATTATCTCAGAGAAAGATAGGATGTTTTCCTACTGATGATCGTCATTCCATTCTTGTGTCCTGTCAAACCGAGGCCAACAGTAAACGCAATGATATATGCTGCATGAATTCGCCGCCATTCTTGTTCTCAGAGATGCCAGCAAACTCATAATGGAGTTTATACTGAATTCTTCAGAATCGTCATCATCATCCTTCCTTCTTGTGTTTCTATTCAAATAGTTAAGAATACAAGAGCTCTTGATGATACATTCCGACTAGATCTCATAGCTTAAACCAAGCGAAAAAAAGATAAACGCATGCCCATATACGTGACGCTTGAATTATTTATACTCAATAGCTCAAAAGTCCATACAGACTCATACTACTCCGAAATCAATATTTTGACCCCATGCACGAAGCGAGGACGTGAGTAACTGTGAAAGCATCGTATATTAAAATCGCATCGTACATTTATACCGCTAACTAAACTCAGTCTGTAATATTCGAATCCCGTATCCATAAGCAAAGCGGATATGGGAGATATAATTGAAATAAGCTCGTGACAAAGCTCGTGGATGTAAGAGTTCGCCGCGATGGAGAAGCTATCCACTTTCATCCACAAAATGTGCGAAATCATCTGATTTCTCATGTCTTAAGAGTATCTTTGTTCGACAGCTTATAAGTCATCTTTCTGGCCAATAGTAGTAGAATTCTGAGAAAAAAACAGGCATACACCACGACATCACAAATTATCAAACATAATCGCTATACTTGTGTCTTTTTTTCAAAACGTACTTGCACATACTAACAAGTGATCTTTGCCTGAAAATACAAGACCATCTGTGATGCACAAGTTCCACTATGTAATTCCAAACACAGTCGTGTATCAAGAAATCTTCTCTCACGTCACGATGAGAATGTGGATATAGAATGTGGATATATCTAACCAAACCAACCACCGCGTATTTCTGCGTCACGAATATCCTATACACTGTATTCAAAATAGCAGATCTTTGCGCATGGAAAGACGAGATGACATCCGTCAAAATTCTGTGACTAGATATGTAAATCATTCTATAAAGATATAACAAAAGTCCGAACCAACACCACGAAGCAACCGCTGCGAATATTCCTACACAAGCTACTCCTTTTGCATTTCGGCACTCTGATCGGGCTTAAGTGCATCACGTCACCTGTGATCATTGCGGCGGTCGGCAGAACTGGTGTATCGCTAATAACCTTGGTACTCTTTCAAGTAGACGCGAATCATGTTGCAAATACCTGCACCATTTGTTAGTATTCACAAAACATTCTAAAAATCCCAAGACGTACTTGTTCATATCGACAGACAACTTCCTTGGCACAAATGAGTCTCCTCGGTCATTGCGATACATGATCACTTCGTCGAGATCATATGAGAATGTAGACCATAAAGACGAATCGTCACAAAATCACGCAAAACAAACTCATCCGCTATACCTGCGTATTTGTTAGTATCCACACAGCACTATAAACAAATCCAAAGTCATACCATTTTAATCAACTGAGATCTTCGGCACAGTCGAGGCTATCGCGGTGTAGCGGTCACGTCCGTAAAATCGCATGAGAATATGATGATTGATGTAAACCATTCTGCAGAGATGCGGCAAAGTACACAAATCGGGAAAGCATCAATACAAAAACAAACTATCAAGGTAGCAAAACATCCACAAAATCACGGAGACGACGAAAGTAGTACAAACTTTTTATTTTCTTCGTCAGTATACACAATCCCCGTCCCTTTGACTTGTTCGTTTTTCTCTATCGGCTTCATTTCTGTAGTTGTGGTTCGGCGGTTAAAGAATGCGTGTAGAGAACTTTGTCCGCCTTCGCGCGTTGTCTCGGTCGTTTTCGTTTCCATCGCTGCCTTTTTGCGCGGCGGTGATGTAGTTGAAGTCGCAGTAAACGAACTAAAAGTGACCGTGCTCAAACTAATAGTCGCAGGCGAAGATGATGAGACTGTAGACGCCTTGGGAGTTTTCTTCGTCTGTTGAGATTGACTGGGAAAATACCTTCGCTGCTCGATTTTTCGCCTCGCGGCCTCAGCGGCACTGCCAGCACTTAGCATACTCCGGGGCTGAAACTTCGCTCTCGAAGGCTCTTTGAATGGCTCCTTTGACGGCTCTCTCGATAAAAGAGACACAGGAGAAGCGAAATTGCCACTTCGAATATCAAACGACATTATCTCCAGTCGACCAAACTGGCTACCGCCATCGCCGCCGTTGAGACCAGCGACATATTCTTGCACCTTACTCCCAGAGACAAACGACGCGGCAAACCTATCATTGTCATCAGAGGCTTGCTTAGTGGCGTGAGTGAGTGCAGCGAGAGTGACGACTTCACTAGATCGTTGCCGTGAATGCGACCCGCTAATCGTGCGTGTTCGCTGAGCGGCAAGCTCGTGTGACCCGCTAATCGTCCTTGTCCGCTGCCGAGCGGCAAATTCATACGAGGTGGTGGAGTACAAATAATACTCGTCGATATCAGGTTCGTCAGGGTCAGAGCCTTGGGGACTGTAGCGGTATGATAGCCGCGCTTCCTCCACGCTCTGCCAACGGCTGTGATTCTCGGCCTCGCGCGCGATACTACAAAATATTAGCTCTACTGTGTATAAAAATAGTAAAAACGAGGAGGACCCACACCACTCCTTTCGTGCTTCGGTGAATTTATCCTGAGCGGGATATTCGCGGGCAAGAATCGCTGAGAGACTCTTGATTGCAGTATGTGTAACAACCGGCTCGTCCTTGCGGAAGTATGTTGCTGTCTCGGCAGTGATGAATTGCGAGGGCTTCAACACACCGCTTCTGTCCTTAGAAAACATTGCGCCGGCACCGGTCGCGAGGCGCGGATACGATAAGTACAAAAGCCCCTTTGCACGCGTCATTGCGACATACAGCAACCGTCGCTCTTCATCAAGACCATCTGGGATAGAAAGAGAGTGCGGGATCGACCCTTCAAAAACTCCCGGGACAAAAACAACTGGCCATTCAAGTCCCTTAGCTCCGTGAATCGTCGAGATCGTGACTATCATACTCGGATCTACCGCATGCGCTTCTTCTTCGCTAGGTGACAGGTTTACGGTAGCTAAGAAACGGCTCAGCACATCTTCGAAAGCAGGCTCGACTAGTACGCCGTCGATATCTGGTAACCCAGGCTCTTCAGGTGCATGCTCAAACTCGCGCACTTGAGTCATGAAATCCTCAACGTTCTCCCATCGTGAAGTCCATGTATCTGCGTGATCGTTCTGTAGGACTGTCTTGTAATCTAGTTTCTCGACGAGCATCTCGACAACTTGAGTCAGAGCCTCGTGTTTCTCTTTTGCTAATATCTCGGAGCATGATTCAATAATCTCGACAAATTTTGTCAAAGATGTCTTGATCTTTGCGGTTACTTTAACCTCACCTTTCAGAGCTCGTTGGATTGTCTCCCAAAGCGAGATCTGATGCGCGTTGCTATAATTGAGCAAAACAGCTTGGGTTGCGCGTCCGATTCCTCGTTTAGGCGAATTAATGATCTGTAGCAGAGCTGGATTCTTGCGACTTTTGATGACCGACAAATAGGCAATAAAAATCTTTACCTCTTCGCGTTCCCAGAATCGGAATCCGCCAACGACTCGGTAGTCTATACCCGCTTTTGTTAATGCTGCTTCAACCGGGCGCGTCAGACGCGCGGTGCGTACGAGTACGGCAAAATCAGCAGGCTTAAGCATCCCGCACGAGAGCGTCAATAAACGCTCAATCTCCTGCACAACAAACCTTCCTTCGGAATGAGAATCTTGCATAACCATGTAAGTAGGCATTGTACCCGCGTCGTGGTTCGGGAGAACGGATTTCTGGATCCGCGCGACGTCTTGCTCGATCACGGCCAGAGCGGCTTTGAGAATGCTGCCGCTGCTGCGATAGTTCTCTTCGAGGTTTATAACCATAGTGCCTGGGTATTCATCGCGCATGCGCTGTAGGTTAGTCGATTCAGCGGCGCGGAAAGCGTAGATAGATTGATCAGGATCGCCGACGATTGTGATGTTACTGCGCCGTGTCGCGAAGCGCTTCATCAATTCGTACTGCACCACATTGGTGTCTTGGTACTCGTCCACGAGAACAGCCTGAATATTTGAGACGACTGTTGGGTGCCGCTTCAGTAGCTCGACACAAGTAAGAAGCAGATCGTCAAACTGCATTGTCAGCATTTCATTTCTTCAAAATGAACAAAACAGTCTTACATCAAGAAGTTGTGCATCTTTTAAATGCTCCTGGTACGCTTTGTATACTCGTAAATCATCAGGCCGCATCGCAGAGCTAATCTGGCTGTCATCTGGCAGCATAGCACGACTCTTCATCTTTGAGATCTTGCCCTTGACAGACATCCACGCCTGCTTGTCGCTCTTGTCATCAATGTCCTTCATGATTGTCTGGATGAAATGCAACCCATCTGTCTCATCTGCAATCTGAAAACCACCCGGCAATCCAATTAGATTACCGTACTTTATCAGATACCTTCGTGCAATAGAATGAAAAGTGCCCAGTATCAGTCGATTGGCAACTGAATGACCAACCAGATCAGCCAATCGCTCGCGCATCTCGTTCGCAGCCTTGACCGTGAACGTCGTCACAATCATATTGCTCGGATGCACACCCTGGCTGAGCAAGAACACTACTCTGCTGATCAACGTCTTCGTCTTGCCTGTCCCCGGACCAGCCAAGATCTGCAGCTGCGAGTCGATTGGGTGCGTTACACTCGCTGCCTGCGCTGCGTTCAGACTCAGCTTCAGCCTTCGCGTCGGAGTATTCAAATCCTTCTTCTTCTTCCCCTGAAATCCAATTACAACAGTCGCTTCTGCTAATTCTTCAGCAGTTGGCTGACCTTGCAGCGGAAACACGTCTGACGGAGGCTGCAATGTCAGTTCATCTTCGTCCTCAAAAAACTCTTCCACTTCGTACGAATTGTCTTTCGACACTTGCGATGAATGATTCTCCATCCTCCAGCCCTTTTATTCTGATTCGTTTATTTTTCCAATTGTGATAGTGCCAGCATCTTTTGTTTTTGCTGTGGTAATCAAGGCTCTCCGACGGACGCGCGCGTTGACCTTCTCGACGTGATTTTGGTCATGTGACTCATGTAATGCATTATGTAATGACTGCTGCTTGATTGCAGTGCACAGGTAGAACCAGTTTAGCGGAGTGCATGGTGTTTCACTGAGATATAATAGAATACGATAATTCACCAGTAACAAAGTATAGTACTATTAAATACAATCATAGCGAGGACTAAGTTTCAATTGGGAATATGAGAATTATATAATCAATCACGTGGTAGATGAGCACGATTAACACGTCACGAATCTGGTTCTTCTCAGCAACACGCGAATGTAAGTATCTACTTGTCGGCGGAAATCTATCAATTTTTTAGAACATTGCTAGTATAAACAGTGCATTATAATGACGGAAAAATTCAAGTACGATGAGCTTTTAGAGAATATCATCGACGGCGCGGTGAACGCTCACAAACTGTACTGTCCGTTCAACAACTGTTCGAGTTTGATTCTGTCGCCTGGAGTTGGTGTTTTGCAACACCGGGCAAAGATTCCAAAGGTGTGTGTTGATTGAGATGCGTGGATTGAGATATCGTGAATGTGAAGCTGACATGTGGTGTTCAGGAATCGTTCCCGTCAAAGAATATCGAAGCAGTATTAGAAGAACCAGAAAAATCCGAATCAACCGAAGACGAAGAAGAGGAAATCTTCTGGGTCCTCACAGATCCATTTCAGTTCGACAATCTGGGTTTCAGTAAAAACTCAACTACTGGCATCAAATATCTGGCTTGCGCTGACTGCGATCGTGGGCCATTGGGATATCACGATTCGGCCGCAATCGGAAGGGAGTATCTGCTTAGTGCAAAGAGGGTGCTGTATAAAACTCCTTGAGTTCTACAAGGAACGATATGATATGTAATGAGAAAAGGTTACATTACTTGACATTAATTGGCGTATGGCTTTGTATCAAATAAATTAGTTCTTTGCGGTTGATTGCGAGATCTGCTAGACGACCAAAACGAGCAGATCGAACAAGGGAAAGCTATCAGGCATGCACGAACCTACTATCAAATAATGTTGATACTGAAAGACATGACGAGTGATACATGAAATGTCAGTCTGAGTCGTAGAAAGAGCAATTCACGGGCTGGAACCATTTCACTATAGGCTGCCTGTTTAATGCATGACTCTACAGAATGGCATTTTAGCAGTGATATTTAGTCAAGACAAAGACCTCAACATAGGTCACCATCTCGAATACGGGTAAACGAGCAGCCTGATAATGCGCAGACATGCGATCAACTTGGGAAGTGACTGCTTGCCTTGAGCTCAGTCCTCCACCGGAGGCACTGTTTATTTTCAGAGTCTGATAACTGTGCATTATGCGATCGAGGATCTCTCAAACCTGGGCCCCAAGCACTTACTTTGCATATTTGCTCGCTTCGCGCGAATTTCCTACGGCCTTTGATTTGTTCTCATCGAAAAGAGGCAAGATGGACGAATACAGATATACATCTCGAGACGAGCACAACTCATAGAAGAGAGCAAATCCTACGAATTTGCAGCCTACTATAACAACGAATCAATTACTGCCGACTACCGGAAAGAAAACTCTATCAGCTAGTAAAGTTATCGTAGCCATAGTAAATTCTTGGCACTGTCAATCATTTATGGGAGATAGAAGGCGGTACCGCCTCTCAGCGCACCTCAGAAGAGTGCGGAATGGCGCAGCAGTGGTACAGAAGGGCCAGTACACTCCATATTACCGCCTTCTGGTCTACATCCAGCGACTTCTCAGCACTGGCCAGTTGCTCGATTGAGAGATGCTGGTTGGAACACAGCAAGGTACGGCCCGCGGGGTATGCTTGTGACCGTGCCCGACCGCGGGCGATAAGCAGGCCCACGACCGGGCACGATAAGGCCACGATAGAGCCATGCGCCCTGGCCTTTGTTTAGTGAATACATGCACATCCAAATATATTCACACAAATACAGACAGCTGGAGGGATCAAAGGAAAAAGAACAGGCACTGGCAGCCGAAGAGCGAGAAGCGCGGGATAAAAAGAGTCGGCAACAGCATATCTGGCTGACTCGCCTAGCGCAGGACAGATCAGCCAGATTGCTATGTCCACGGACTCGCTGGACTGAGTCTGCTCGAATTGCAGACAGAGAACTGGTCTCTGCTGTGGTGACTGGGTTCTAGCCTGGCTGTCGTATGCTGAGACGGGCATCGCGAGTCCATCTGAAACTATGCGGTAGAAAAACGTTTCGTGGCCGTCGCGCGCCGGCTCAAACTGAACAGCTGTTTCTGCAATCAAGCGTAATATGTCTGATTTTTATTTTATTTTTTTCGGCAGTAATTACTGCTGTACGTAAGCCCTTTTGAATGAAGGTTGATCGGGTGGAGATCCGAGAAGCGTGGGAATCAGCCGAGGAGATTGAACTTTGTGTGCTTATATGCAGCAACCCTTCAGGACGAGAGGATGGAACGACTTGACTGCCTCTGCTGGCCGTATTAGATGCACTCTGGAGTCAGGCACAGAACTCCAGTGCCTATCTACATATGGGATACTGAAGGCATTGCAAACGCGTAGAAATCCTCCACATAATCCTATCGCTATAGTGAAAAGCGATAAGATATGGGTCTTGGAAACACGCTTGGCGGTTACACCAATAGCTCGAAGCAATCTCAGTCTGCAAACAGCTATCACTGATGTGTATCAGTTCTGTGCACACGTATACTAACGCACTGCTGCACTCGGCTAACCCCGATACGCCGATAAGGCAGTGCTCTGACCACAGAGTGAGCCATAGCGCCGGCGATGGGGGAGAGCAAACCAGGGCTGGTTGCACTTCTCTTCTACAGATTAAGGTAAACAAGCTGGATCGGCTCGCCAGCAGTGTGGCCAAGTAAGGCTTGTCCCTGCCAACAGCAGTGCCTAGACAATCAAGGATCTCTTATGAAGTCTCACGAGGAACCTTTGCTCTTCACGATGCTGTCTGCATTGACCAGACAGAGCAGCGGCAGCAGAGCAGCAGCAGACGAGGATGAAAGAAGGCGCAGGTGCGATAACAATAAACACTTGAGGCTGATGGGCCGTGCGTTAAAGTCGGCTCGAGCGTCTTCAAAGCCCGAGAAATTGAACCGAAAGAAGACCAGTGAGTGGCTCGGAGATAGTGTGTGCGGAATTTGTGCTGGAAATTGCGAGAAATCAGAGTAAACAGTTTTAATATCGCGGGATTCGAGAAGGATATTTTTATATCAGAAGTAGTTGAGAAGACACGATTAGACTACACATTAGCAGCAAAAACACACTGGATCCGCCTATCTTGTCCCGTTATTTCCTGAACCTGCCTGAGCTCTGACGCAAATGGGCTAACCAACTTATCGATGCTTTTTTAGACAGTCGTACCGTAGTCCGACCGTTTTTCAAAGACTCACCGCTCCGGAACAAACAGCCAAACGCGATTATGATTGCGCGGCAATTATGAAGAAAATATAGCCATGAATGACTCGTCTACAGGAGTCTTTGCCTGATACCTGCGAATAGCGATCGTCCCTTATCCGGATAGGATATCGGCACCCAGCAGCGGGTCATCTCCAAGTACACCCAGCAGCGCAAGCACAGGCTGCTGGTTCAGGCTCAGAGCATTCTCTCTCGGGCCCTTGCTTGCTTTCTTGGCTTATCTTCCGCTTTCACCTTGTTCTCCTCGCCTCGCTCAAACCAGGCTACACCCTACCCGTTCCTCGCCAAGCCTGACTGCGTCGACTCGCGCTACTGTCTAGTGTACTTTTCCCTAGTCAGTATCGTTGTAGTCATTCCCTTATTGATTGCAATCCGACTCTGCGTTTCATTTGCTGGTTGCTGGACCTGTCGTTGCTCCGCACAGCTAATCTAGTTAGGGCCTATACGACCGAGACTATAAAGATCTTGACAGGCCCCACGTTTAAAAGATGATTCTGTGCATTACTCCTCGACATCTACTTTATATAGTAGAATACTCAAAATGAAGGTTTGTATGCCATTGTTTCATTCCCTGCACGACATATATGCTCTTCATATACACTGGTATCATACTGACATCCCCCAGATTGAGTACGACGAGAAGGCTGTCGACGCCGTCGTCGCTGACTTCGAAACTGACTCTCTTGCCAATTCGAAAGAGCAGTACATTGCTACTTCTTACTCTGCTGATGAGCGCGAGTTCATCGTCAATCACATCGCGAGCCAGCAGTCGCTCAAGGATCTCATTGAAATCGACCTCGACTTCATGATCGACCGCGCTCGTGAGTTTGATATTAACGAAGCCATGGAGTGGATCACCGATGCTATCAAGGACCACACCGGCGATGTCAACTTCCCGGAATATCACATGGACAGATTGAAGCTTCTTGCTCAGGGTCAAGAGGCTTCTGGTCTTGACCCCGATACCTACGATGTTGATATTCGTCTGCACGCCTCCATCTTCAAGTTCCACTCCCCCTACGCTGAAGTTCGTGCTGTCGTCAGTCCAACCGATGACTTTGACATGCCTTGCGAGACCCTTCGTGCTTACATCGTTGGTATCATCTGGGTCGGCGGTGGTTCGTTCATTAATGAGATGTACCATCAGCGTCAGCCCTCTATCACCCTCACCGCTACCGTCTTCCAGATTTTGATCTACCCCTCTGGAAAGCTCCTCAGCCGCATCCTTCCCAACAAACAGATCGGCTTTGGCAAGTGGAAGATGCAGGTCAGCCCTGGCCAGTGGACTTACAAGGAGCAGATGCTGGCCACTATTATGACCAATGTCGGTTCCGGCTCTTCCAACTTCTTCCATTACGGTCTGACCATGCGTTTGCCTATTTTCTTCGACCAGACGTACGCCGGCTGGGCTTTCATGTTCTTGATGGCTATGGTCACCAACTTCTTCGGTTTCGGACTCGCTGGTATCATGAGACGTTTCGCCGTCTACAATCCCAGGGCTCTATGGCCTACTGTTCTTCCCATTCTTCAGCTTAACAAGACTCTTCTTCTTCCCGAGACAAAGCAGAGCATCAATGGATGGACTATCTCAAAGTACAAATTCTTTTGGATCGTCTTCATCGGCTCCTTCATCTATTTCTTCTTCCCCGACTACATCTTCACCGCTTTGTCGACCTTCAACTGGATAACTTGGATCTCCCCCCAGAACAAGAACTTGGCCATTGTCGCCGGTTCCAAGCTCGGTTTGGGCATCAACCCCATTCCTACGTGGGATTGGACCGTTATCAACTATACCACTCCTCTAGTCATACCCTTTTTTGCCCTTGCGAACCGATTCTTTGGCGTTTGTCTCGGTGCACTTGTTGTCCTTGGCATTTACTACTCTAACTACAAGTACACTTCGTACTTCCCCATCAACTCGTCTGGTGTCTACGATCGCTATGGAGCCAAGTACAACATGACCCGTGTCATTACCTCGGATGACCAGTTCGATGCTGAGCTCTATCAGCAGTACTCGCAGGTCTACATCGGTGCCGGTAACTTGACTATGCTGGGTGCTTACTACTGTTTGTACACTCTTGCCTTCACTTATATCATGATGGGCGAGTGGAAGACCGCTTTAAACGCTTTCAATGGCGTCTTCAAGTCTTTCTTTGAGAAGCGTGGAACCAACAATTACGCCGCCTTCAAGGATACCCACTCGCGCATGATGAGCAAGTACCCTGAGGTTCCTGACTGGTGGTTTGTTGCCGTGCTTGCTGCTGCTATTGGTATTGGCGCCGGTGCTATTTGTGGATATCCTACACACACTCCATTCTGGGCTATCATCATTGTTATCTTAGTCTCAATTGCAATTTTGATTCCGGTTATTATGGTTTTCGCTACGACTGGATACTTGATTCCCTGTGATACTTTGACGGTCATTATCGGGGCTTACATGGTTCATGGAAACGCTACCGCCTCGCTTCTGTGCCGTGTCTTTGGTTACAACACCGATGAGCAGGCTGAATCATTCATCTCGGACCAGAAGCTTGGTCACTATGCCAAGATTCCTCCCCGTGCTACTTTCAGAGCCCAGATGATAGCTGTCTTGTTGCAGTGCCTCATCACTACCTCGGCTGTGATTTGGCTGATCGACAACACTCCGGATATTTGCACTTCTACCCAGGCTGCTCGACTTGTCTGCTCGTTCCCCAACCAGCTTTATTCTAACACTCTCTTGCTCGTATGTACTCCATGCGCTTATTTTTTCTTCTTAAATAGTAACTAACATCTATTTAGGGTGTTGTTGGTCCTCACCGTACTTACGATGTTTTGTATCCTCTATTGAAGTGGTCGTTCCTTCTCGGAGGCATCATGGGTGTTGTCATTTACTTGGCCCGTCGCCGGTTCAGAATCCTCAAGTATTTCCACCCCGTCATCTTCGTTTCCGGTGTTACTCGTTTCGGTGCCACCTATAATTTGTCCTACTTCACCCCTGGATTCTACGCCGGTCTTGGATTCATGTGGTACGCTCGCTCTCGCTACTTGCTCTGGTGGACAAAGTACAACTACATCCTCTCTTCCGGCCTCACAGCCGGCGCCGCTTTCTGTGGTATTCTCATCTTTTTCGCACTTCAGTACACCTCAACCACTCTCAAATGGTGGGGTACAACTGTCTCGTCGGCCGGTATTGATGGTGTTTCGACAACTTCGTTGTTGACGGCTCCCGTTGATGGATTCGGACCCCCAGTTGGCTCTTGGGAGTAATCTTTTATTTGGGTTTAGATTTTTTAAAATTCTGTTTTATTTGGCCGATCGATGCGTCATTTTCTTCTTTTAATTGGATAGAGGTAATTATTATTAATACATACATAGACTATATCTTTAGTCGTTTTCATTAAACTGATATCAGTATCCTGGCTAAAGCCGCACTAGATGAAGTTTCATAGGGTTGTGCTATCGAACTCTTGGTCACCTCTGGACTTCCAAAGACGCCCCAGAATAAAGAAAACAAAATTAAAGAAGCTAGCATAACAAGTCAAGGCGCAATAGAACGAACGATAGAATGGGATATAGAATCATCTCGGGAAAAATAAAGTTGCTGAAAAATCTGTAGAAACGTCTTCAGTAGTTTCCTATTTAGGAAGGCAAGTAGTTTTGCCTCTCCACTTTGAAATACCGACTTAAGATTTCGTAAGAAGTGAGTGAATGAGAGGGAGAGAAGAGATGGATGTTTTTATAGATAAAAATTGGGGAATAGGCGGAGAAGGTGTTTCTGACTTTCTCGGTTTGTAAGTAGGCTGTGTGACGGCTTGGCCATGATAAGAGGGACTCAGTGATAGAACTTTTACAGTTATTGAAGAATGATACCTTGAAAAAGTTGATGCTCAATATTCAACTATAAATATTATGATATAATATTAGTATTCTGCTGCCGTATAAAGCTATATAATGGAAAAAATGCTTGCTCTATAGCAATCAATTTGATAGATGCCTATCGCAAACGTCTTTCGTCATCTATCTACACGAGGTCAAATAAATCCACTTATCAGTTCAGCAAAATGTTTAAATGCTTGGATAATAAATTCTGCTGCATTGATATTACTCTCAGGGATGTTTGAAAGTTGGATAGCTTGGCTTCCAAGAATGATGCTGGCTTATCATGTCTGAAAGATATCGTTAGTCGGGATCGATAGAGTACTCTAAAGCGCTTTTTGATTTTTTTATGCAATTAAAAAAGGTGTTTATTACTGGATCATTGTAATCGGTAGAAATGCCGGTAATTCTGAGAGTTTCGATAAATATCAGAAAAATATATTAGTAACAAATTATGGTATCATAACATAAGCCGATCTTGGCCTTTCGGCTGTGTTAACAGATGCCGAGAAATCTGAAGCAAAAGAGAGCAATCAGCTATCTGAATAGTTGATGTATGCACACAGCTCTATCTTATCTATAATAGCTTGTCTTATATTTATCATTTGCTGATTGGAAGGTATCTGTGATGTCTGAGCGTTTTGAGATATCTGAAAGCAGACGACTGGGAGTCAGTCTTGCGATAACTGTAAACCCCCTTGCACACTCTGATAAGAGCATGAGCCAATTTTTACTTGCTCATTATCCTAAGTTTCTATAGAACCTACCTGCTTCGCTCGTGCTTTGAATGCTTCGCAAAGATGACTTTCCACTGCGGTTTAGGGCCTCTCAAGACTTCACATCCTTGCTCTTGTCTATTCTCGCAGGGCTTTGAAACGAGTGGGCAGATGATATAGCACATCTGAGCCTGATTTGAATAGAAGACTTGGTCTCACGCTTTGAGCTTCCCCAATCCGTCCTTTGACGCGCTGATACGCTCACCGTCCACCCACCGAAATATCTTGGGATCCTTTTCTTGGGACGTGGTTGATCTTGGCGCCATTGTCTGCGTGATCGGAAAGTATTGACATCATGACATCTACTAGTCTTGAGTCTGCGGTGAGAGTCGTTTTGGGAATATGCTTCTAATGATTATTTGTTTGCTGTCAATATACCAATTCTGTTCTTTAATTCCTGTTGTGATTGTATCTGTGTGGGTTTCTTTGCATGGTTTGAGAAGCGCTCAGACATCGCAAGTCTCCGAGCAGCAGAAAGGCCCATCTACCCGCTCTGGCGTTGGCCTGTAGACCGCACTGGGCATCTTGAGCACTGCTCTGTGTCTTCTGATACACCCTCGCCAAGCATATTTATCGGTCAAGTCAGTAATTATCAGAGAGAAAACTGCCATGGGTCTTATCGGTTGACGGACACGACTTGCGCAAGTATCTTGACAAGGACTCACTCGTATTTTCTGTTGATATATAAGTCAGGCTATGCCTCTTCTTCCTGTCAAGTTCCGCTAGCAGTTGTCTACTACTTTGCTTCTTCTCTGAACAGGCACTATGGGCAAGGTGCGTGATGCTCTTCTGATTGAAATGTAAACAAGCTAACAGTCTACAGAACGATTATGATGAGAAGGCAGTTGCTGTCGTCGAATTATCCTCGGACTCCTTTGACGTCTTTGACTCTAACTCTGGGTCTAAAGAGAAATATATTTCTACGTCGTATTCTGTCGACGAGCGCGAGTTCATTGTTAACCACATTGCAAACTCTGAATCGCTCAAGGATTTGATTGAGGGTGACCTTGATTTTATGATTGAGAAAGTCAAAGAGATGGAATCTGGGGAGGCTATCGAATGGATTCTAGAAGGCATTGAGGAACATACCGGCGATGTCAATTTCCCTGATGCTACCATGATCCAACTAAAGCTGCTTGCACAGGGTCAGGAAGCGTCAGGAATGGATCCTGAGACTTATGACATTGACTTACGTTTACATGCTGCTGTGTTCAAGTTCCACTCTCCATATCCGGAAGTGCGTGCTGTTGTCAGTCCAGTCGATGATATCAACCAGCCTTGTGAAACGCTACGTGCCTACATTATCGGCATCATCTGGGTCGGTGGAGGTTCGTTCATCAACCAGATGTATCATCAGCGTCAGCCGTCAATCGTCCTTTCCTCTACTGTTTTTCAAATTCTGATTTATCCTTCTGGAAAGTTGCTTGAGCGTATACTGCCCAACACCACTATCGGATTCGGAAAATGGAGAATGCAAGTCAGTCCTGGGCAGTGGAATAACAAAGAGCAAATGCTTGCGAGTATCATGACAAGCGTTGGTTCGACTTCATCTAACTTCTTTCACTATGGTTTAACAATGCGTTTGCCTATCTTTTTTAACCAGACATATGCCGGTTGGGGTTTCATGTTCCTGATGTCTGTCGTCACAAATTTCTTTGGTTTTGGCTTAGCTGGTGTATTGCGTCGTTTCGCTGTCTACAGTCCCAAAGCTGTCTGGCCCACGGTGCTGCCTGTGCTGCAGCTGAACAAGACGCTTCTACTTCCTGAGACTAAACAAAGAATTAATGGATGGACGATTTCAAAGTACAAGTTCTTCTGGATCACGTTCATCTGCTCGTTCGTGTACTTTTTTATTCCAGACTACCTCTTCACCGCTTTATCGACTTTCAATTGGATGACCTGGATCGCTCCTCAAAACAAAAACCTGGCAATAATCACCGGTTCGAAACTTGGGCTTGGATTTAACCCAATTTCATCGTTCGATTGGTCGGTTATCAATTACACCACTCCGCTGTTTGTGCCTTTTTTCTCCCTTGCAAATCGATTCTTTGGTGTTATGCTTGGTGGACTCATCGTGGCTGGTGTCTATTACTCGAATTACAAGTACACGTCTTACTTTCCTATCAATAACTCGGGTGTCTACGATCGCTACGGCTCTTCGTATAATCTCTCGCGAATTATCACCGCTGACGACCAGTTTGACTCTGATCTTTACAGACAGTACTCTCAGGTTTATATTGGAGCTGGAAACTTGACTATGCTCGGAGCCTATTACTGCATGTACACGATCGCTTTCACATACATCATGATGGGTGAATGGAAATCTGCGCTCTCGGCATTTAAGGGGGTTTACCGGTCCTGCTTCTCAAAATCAGACAACGCCTACTCTTCGTTTAAAGATGCGCATTGTCGGATGATGAGCAAGTACCCTGAGGTTCCTGAGTGGTGGTTTGTGGTCATCCTGATTGCTTCGATCGGTGTTGGCGCTGGCGCCATTGTTGGATATCCTACGGGTACACCATTCTGGGCTATTATCGTGGTTATCTTAGTTTCGATTGCAATTTTGATTCCAGTTATTATGGTTTTTGCTACGACTGGATACTTGATTCCCTGTGATACTTTAACGGTCATTATCGCGGGTTACATGGTCCCTGGAAACGCAACTGCCTCGCTTCTGTGCCGTGTCTTTGGCTACAACACTGACGAGCAAGCCGAGAATTTCATTGCCGATCAGAAACTTGGTCATTACGCGAAAATCCCGCCGCGGGCTGTTTTCAGATCTCAGATTATCGCTGTGTTTTTGCAGTGTTTGGTTACTACATCTGCTGTGATCTGGATTATCGAGAATACTCCCGATCTTTGTACACCTACGCAAGCTGCGCGTCTTGTTTGCTCGTTCCCCAATCAGCTCTATTCGAATACTCTATTGCTCGTATGTTTTTTACGTTGTTACTTACATCTGCAGATGCTAACTTTTTACAGGGAATTGTCGGTCCTCACCGCACCTACGACGTCCTCTATCCCCTCCTCAAATGGTCCTTCCTTCTAGGCGGCATCCTCGGTGTCGGTTTCTACTATCTTCGTCGCGTGTTCCCTGTCGCTCTCAAGTACTTCCATCCAGTGGTCTTTGTGTCGGGTATCACTCGTTATGGCGCAACTTACAACCTTTCTTACTTCACTCCTGGATTCTATGCCGGGCTCGCGTTCATGTGGTATGCCAGAAAGAGATTCTTGCTCTGGTGGACTAAGTATAACTACATCATGGCATCCGGGTTGACCGCTGGCTCCGCATTCAGTGGTATCTTGATCTTCTTTGCGCTGAGATACACCCAGACTACTATGCCGTGGTGGGGCAATAAGATTTCGACGGCGGGAGTGGATGGTGTGTCATCCACGACGTTGCTGAAGGCGCCGGTGGAGGGATTCGGACCACCTGTTGGATCGTGGCAGTGATTTTTGTTCGTTGAGTGGTGTTACTGTCGTATTTGACTTGTTGAATATATCTGTGCAAAGTAATAATCTGTAGTCCTGAATGTAAGTCATTGCAGTTGCTGAAGTCTTTGTTGTGTGTACAGCTCGTTCTCTGTTCACATCTGTACATTATGGCTGAATATCACAACCATTATCAGTTCATACTGCATATGCATTTGCAAACTCTCTCAGTCGTGTATATTTGTCTATGCGCGTCGGAGCCGAACAAGGGCGTCCCAATCGGAAAATACACCACAGTCAGTCAGTATCCAAATCCCACCACGCACTCTTTCTATATGAACAGCCGCTCGTCCGCTTCCTCTCTTTATCTCTTCCCACCGCTACCATAACCACAACAACGTACTCCCATTTATCTATCCATAGAATCCGGGCAAAAGTTAGCACCGTATTTGTCTGGTCTTACACCACCTGCGCGTGTCTAGCATCGGCGATTTCGGAGCCTGCTCTACACAACGCTGTCGGTTGAATCCGTCGCCGTCGTATGTCCCCGGTCTTCGCACCAAACCGTAGTCCTCGCCTATCGCTAGTTGGCGCGGAGAATCCCGACGGAAAAGCTCGCGCATCGCAGTAGTGGTCTTCGTATCATGATGATCTGGTCTGCGCATTGGCTGCGTAAAATTATGACGCACGCGCAAAATGTGATGCTGTGCGACATTCGGGACGTTTAGCCCGCCCCTCAGATTTGATCCAACCGTTGTGATCGCCCGCCGCGATGTAGATGAGGCTGCTGGCTAAGTCACCAGGCCCAGACTGTCCGGGAGATACACTCCTGATCCTCATCGTCAGCTCGTTCGTGACATCCATGTTGACTTCCGTTTGTCGTCAGAGGTGGTCCTTCAGATAGGTTTGGTTACTCTACCCTTTTTGCTATAAAAGAGAGTACCTGTCTGGCTTTGCGTATGCGTAGCGCGATAACAGCATACATTTAGCTCAGGATCGCAAGATTGAATGATCGCGCACATCGTGTGCAGCTGATGAAACATGACTGGAACAATAGAGTGCCTCTCCAACTCTGCATCGCTGCGGATCTTGAGTGTTAGTATATCGCCTGGCGCCAGTACATGCCATTACTTCTTTCTTCAGCGCTCAACGCGCACTTCAGTGAGTCCTGCCGTCCTTTATTTAAATTTCTTACCTCCTTCGTCTAGACTTGATGGCTATCAAATCTGCGTGACACAGCAGAAACAGCTACGGAAGTCGTGCCCCGGTCAAATGGTGAGCTGATATCCTAGTTGATATTTTTAATATCAGGGGCAAGCCCTAAGCCTATGCCTTCTAGACCAGTAGCTCGTCTGTTGAACGATCCTTTCTCAACATTTCGATTTTGTCTGTCAATACTTAATTATAATTATTAATTATATTCGGGTCATTAGCGATGTGGTGCGGTTGGTGAGATGGACGTGTGCGATGTGAGATGAGATGGGATGAGATGAGTCTGGGGGTGTGCATGGGATCTGTGGATGAACAATAGGATCTGGCGGATGAAGTTCTCGAGGGATCAAATCAAATGCGCACTGAACTGAGTTGAACGGGCTTCTTCACACAACATCAGTCTACATCAGTCTGGATATAATATTGTCGGTATACTTCGCAGATCGCGCACATTACACAAACGTTGATGGTTCCCGTTACTACACACAGGAGCCAGGGCAGCAAGCACTATGCTTCTCATACGGTTAGTGTGTCAACTGTGCATTGAGTGTATTTTTGGTAATGGATAGTAGAGCTCGTTCATTTTTCTGTATTGAGCGAACTAGGGTATTGCGAGTCAGTAAGAGTTGCTTGTGGAGGTGGGACAACTATGTTAAATATACATTTCTATCATATTATATGCACCTGTTTGTAAAAGTGAGTCCTAGTAACATTATGAGAAGAAAGCCCGACAGTATATGCTGAATCAAGAAGTGTGTCAGAAGAGCTCAAGAATTTCTGGTGTAGCGTCATCCGATTTCTTGTGAGATAAACGCTGTAAATTGTTGAAGACTTTGAACGCGAATCTTCATTTGTAACTCATAAAGGCGTAATCAAGAGCAGTTCAATAAAGTCGCTTAGGGATGGAGATCATTTTTGCCGTATTCAAGATCCATGTCACGTGGCATTCTCTTATCGTTGTTGTCGGAGCAAATTGCAAGTAGGTGCAGGAATATGTTGTTTGAAAACGATTCAAGGATGAGGATCATGTATACACTCATTCTAGCATATTCACATCTTTTCAGGTTGATGCCGCCTGTCAAATTTCTTCTCGTCGTGGGGGAGAGCAGGGAAGAGGGGACCAGGAGGAAGTAGTTTTGTTGAAATCGTTCAGGGAAGTGGATTCTATGTATACTCCTCCTTATATATTCAGATTGCTGTCGTAAAAAGTTGATGATCTTGATGATGGTGTTCACATTCCTTGGTAATATTCGTCATATCATTGCTATGGTGCGTAAACTCAGCATATCTTCAGTATCCCTCTCCCTCTTTTTGTTGTCGTGGTGTTTTCGTCGTAAAAATATACCAAACGTCACGGATCTCGATGATGATGATGATACTGTCTAGACTCCTTTGTAATAGATACTGTCTAGACTCCTTTGTAATATGCTTCCTATCCTTGCCATAGTGAACAAAAATCAAAGAGTATTCACTATTCGCTTCTTCTTTCTCTCCTTCTTCATGATCAAATAATAAACTGAATGTATAAACAAATCTATTCAACCTCCTCGAGAACTTTAATCACGTTATAAACACCTTCCAACATATTCATATCTTTACCTTGTCCAGGAACCCAAGTCGCGTGCGCAAAATCGATTATCTTCACTTTAATTGCAAAGCTCTCTTCTTCTTCTTCCTCTTCTTCTTCTTCTTCGTCTGCTGATGCGGAGGAAGGAGCGCGGATGGAGGAAGAAGAAAAGGAAAGTTGTTCGATGAGTTGACCGTTTACTTCAACTGTTTCGCTAATAAACTCAAGTTCCTCTTCCTCCTCTTCTGCTTCTTCCGTGAAGTGTTCAGAGATAGCTTTATCGAAAGATTCGGGATCACCTTCGTATACAGCTAGGATACTAGCAGAGTACATTCTTGACTCTTCGGCCTCGAGAATCTTTGCTATCGCAACCACAGACTCACGGATCCGTGTGATAACTTCCTTTCGTCTTTCAGAGCCAAATTCTATTTTTGGCAGGAAATCTAGGAACCCGGTGTATACGTCGTCCTTTGAGAACTTGCGTCCGTAAACTTTATCGTAAACAATGTACTGCTTCTTGTCTAAATCCCACACTTTCATCCCCGCGATCCGAAATCCAAGTGATCCGCTCGTCGTCTTTGCAGCGACATCGTCTAACCTAGCTGCTTTTTCGAGAGAAGAACGAGAATCCCAGAGTTGACGCCCAAGTTTGATGTCGATCACCGATGGGGAAGTGAAGCCTGCGGTGAGGTTTTCGAGGACGAGTGCGTGGGTTGCGTTTGCAATTTTATGCGATTTGGTTGGATCTGAGGAGTCTGCCTGAGTTTCTTCGTCTTCTTGTAGAGAATCTGATAACTCGAGAGTGCCGTAGAACTGAGGAGCAACGCGCGCAAAGGCAGGATGCTCAACTAGCTGCTCGTAGAATTCAATCTCGTGTATCGAAGCAGGTTTAATAATAACTGCGCCCGAAGAATCTTGTAAAACGCCGTCGTGACCGGCGACCTTGTTGTCGAATGAAACCGCAGAGGTGATGTCTATTGAAAGGCTTTCCATTGTGTGGGTGGAAAAGAATATGGGCGTGGAGAACGATTAGTTCAGACTGCGCGCGGCTCACTACGTTTACTCTTATATTACATGGTTATGAAATGCATTATTCAACACAATTAGATTTTAACAACGACCTTTCCGGTAGACAATCTGGTTTCGAGAGCCTCAGCAGCAGTAGCATAGTCCGCCAACGGATACTCCTTATAAACAGCGATGTTAAGCGCACCGGTGGTGATATCCTTCCACAGCAAATCGCAGTAGTACTTGAACTCCTCTGGCTCGGAGATGTAGTTAAACAGCGTCGTGCGCAGAAGTTTCAAGTTCTTGCCAGTCAAAGCAGTCAAAGGCACAGGCGGGACGACACCGCTGGCGTTGCCGAACGAAGCCATCGTTCCCTTGCGACGCGCACAGGCAAGCGACGCGTCAAAGGTCGATTTTCCGACACCATCAAAGATCGCGTGTACTCCCTTTCCCTCGGACGCGGCGATCACGGCGGCGACGTAATCTGGTGTTTCCGCGTAGTTGATGACGACCTCAGCGCCAGCGGCCTTTGCGAGCGCAGCTTTCTCCGGAGTCGAGACGGTGCCGATGACGTGTGCGCCGATGGCCGAGCACAGCTGAGTCAGAAGAAGACCCATTCCGCCGGCAGCAGCCTGGACGAGGATGTAGTCTCCCTTCTTGACTTCGTAGGCCTCCTTCACGAGGGTGACGGCAGTGAGTCCCTGCAGCAACGACGCAGCAGCGGTCTTGAACGACACTTCCTCGGGCACTTTGCTCACACTGCCGGTCTCAGCAATAGCAGTGTACTCCGCAAAACAGGCAGCACCCATGTACGCAACGCGATCACCAACAGCGAACTTTGTCACGTCTGCGCCAACAGCGACGATCGTGCCAGCTGCCTCGCGACCAGCGGTGTAAGGGTACTTCATAGGGTAGATTCCCGAGCGGAAGTACGAGTCAATGAAGTCTGCACTGATTAGATACGTAACGATAAGAAAATAGATAACAAGAAAACGCACTCAAACCGGCGTACTCGTTCTTCACGAGAATCTCTCCGGGCTTGATTTCCGGAACAGGCACATCAGTGTACTGGAGCACCTCGCGGCCGCCCTTTTCAGGCACGACAATTGCTTTTTGCGCAGTAGGAAGAGACATCTAAACAAATTAGCTGGGTATTTCAGATATAATCAAGGCAGCATACTGTGTGAATGCAATTGGAAGAAGAAGTGAAGGAGGATTGCTGGGGAAGAGCAGCTAGTGCGTAGTAGAAGCCGATAGGGTTCGCTCTCTGACGAAGCGATGACGACATCGCCCGGCGCAGTTCGCCCACGCTTGTCCGCACTAGCAAGGAGCAATAACTTCTACTGTTCATTAAACAAAAAAGGACTATAAAAGTACTGAGCAGAGCAGAAGTGGTGATCTTTGTTCTGTCTGAGCGGTGAGTTTCTGGATCGGTTATCGGATGCGTGTTCACGCTGTGGAAATCATAGTGAATACGTCTTCATGTGACGTGTCTTTGTAATCACAGTAACACGCTTTTGCGATGACGCTATCGCGCTACGATATCTACACTGTCAAAACACAGTAATCGTATTCATCACTCGGACTGCAAATACCACCAGATCAAGTGTGTATTATATATTCCAGTTATTCAATTTGACAGATACTAATTGCTTCAGAATGTCATCATCATCAAAATCAACGACAATCGCACCAAACAGACCGTCAACAGTGCCTGGGTATCTCATCCTGATAACATTAACATAAACATCTCAATATAGCTAACATCGTCTGAATAGTTCTGTTATCAGGGCCTTGGTCATGTTTACCGCTGCAATGGTAGTTGCGCCATTGTTCTCTTTCTACTTCTGCGTCAACTACGTGTTCAGTATGTCGTTTTCTTTCTCTCTGTCATAGAATATAACTAATAAAAGTAGACGGAAACAGCCAATGGGCTGGATTAGTAGCTGCTCTCGTCGCCAACGTCGTTGTTATCGGATACTGCGTCTTTGCTTGGAAAGAAGATTCAACTACATTTAAAGCGGGCGAAGGTGAAGAGTCCAAGAAGTCCAAGTAATCTCACATGCTGACACCCGGAGTGCAAAAACAATTGAGTGAATCAAGATGAAGATGAAGGGCTTTTCTTATTGTAATTATGTGATTATAGCTAATGTATTAAAGATCAGTTGATCTTGCGATGGTGAATTGAGTGAGTGAGTTGAGATTATGGATACTTGAGTGTTGTTTGTACAGAATATTAAAATAGCTGTTAATGTGCATAATTTATTATTATTATTTATTATTATTTTTATTTTTATTATTTTCTTTTAATTGCGATTGAATTGTAATATGTAGTGTGTTGCTACAGTTTGAAGTCATCGGGAGCAATAAACTCCTGCCTTTCACTTTACTTACTCACTCACCACAACACTCTTCAGCAACAGAGATCTACACAGCATGTCGGATTTACAAAGAAATATAATGAAAAAATCACAGCCACCACAAGATACAATAACCAATGAACTTCCGAAAATCAAGGGACTCAAACCACCAGGAGAACTTAGCCCGTCACAGACACTGAATATGCCAATGCCTTCGTTACCACAGTATGTCCACTTCCTCTTTTGTGATTTTCTGATAGTAATTTGATAGTCGTCCGAGATCAAAAGCAGCATATACAGCGATTCCGTGGTCTGAATACTGGGACAAGAAATGCACTGCCGCCTTATCCACTCCCGAATCACAATTCCAAATCTACTACAGTCCTCCCTCATCATCAGCATCAACAACGGCATGGTTCGTATTCCACCACGGCGCAGGATCATCAGCACTCTCCTTCTCAGCTTCAGCAAAGCTCCTACACACAGCACTGCCACACGTCGGAATAGCAGCCTACGATGTCCGCGGACACGGCGATTCTAGGGATAGCGGTGATGATGCAGATCTGAAGTTAGAGACTTTAGCAGCTGATTTTGTGAATGCTGTGGCGAAGATATGCACTTTTGCAGGCGACAAAGAGGATATAGGAGAAGTGGTGTTTGTGGGACATTCACTTGGCGGTGCGGTCGTGACCGAGGCTGCTCTGTCCTTCGACAAGTTATGGCCTGGCGAGAAGAAACCGGTGATCAGTGGAGTAGTAGTGATTGACGTGGTTGAAGGATCCGCGCTTGAGAGTCTTGCGCATATGCGCGCATACTTGGCTAGTCGGCCGCCGTATTTCAGATCAATCGAGGACGGAATCAGATGGCATGTCCAGTCACATACTCTTCGCAACGCCGAGTCTGCTCGAGTAAGCGTGCCTCCTTTATTGGTCTCAACTGAAGACGGGAAAGTTGGATGGCGCACTGAATTAGGATCTACGGAACGATACTGGCAATCGTGGTTTTCAGATCTAAGCAACAAATTCCTACGCGCGCGCACCGGTCGCATGCTCGTCCTCGCCGGTACAGATAGACTAGACAAGACCCTTACGATAGGCCAGATGCAGGGTAAGTACCAGCTAGAAGTATTGCCAGAATCCGGTCATTTTGTGCAAGAAGACGCACCTGGCAAGTTCGCTGGATTGTTGGAGGTCTTTTGGAGTAGGAATAGACGCGGTGCAGCGTTGAAGGTGAATAGGAGCTTGAATGCACATGGCAAGGGCGCGGAGGCGAGTGCTGTCAGCGGAGGGATTGCCATGGCTGCCAGTATGCCTAAACATTAATTATATGGATACTATAGAATCTAATATGCATGTAAGTGTGTAATATAGCACTAGGTTGAGACATTCTCCTATGTAAGAATGGAATGTACCCCTTGCTTCGAACACTATCACCCGTAGTGCTCATACTATAACCCACTGCGGTGGCGAAATTCTTGTGCCTTATTAACTTGTATATATACGCTCTTACTCCACTTGTACTGCTATAATTACTGTCCTAGCTGTGCACGCAGTCATAAAATATTAGTCATATAATAGTCATCAGGGTTTGGGATGTTATTTTGGGTACTCGCGTGAGCTGGGTGCATAACAAACTGCATTGTGGTCCACGCCACCTATTGTGCCATTTTTAGCGCATTCGTGTTGACAGAACGGTGTGGAATAAAAATAGGAAGAGCACAAGAATAGGAAGAGAAAACAGTAGGGTTTATAGTAGGGTTTCGTTACAAACAGATTTAGAGCAGTGAACCGCGCTATCACGCACCGCGCTTGATAGATTGAGGGTCGAAAGTGGCGACGAGGAACAGGTCGGTCAAGCGAAAGCTTCGTGTTTCTGCTCGCTACTATTATTTTTTACTATTACATAACACAATACATACAAAGATATACACAAAACAGCCCTGCAATAAGCAAAGCACTCTGGAAGCACAGCGCAGTAAAAAAGATGAGAAAAAACGAGCAGCAGCGAGCAACCGTCTACGTCATCCTGCCTAGTTGGTTCCTATTCCAGACTAGCGCCCTCATCGCTCTGAAACTCTATTTGCACCCCTGCTCGTTCCAACACACAATATAAATATCCTACCACTCTCCTCTCCTCTGCTCCTGTTTTTCATCCTGCTCTGCACCTTATTGCTTTGCTATCCTACACTGAGCTGCTCGTTTTAGTATCCTACTATTTTACTGCTCTATTCAGATCATTACTGCAATAATGTCTGCTGCTGTTGGTAAGTCTTCTCGTCACATTCACGTGCTCATTCCGATCCTAACTGATCCAGAAACCGCCACCCCCGTCGACCCGGTCCAGGACGCTCCTGTTGAGACTGCCGTCGAGGCCACTGAGCCTGTCGCTGAGCCTGCTGCCGAGGTCGTTGCTGAGCCTGTCGCTGAAACCACCGTCGAGCCCGCCGCCGAGCCTGCCGCTGCTCCTGTCGCAGCTCCCGCTGCCAAATCCTCCAAGCGCCACTCGCTTCTTCCATCTGGCTTCTCGGACAAAATCAAGAAACTCCTCGCCAAAGCGTTACCCAAGTCCGACAAAGAAAAGACGCCCGCCACAAAGACAACTCCGGCCGTCGTCACCGAACCCGCTGCTGCTGAAGCTGCCACCGAGCCAGCGGTCGAGCCTGTGACAGAAGTCCCTGTGTCGGACACTGAAGCAGCCGTGGTTGAGGCTGAGCCACAACCGGCCGGTGTGGATGTGCTCAAACCGTCTGCTTAATCTGCTGCTTAGCAGTTTGCACAAGCATGGCTGTGTAGCTTTGGTCTGCTCACGCAGCAGGCCTATTCTTCTTCTCTCATGCAGCTTATTTTCTCTTTAAACAGTTCGGTGTTGTCGTTTTCTGCCTATTCACTTGCTTGGATTGTATTTGTTTGTTCTTCTATCGGTTATCGCTGCAACTTGGTAATTTCTAATAATAGTAATTAGACTCATTTTAATATGGGTCCTTTGTATAGTATCATTACACTATTTCCTCTATTCTTAGTTCACTTATGTAGTAATAAATAGTAATAGAAGAGATTTTAGTAGGCCACCAATGGGAATGAGTATTCGAGTATTGAGGTTGATCTAATTAGATTACGTTATTCATTACACTATTTTCTAATTACTCATATTGCATTACTATTCTAATCTAATATCTAGTCAGTACTCCTCAATAACTAATAAACAATGCTCTCAACAAGATCATCTCTCAGGTTCATTAAATCAGTAAATATTTTTAAGATCATTTGTAATCACACAGTGTGAATATTGGTGTAATCATCGAGATACTTGTTGAGAAAAGACAGTGTACGTACCATAACAGATACAGCCTATAACAAAACTAGTCCTTAACGATGGTTAGCTTTATTCTATAAAGTAAAATTAACATAGAGTAATAGAAGAAACGGATCCGACACTTTCAAATGTACACGAAAGGGTTATCAACATGGATCTTATGCCCGCACGTCGTTAGACAATATTTCTTCATTTCGTTTCTTCTTCTCTATATTCACAGATATTTACCTATTCTCTCATTAGCACTTGTTCTCCTTTGCAATCAAGATATCTGAGAAGAAGAGAGCTCATACAAGGCTGAAACTTAAATGCTTGTATATTGTCCGCATGAATTGTTTGGAGATGGAAAGATGATGGTACAAAATAATCATCGCTCTCTTCTTGTTATCTTTATATGATAAGAGAATACATACCTTTGTTGGATTGTTGACTTGTGTTTTTGTATTGTATTGTGTGGCGTGTGTGTGAGAGCAGAGCAGGAGCGAAAATTTGAATGAGAGTGTTAGGGCTCAGGCTGATTGGTTAGGGTACAAGTTATGGTAAAAGCGTAATTTATGTCATGCTGAACACGCGTGTCTGTTTGCTCATTTTTCTAAAAGAATTTGCTTCATAATAAATAGAATAGTATTTTTTGTAATATTCAGCATAATATACGAATGACAGCCACATTCTTAACCATTATACAGCGTGCTGGCTCTGTGGTGGAGCACTAGCGCCGCACGACAAAAATTGTTACTCACTTGCCATCCAATCTCATCTTCAACAACTCTTCTTCTTCTACAACAACAACAACAACAACAACAACATGTCATCACAAGAATACCTTTCAACAAGAGACTCTTCTCCGCCTTACCTCTCTTTTGAAGCAACTGTCCTTCGCGGACTCGCTCCCGGCGGAGGTCTCTTCATCCCATCCGCAATCCCCCAACTTCCTTCAAACTTCCTCTCCGAATGGAAAGATCTCTCGTTCGAAGAGCTGGCGTTTAATGTCTTTTCTCTCTACATCTCCACCGACGAAATTCCCGCTGAAGATCTGAAGAACCTCATTAAAGCTTCCTACTCGACCTTCCGCACATCGCAAGTCGCGCCTCTTGTTCCTCTCGACAAATCGAAGAAGCTCTACCTCCTCGAACTATTCCATGGCCCAACTTACGCATTCAAAGACGTCGCGCTCCAATTCGTCGGAAACCTGTTTGAGTACTTCCTCAAGCGTCGCAACCAGGGAAAATCACAGTCAGATCCCTCGCGTGAACGTTTGACCGTCGTTGGCGCTACCAGTGGTGACACTGGCTCAGCTGCGATCTACGGCCTGCGCAACAAAACCGACGTATCGATCTTTATCCTTCATCCGCAAGGAAAAGTTTCGCCGGTGCAGGAACTCCAGATGACAACCGTCACCGACCCAAATGTCCACAACTTCGCTGTCAAAGGAAACTTCGACGATTGCCAGGACATCGTCAAATCCCTTTTCGACGACAAAGAGTTTAACGGAAGGCACCATCTCGGCGCAGTCAACTCCATCAACTGGGCCCGCATCCTTGCTCAAATCACATACTACTTTCACTCCTACTTCTCACTCCTCAAGCAATCCGGAGAAGAGAACCCGAGCGTGAAATACGTTGTCCCGACCGGAAACTTCGGTGACATCCTCGCTGGCTTCTACGCGAAACGCATGGGTCTTCCTATCCAAAAACTTATTGTCGCAACAAACTCTAACGATATTCTTGACCGGTTCTGGAAATCCGGCATCTACGAGAAGAACCCGTCCGCAAAGGCTGGCGAAGACGCGGTAAAAGAGACTCTTTCCCCCGCAATGGATATCCTCATCTCTTCAAACTTTGAACGTCTTCTTTGGTACCTTGCCCGTGAAAATGCAGCTACCTCAATCATTGAAGCCGGCCAGCTTCTTCAGTCTTGGATGGTCGAGCTCAAAACAACCGGAAAAGTCAAAGTCCCTGAATCTGTCCTCGCCGGCGGTCTTCTCGAGTTCTCATCCGAATCAGTATCCGACTCACAAACCACCGAAACAATCAAATCAGTCTACTCATTGAATGACAAATACATCTTAGACCCGCACACCGCCGTCGGCGTGGCGGCTAGTTTAAGACATGTCGATGAAAAATGTACATACATCTCTCTCTCAACCGCCCACCCCGCAAAATTCGGCGACGCAGTCGATGCCGCTTTGAACGGAGTCGATGAGGTATACTCTTTCGACGCTGTTTTACCTGATGACTTTAAGAAATTGGAGTCGCTACCGAAAAATGTTACACTTATCGAAAAGCCTGAAGCTGAGCTTGTAAAGGCCGAGATTGAAAAAGCCTTGAAGGAAGAAGGAATTGTGTTTTAAGTAGAGCTCGGACTGGAACCGAGAGAAAAGTTCATAAATCTATTTTTGTATTTTACAGTATATATTATATATCAGTCTATTAAAGTCCAATCAGCAATCATATCGTTGTGAATAGGGACATTATAATCCACACTGATTATTTTGTAAACAGGCCATCTGTCACAAATATTAGAAAGCTTGAAATTTTACTGGCAATATATAGTATAATGCAAAGTGAAAGGCCAGATACTCCACAACAATGACAATCTCATGATTGCAAATATATACGTTAACCTACACTAAATGGTCTAAACACTGCAACATAGCCTACAGACAGGAAATCCCGTCTATAATATTATTTACAAAACGTAAATGCTCCACAACACTGACATTCTACATGCTTATGAGTCTACTATAATCTACATCGCACGCTATACAACATATAACAACCCTTGTATTAAACAGCACGTCACCTCACTAATATTTACAAATATTCCAAAATTATGTATCCAAAAAATTCTTCCAAGAATTCCTCCAAAAGAGCGGCAATGACAAATTTCATAAAAAATCCATGAATGGATGCTCTTATTTTCAGAAGGTCAAGAGCACGAAAACCTATGTGTATGTAAAAACCAAAAAAAAATGAATGGATGATTCTAGTGCTTAAGAATCAGTGTTATAAGTTCCCCAAAAAGTTACCGTAATAGCCATATAACTCTTTGCCTCTTGCTCAGAAATACTTGTGATAGTATACCCACCATCATCTCCCGCCTCAAGATTTCCACGATTTACCGAGTCAATAGTATCGTCAGATGAGAACGTGAATTTCCAGTTCTGACCAATCGGAGAATTTGTCAGTGGTGCTGCGTATAACGTGCCGACAAAGTTCGTGCTGTTAAGTTGTTGTGTAGATACGCGGAGAAGGTAGGCATTGTTATCGTCGTTTGTGATTGTCAATCCGTCAACTTCGTCGCTATCATCTGCAGTAGCGGTGGCAGACGCAGCAGATGCAGTTGTACTCGCGGCAAGAGACGCGGTAACAGAACCATCAGGACAAAACGCAACCTGATTCAACATCGTTGGTGTTCCAGCAACAGTAGTCAACACGCTTGTCGACATTGTAACCTCAGCAGCAGTAGCCGTTGGCGTATCATCGCGTTTATCCAACGCTCGTTGATGCATATGACTATATCCCACAGCGCGTTTTACGACCTTCGGATCTTCATGCGCTTGAATATTCTTCACCGGGACATGCGGGAAACGCTGCTTTCCGAGCTCAACATTGAAGAAAGGAGAACTCTCGCGCTGTGCAATAAGCTCTTTTTTAATCAAAGACCGTTTCGCCTTGCGATGCGAATGACGCCAAATATCATTCGAAATAGGAATCTCACTATAATAATTCTCTTCAACCCAGTAATCTCGCTTGCGAAGTTTCTTCGCCGCTTCATCTGACGAGTCATCAGTGGACGTGCCAGACTCGCTACACTCTTGCACGCCGCTAGGACCAGGGTAGTCGCAGTAAATACTATCGCCATCATCCATACACGCTAATCCAGTATAACATTGGCGCACAACCCAAGTTCCCCAAACACATTGTCCAAAGGAGTATCCATTGCACGCAAATTCACCATGAACAGCGCACGGCGCACCTTGGACTGGACAGCTGACGGGGCTGCTGGATGACGCAGAGCTAACAGCAGAGACTACTGAAGTGCTAGGAGTGCTATCAGTCACCGCAGTTGTGGCAGAGGAGACAAGGGCAGTAAATGGCTGTCGAGTAACAAAAGTCAACGAAGTGGTAACAGCTTCAACAGTGACAGAAACCTTGGCAGTTGTCGACTCTGTAACTGTGCTAGTAACGGCAGCACCAGTAACTGTCTCTTTGACAATCACAGTTCCTCCTGACTCAGTCGTGGTTGCTGAACCGTCAGACGCAGCTTGGGAACTAGTTTTTTCTTGTGCAGTCGCGAGACTAACAGAGGTAGAGCTAGAAGTCATAGTAGCTACGCTGACAATAGCTGTGGTAGTGTAGCCATCTCCTCCGACCATTGTAGTCGTATAGACTCCGGCAGTAGGGAAAGAGGAAGTAGAGGCAGCTATAGAAGAGCTCGTGGCGGCATCACTGGCTTTTGGAGTCGTAGCAGTAGACAATACAATAAAAGACAGAGTCGAAGACGCAGCATCCGGTGCAACTGATGAACTCAAAGTCCTTGTCGAACTCGTTGCGTACTGCGCAAAAGAATATTCTGCTTCTGGTTCAGTTGACGCAGATATAGCAGATGAAGAACTCGTTTCCGCCGCCGATTCACTTGACGTAGCAACAGGTATTGACGTGCTTGTTCTTGAAACTCCTACAACCGGATACTTACTCGAAGACAAAGACGAAGTCGACGTTATAATTGGCTGAGTGCTGCTCAATGTAGCATACCACGTCTGTCCTGAGCTATCGACGGTCGACACGGTAACAAACGTAGCTGCGGTGGACGACTCGCCTTCGCCAGATGTCCACATCCCATTGTCGTAAGAAGTTGAGCTTGGAGTGGCAGTAGCTGAAGAGCTTGTAACAGATTCCCAGAGTTCAGTTGAAGCGGGATCGTACTTTTCTGCAGTGCTGGTGCTAGATGCCCAGATTTCTGAAGATGTATATCCGTGCCATTGCTCGCTGCTCGAACTTGGTTCCCATGCCTCGGCGCTTGAACTGGCCACTTCTGAAGCCCACAACTCGGCACTTGAGCTAGTAATCTCCGGAGTCCATGATTCGACACTCGAACTAGTACTCTCCGGAGTCCATGACTCAACACTCGAACTAGTACTCTCCGGAGTCCATGACTCAACACTCGAACTAGTACTCTCCGGCGCCCACACCTCACTACTCGAAGCAACCCAAGTAGCAGACGTAGTAGCCGTTGACGAAGACCACATTCCATTGTTATACGACTCTGAGCTTGTGTTTTCGACTTCCCACGGGTCGTAGACACTTGTTGTTGGCTCTTCTTCCCACACAGTAGAGCTAGGCTCAGAAGCGGTGGATGAAATAGATTCGGCCCATACATCGGTGCTTGTCGAAGACACTGTCGCCCATTCAGCACTTGAAGACGGAGCTACAGAAACAGCGGCTGAAGTAGAAGTACCGTACTTGGTATGCCACATACCGTCGTCATATGAAGCGGTGCTTTCAACACTGGTTTCAGTAGTGACCGCAGTTTCTGTTGATGCATTATCGGTAGAAGTCACAACGGTTGCTGTTGCGGTATTAGTGGCTGTTGCAGAGTCGGTAGCTACAGCTGCAGTCAAGCTGGCTAAGGCATCCTTTGCCAGCTGAGCGTAATTCAAACCAGTCGTACTATCCGGAATATTGTTATAAGCTTGCGATGCGTCCCTACCATTATCAGCTGCCGCTCAAATAAAATATAAATAATACACTTACCACATCATTACACCACCAAAACTAGAATAAGAAGACGCAAGCTGAGAAATTGCCGAAGACAACGTGTCGATATCTACATATCCCGTTCCGGCCGCTGTTGAAGAAGCAGGTACACCGAGATATACCTTTGCATTTGCATTGTAACCTGAAGAAGTGGCGAATGTATCCCAATCCTCAAAATTGAACGCAGTTGATGACCCGTCGGCTGACCAGAAATTGATGCCACAGTAGTTGTTATAGAACTGAACAAAGTAGAAATCAAAGTACGAAGAAACCATGGCATCGTTCAAAAAAGAATCAGGAATAGGACACTGCGGCGCGCCAGATATATACATCTGTTTTCCACCAGAATCAACATATGCATCATAGTAATTCCTCATCTTGGTAACGAAAGCGCCATATCCAGTTGAACTGCCACCTTCAATATCAAGATCAAATCCGTCGACAATGGCAGTGCCGAATGGGCGTGTCTCGGATTCGCCGCCGCCAAAGATATCCCAGATTGTAGTTGCAAATGTTTCGGCTTCGGTGTCATTGCTGAAGCCGTATGATCCACTGGATCCACCGAGTGATAGCATAATCTTCTTGCCGTTATTCTGGCAGGTCACGATATCAGATCTATTTTAATTAGCACATCATAAATACCATTGAAACACAAGAGGTTGAGCATACGCAATAGTTGGACAATCAAGAAGCTCACTGTTGTCGAAATAGCTACCTTCACATGATCCAGCAAAGTTGATTTCGGGAAGTCCATCAGTTCCAAAAAACACCGTAACAAAAGCCAAAAGAATGATCTACTCAAAATTAGCAGTTCTCACAAACACAAGACGGATATACGCACATCGTTAGTCGAATCGTCGCAGTAACTAGCCAAATCATCCTGCGAGCCGACAGATCCATACGAATTCTGACCCCAATACATAGCCAGATTGGAATTAGCTGATGCATCGAATGCGTGAACTTGCTGTATTGCGCGTGCTGCAAGTAGCGCAAGTGCTCCGGATGCAGCGCACCATAGCTGGTTCTTGACCATAATGTATCACACTAGCAACTCAAGCGCCAAAATTCAAAAAGATAACAACACAATGTAATATATTGTAGACCAAAAAGATCGTTGTCAAGAATGATTAACGAGTGTCCGATAGCTGGTAACGAATGTCAAAGGATCGATGTGAAAGGAAGAGACTCGAAGACAACAGTCTACGCAACGAGAAGAGCAAAAACATCCGAAGACCGTCCTGCGGTGGAGGAGCAGCTCCATTTGGTCAAAGAGACACTGAAAACTCAGGCGAGAGACGTATGAGCAGCGGGAGCCGAGGGATGCAGTTGCACATGATGTACCAAGATTCAAAACCGTATTTCAGATACGTGGATTTGTCACTAAAAACTGGTGTACCTTGGAGTCGTGAAACAAAATAGCTACTCCGGTACTCGCAGCCTGGCACTCTTGTTTTTCCATATTCATTCCGTTTTGAGAGTAAAGTAAACAAAACGCTCGGACGCGATGGCTCTAACACGGCAGTAATCATAACTCTAATTATTTCTGCAGGCTACCTGCCAAAATTTAAAAGGAGATATAATCAGTTAAATCTCCTCAAATTAAAAAAAATTATACTGGCTTATTCTATAAATCAATAGCTTTGCATATCAAGAATAAGTGAATTGTGAAGAAAAGTAGAAGGAAAGAAAGTGGGCAGACACCTGGGAAGTAGGGTAGTAGGGTTTTATGGTAACAAACCGGCATAAACTTTTAGTACGTATTAGACGTCAAAAGATCAAGCCTAATATAAATAGATTGGTCGTACTCTGAGTTATTTTATCTCGTTGCAAGTCACGGTCTCTTTTTGAACGGCCAACGGCCAATGAATGCCGCATAGGGTACGCGTAACCTGGGTCAAAGTGGTGAATAAATCTATGTTGCTCTTTCCAAAATAGGGTTAGAGCGCCGCGTCGATTATTGGGCGGTTGCCACGACAACAAGTCCGCGCAATCACATAACGACTTTACGGTAAACAAATGCCGGATGCCCTTTCACGTCGGCTTTTGAGGGAATCTCTACAAAATTGAGAACTTGATGTCGATATACTGTAGATCATAGATATAGATCTGCTGTATCCTGCGCAATAAGCTGACTCTGCAGCAGCCTCGCCGTAGGCCAAAGACAGGGCGTTCAAAGACTAAACTAGGGCTCAAAACCATACCAAGGTCATCCTTATAAGAGGAAGGTGATCTACTTTCATACGCTGCCATGGCAACGGCGATCGCGTGAACGAAATCCCTCACACGCTAAGGTTGCAGTCATTTACTCTTTTGCAGAGGATCAGGGACCCTCTTGTTGGATACTGAAAAGACAATAAGACCCTTCAAAATCATCATCATAATGTAGATTCCCAAAATTGCCAACGGATTGGTGACAAACGATAAAACTTTTTTTTGATAGGAATTAAACACGAAATTACCAAATGACGATGAATTTACAGGATTGGGTAGAATTACGATATTCTTTGTCTCCAACGACGAAGTTCACCCGTTGCAGGCGAATATCAAACAAGAAACTCAATACGCCATATTCGTTTTTAAATGGAGATTCATTAACCAAGTTACAGCATGCTAAAAACAAGGAGCGGCGTCTGACATTACTAGGACCAGGAATTCATCTGGGCCTCGTGTAAGAATATACTTGAGCATCTTGTAAGTGGTAAATCGTTCAACTACTATTAAAAATATTATTTTATAATTAAATTCATCATCACAATGCTCAAGGTGATTGCTACGATGTAAAGAAGCCACGAAGCGGGATTTCCGCCGCCGAGCCATACAAATGAAACTCTATACATAGCGCCGGTCAAGAATAATTCCCGTCGACCAATTCTATATTTCAAGTCTTGACCGAAAATTTCATACCAGTCTTGCATATTCGAGCGGTCAAAACTAGAAGAGATGATAAAATAACAACGGCACCGCCAAAAGCGCTGGTGCCGTAATAACCACTTGGAGAATCGAGAATAGTTCCTGCAACTGGCGTGCCAATTAATAGTCCTAAGGAACAAAATGCAAAAACCATGCCCATTCGTGTTCCAATTACGCTCATATCTTTTGTAAGAACAATGATGCAAGATGGTGGAAGTGAGACAAAAGTTCCCGAAAAAAAGCCATAAAAGATCGCAATGCAAATGATCCCGGCTTTTGTAGTGGTAGCCATCCAGCAGAGAGACACAAGAGCTGCTATCATTCCAAATGGCATCAGGATATTCATCGGGCCAAGTCGATCAGCCAGTAGATTGGGAATAATACGACCAAAGATTGAAGATGCGTTTAGGATTGGCAAAAGATAAAAGGCAGTCGCAGCGTTGAAGATGTTTTTTGCAATAGCGTAATCCTCGATATAGTAGAACGGAACGTATACGCCAATAAAACCAAAAAAGACAGCCAAAGAGAAAAAAACAAAAGCTGGTTCACGAAGAGCAGATGTGTCAATCATCTTTCGCGGACCTCCTGATGGAATTACTCGCAATCGCATGACTGAGAGAGCCCATAGTTGAGTGGCCAGTATAATGAATGCGATAATACGAGTGGCCCAGCCAAATCCCAGACGAGGCTGAAGTCGATGAAAGATAATCGGGTAGATGACACCGCCCAGCGATGAACCCGAAGCAGCAATGCCAGTGGCAAAGATACGCTTCGTAGTAAAATACTGCGGAATTGCAGCCACACAAGGAATAAACAGACAGCCACCACCAATTCCCATGACCACAGCTTGTGCTAACACGATTTGGTAGTATTCTTTGCATAAGCTGACCATCATCATTCCAAAAACGATCATAATAGTTCCAGTTGCGATTAATGAGCGCATATATCCTCGATCAAACATAGGCCCGGTAATTGAGCCAACGGTCAATAGCAGAAAGCTTTGCAGGGAGCCAATCCATGCAATGTCGCTGGCAGTCTTGCCTGACAGATTGATCTCAACGTAGTATGTTTCAAAGACTCCGAATGTATTAGAAATGCCCCTGCATTAAATGTCAGAAATGATAAAAAAACTTAAAGCAGAAGTCTTACCAACTGTTCATGAATAGCAAAAAAGAACCGGATATCTGCAACCAGGCCACCAATCCTCCGTTTGGGATTTCTCCCAATGGGTCCTTCTCGAGGACAACATTTGCAGAAGTGGAGTCTTCAGAGTCTTCTTTTGTCTGCTTTTTTTCTATATTTTCAAGATCTCGAGCTAATACATCTGCATCGAAGTCTGCGCTAATGAGTCCTGGTATGGCAACTCCATCCTGGACTTCACCAGGTGTTGGGGACCGCGAAGCACGACTTCGAAATGGGGTAATAGACGGGGACATTGCTGATATTAGGCTGCACTGAGGCAGGAGCTGCGCATGTATTTCTGCTAAATATATAGGGAAGTGTTTTCTGAGAAGCAGCAGCTTTGTAATACAATGGAAGAACGATGGAAAAAATCAGCTTTGTAAGACAACGGAGAAAAGATGTCTGACCACAGGTCCAGCAGCTCACACCGACTCGCTGGCCAGAATTACTTTATTGTTAATTCTTCGGAGACTTAAACTTATAACTTATAAACCTATAAACTAATAAAGATTCATTATCTTCTACTTATTTAAATAACATTTCTCAAGTTTATTACGGCAGAATAACAATACTAAAGACTCTCTGTAGAAGACAGAGTAGATTAATGAAACTAGACAGGAGGTTTCCCCCGAATTTGCGGAGTTAGAGCGCCACTTGCAATTCTGTTAGTAATAATAGTAGCGATATTCTGATGACGTCAGAGATGTGGACAATAGCAAAGAAAGAATAGAATGACAAAGCAGAGGAAGGGTCATAGCGCTATTGCTGATGATTGTGTGTGGCGTCGTGTGCTTCGCTAACTGTGGATCGAAGAGCAGACCGGAATATATTTATTGCATTGCTCGTTCTGTGGCGTGCTGATTGTGCTGTGCTGCAAAATTGGACACTAAATTAATGCATTAAAATTCACTATAAATTTAAGAAGATATATAAGAAATAATTAGAAATATGTGACTATCATGCAAGTATTGAGCGTGCTGCAGCTGATTTGACCAACTCGGTGTTTTCATTGTAACTTTTGAAATGAATCCATAAACTCGTGAAGTACTGCATTAACCGACAGCACAAATAGCCTGCTCGATAAATGACAATAAAAAGTAATATAAAAATACTAGTATATCTTACTAAAGTGAAAAATCACAGAAATATTCCAAAACTGATGTAAATTAAGCGTGCTCCTTATTCCGTTATTAGTTAACAAAATCATTATTCTGCTTCTACGCCAGGGTTGCTTCTACGCCAGGGATTACACAGCAGTCAATCCGCTTACAGGCACAATAGATATTGTCTTACCACATCTGAGAAACAATAACGAAGTCCACGACACTGACCATCTTGGCGAGAAAAGTGCCAGGACTGATAAACTAGCCGAGAAATCATAACTGTATTCGGTCTTCAAAAAACCTGCGATTTCGTAGGCAAACACCCTACGACTTTCCACCGCTCACAGCACTTCATTGCCTACTCAATAGCCAATTCTATTCTATTTAATAACTACTTCTATTCTATTCAATACACTCCCATCTACCATCTCTCACTATCCTCCATCCCAGCTCAATTCTTCAATAGAGATCGTCTGAATCCCATTACCAAGCAGCCGCACGCGAGCAGCTCCCAAAATATGACCCAACCCTTATCGGGCAATAAACCTTAATTGTATTTATCGCGCTTTCCGTGTCAGTACCCAGAATAATCTTGCAAGCGGTTCAGAGCTTCCGCTATTCCACAGATATTCCAACATTACCGCCAGATATCCCAATAAAACAGGACAAAAAACATACTTTGTAAAGCACTCAGTATAGTACATCTCAATTGTGTATTTTTTGATAAGTCAGCTAAGCACACGCGTGCTGCATCCGAAAGAGCTATCGGCTGTCAAACTTCCCGGAAGAGTCAACGGGAGTAAACTTTTTACGCGCTATCTCTCGGCACAGTGATTACGCTGCCATCCTCTCTGTGCTTTCTTCGTGCAAAGGAGTCCAGTTGCCTGTATTGCATTTGTGTTATTATATTGCGATGAGCTCAAATATAACTGAACTTGAGATTGAAGAGGTGTCGGAGCACGACCGTCTCATCGACAACGACGCGCTCAACCAAAGCAAACTCGAAGAGGCCGCTGATGAGGTTGAGGAGGAGGCACTCAAGACCGGAGCTCTCCTCACCATCTTTTTCTCACTCCAAGTTGGTGTATTTCTTGCAGCTGTCGACGGAACCATCGTCGCTACTCTCACATCCCGAATTGCCTCAGAATTCAATGCTTTTAGATCTGTGTCGTGGATCGTTACAGGCTATCTCATTTCCCAAGCTACCTTCCAGCCTTTATACGGAAAACTATCCGATATTTTTGGCCGCAAGCCGGTTCTGCTATTCTGCAATGTATTATCTATTTTTCTTTGAGTTTCTTGCTAAATGATACTAATTTGACTATTTAGATTTCATTTGGTGTCGGTTCAGTTTTGTGCGGAATTGCGCCTAACTTATGGTTCCTTGTCTTCGCTCGTGTTATCGCCGGCAGCGGCGGTGGTGGTCTTTTCACAATGAGCGCCATTGTTTTAAGTGATATTGTACCTCTTCGTCAGCGTGGTCTTCTTCAGGGAACTGCCAACGTTGTGTACGGCAGCGGTGCCGCCATTGGAGGTGTGGTTGGTGGATTGATGCAAGAAGCATTTGGCTGGCGTTGGACCTTTGTCATGCAAGGTCCCGTCATTGTCTTGTCCGTCTGCGCTATTTTGTTCAACTTGGATCTTCCCAAGACTGAAATTGACAGAAACCTGCTCAAGCGCATTGATTATGCCGGATCTGCAACTATGATCGTCGGTCTCTGTTTGTTCTTGTTCGGTGTTAGCGCCGGCGGAACCTATTTCCCATGGACTAGTTTCTTGATTATTGGCTCTCTAACTATGTCTGCCATCTTTTTATGTGCTTTTGCTTACATTGAAATTTTCGTTGCTGTCGAGCCCGTCATTGATATCTCCGTCATCAAGAACCGTACTGTTGCTGCCTCAGCTCTGACCGGTTTCAACCTCTCGATGGGATACTTTACCAACATCTTTTACGTTTCTATGTATATGCTTACCGTGCGTGGTGTTTCTGCTACTGATTCAGGAACTACCTTGATTCCTCAGTTCATTGGTACCGCATCCGGTTCCTTCAGTGCCGGTCTTTACATGACTCGCACTGGCCGATACTTCCCTGTTGCCGTTTTGGCCGCATGTTGCCTTTTCTTTGGAATGTGCTTTATTTCCAGCATTGGATATGACACTCCTCGTCTTCTTGTCTCCTCTCTCTTGTTCCTTCCTGGATTTGGCGCTGGCCTTTACTATACCACCACCTACGTCGGTATGGTCGCCGCTATTCCTATGGAGGCACAGGCCGTTTGCACATCCGTCGTCTACGGCTTTCGAACCATTGGCGCCACTGCCGGTGTTGCTGTCGCCAATGCAATTTTTCAGAACGTGCTCATTTATCGCTTGGAGAACAACCTTACAGGACCTGGCGCCGAAGAGATCATCCGCAAAGTGCAAGACAACGTTGATGAGATTGCTCTTGTCCCTGATGAGTACAAGCAAATCATTGTTGAGTGCTTCTTGAGCGCTTTCCACGCGGTCATGTACAACACGACCTTCTTGTCGTTCTGTGCCGGAGTTGCGTCGATGTTCATGAAGGAGCATGTGCTTCACAGGAGTGTCCGGAAAAACACATCATCGCATACTACAATGGAGTAAATTTATTTAAACTGTCAAAATATGGCAAAACAGTACTACGTTTGGTTTACTGCATTTAGAATCGTATAGAGGTCTGTGGATGGCAGAACTGGAGGGATTTTGGATTGTTTGCGAAAATTGGTAGAGTACCTGAACGCTCGTTGTACAGAGGACACGGAAATGGGTTTACTGTCGTTTTAGATTGTTAGTTCACTAGATGTAAATGAATATAGATATATGTCTTTAAATGGTGTCCGGTACACAAATCTGTGTATACTACCAGGCTCTATGAGGAAGCCATTTACTGGATTAGTTAACCCCAACCACAAACGCGTCGCGTGTAGCTCACAACAAATCACGAACAGTAGAGTGTCGTTGCCATCAGTCTGCTGCTGCAGTTGATCTACATCTATTTGCTAGATCTACCATAGAAGAATTTATGAGTGGCAGCGAGTTGTTTGAATTTGAGGATTTGTTGCCATCATCGGAGGATGAAGATTTGCTTGCTTTAACTGAGACCGCCGTTCCTGCTTCTCGCCAATCGTCAACCGACGCAGTATCACAGTCTTCGTCCTCTGAAAAGAGCAGATCGCAAGCGCAAATGCCGTTTCATAGACAAGTTGACCTGTTTGGCCGTGCTGTTAACGTCGCTGGTGGTGCTATCGCGCGCAACACGAGCTCATTTGTCACTCGCGCTCCTCGAGTATTCGAACCTCTATATTCGCCTCGTCCAGCGCGATCACACCATACGCTCGTTCATTCAAACCTCAAAACATGGATATACCCAACTAATGTTGCTGTACGCGACTATCAGCGGAATATCACCGAAAAGGCAATTCTATCAAACTCTCTAGTCGCACTACCCACCGGTCTCGGAAAGACCTTGATCGCTGCAGTTGTGATGCTCAATTATTACCGTTGGACTTCAGATTCAAAAATTGTGTTTATGGCACCTACGCGACCCTTGGTCACTCAACAAGCTGAAGCGTGTTATAAGATCGCAGGAATTCCCAGAGAAGATACTGCGCTCTTTGTTGGAAGCGCGGCAAGCCCCGCAGTCAGAGATACTATCTGGAATGAGAAGCGCGTATTCTTCGCCACTCCGCAAATTGTGGACAACGATCTTAAACGAGGCGCAGTAGATCCTAAAAAAATCGTCTGCTTAATCATTGATGAAGCGCATCGTGCATCTGGTGCATATTCTTACGTCAATGTGGTACAGTTCGTCAGACGTTTCAGTCACGAAGTACGGATCTTAGCCCTTTCAGCTACTCCTGGATCTTCAGTTGAAGCAGTACAAGACGTTATCACAAACTTGTGTCTATCACACGCTGATGTGCGAACAGAGAACAGCGAAGATGTGTGCCAGTATGTACGAGGAACCGAAGTTGAACATTATATAGCAAACTTGAATGATGAAGGATTAGAAATTCTTAGTTCGTTCGGAAGAGTCTTACAGCCATTTTTAACGGAACTCAACAATACAAATATATACCACGTGCGTGATCCAGAGAAGATCTCGTTATATGGTCTCGTCATGGCGCGAAATGAATTTCGACAACAGGCTGCTGCTCGCCACCTTAACGACGGTTTGAGATGGAAAGCAGAAGCTACTTTTAATCTGCTGACACCATTGGCCCATGCGATTTCTTTGCTGAAAAATCATGGTATTAAACCGTTCCATGATTACATTGCAAGCTGGGAGAAATCTCAACGTACATCCGATTCAGGAAAACCGAAAAAACTCGGCAAAGGCGCGTCTTCCGTTATCAACAATGCAGAGTACAAAAATATGATGCAACTCACGCAAAGATCAATTGATCAAGGCGTCGTGAGCCACGAGAAAGTCAATCTTTTGGTAGCGACTATGGTTGAGTATTTCTCGCGTGAGGATGTTATCGCCGATAATTCTAAAGTCATTGTGTTTTGTGAGTTTCGCTCCTCTGCTGCAGAACTTTTACGCGTACTGTCCGAGGTTGCCAGTATCAAACCTCACTTGTTTATTGGACAAAGTGCAACAAAAGATCAGCAGAATCTGGAGACAGGACAGGGCATGTCGCAGAAAGAGCAACAAAAGGTATGCTTTTCAATTCTTTTTTATATCAATCTGCTAATATATCGCTATAAGGTTCTGGACGATTTCAAAGCAGGAATCCATAACACCCTGATAGCAACATCCATCGGCGAAGAAGGACTTGATATTGGACAAGTTGACATGATTATATGCTATGACGCTTCATCTTCTCCAGTTCGTATCTTGCAAAGAATGGGAAGAACTGGACGTTTCCGTAAAGGAAGAATCGTATCTCTGCTTACAGACTCTGAACGTTTGAAATGGGACCAGGCAATGCAGAAATATCAAGATATACAAAATTCCATCAGTGATTCATCAAATTTCGATTTTGTTCCTTGTGCTCGGATTTTGCCGGATGATATCAATCCAGAAATCGACCTTCAGGAGATCTATATCCCTCCTGAAAACCAAAGTGAGCCGGTGGTAACCACAAATGCTTCCCGAAAAAGTAAAACGAAAGCTCAAGCAAAGCGATTTAACATGCCTGATGATGTCGAGACATCATTCACTTCGGCATCAAGTCTAGTGAATGAAGCACCAAAGAAACGCGGACGACCTAAGAAGAATCAAGAAAATATCCCGCCAAGTTCCTCAGATACAACATTGAAGCGGCGTCGCACAACAGAGCCAGTAGTTCTGTCAAAAGATGAAATGTCTTCTAATTATGGCCTGCTAAGTGATCGTCAAGAGAAGAAATTGAAGAGCCGATTTGGCAAGGTTCATACTGGCAGTTCCACGCACGTTCACGCAAAAGAGTATGATCCTGTTTTGGAACTCTCGCAAAGCCATGATGGCAAAGCTCAAGATGGTCGCATAGGCAAATCTTCCAGAACAAATCAAATAGAGAGTTTTATTGCCACAGTACGCGGCGAGAATCCACCTGAAGCTTATGAAACTCATACTGAAATATCACAATCTCAGTCAAAAGTGGACGGAGAATTTGTTGAAGATATTATCGCTAAAATGGAGGAGAAGAGGAAAAAAAACGTTATTGAAGTCGACTTTGAGATCCCATCTTTCAATTTGACTCAGAATACAGATTTTACAAGCGACGGTGAAGACGTAGCTGACATATCTCAGCTGAAATTCCCAGGACGGCCCTAATTTCTGAAAGATGTGGAAATTGATCGGTTGAGCCCGTTTGCAGCTCACTAGTCATTGTATAATATCATTTATATCTAATAGTAATATCATTTTTTCAAATTTCATTTTGAGCATAATCTTAAAACTAATAACACATGTAAATAAACCAAATTCCCGTTACTTTATCTTCTAGAACCGGCACGCGCTGCACCTTTCTTTTGCTTCTTTACAACCGGAGCATCATCTTCGTCGTCGGCATCCCTGTCTCGTCCTTTGGATTTGACGCCCTCGACTTCGCGAACCACAGAGGTAATAAGAGTAGAGCAACGTCTCGAAAGCTCTAATGGCGTTCTGGAGAGGAAAAACCAGTCGAATCGGAAAATGGGCGACGATCTGATAGCATCGCGAAGAAGTTCGTACAGGTTTTCACGATCAAGACCAAGCTTGTCTAACTGAACAAGCAAAAATCTATCTTCTTCTTCAGTGTACACCTTTTTAGAATTATTCACAGGATAAATGATCTGAAGCTGCTGCAAAGGAGCCTTGTATCGATTGATTTTTTGCCGGAGTAGCTTTTGCTGATGGTTGAGCTTTCGGGTACGTTCTTCGCCGGCTTCGATTTGCGCAAGATACTTGTCATAGCCTTCGATCTCGGTGTATCTATCCCAGAATACATCACTGTACTCCTTGACCTCATCAAAAGTCTTCCCTTCAAACTCGGAGGCAATACCTTCAATGTTCTCGCGACCGTACTTAGCATTCAGTTGAATAAAATGAGTGAAATCACGTCTCGACCAATTGCTGAATCCATCATTTGCCAAAGACTTCTTCTCCTCTTCCTCTTCTTCTGTGAGAGGTTCAGCCTTGTCAATTTCGCCCTGCTCAAAATTACGCTCAGCCTCTCTTTCGTCAAGATCCTCTTCGTCTCCATCAGGCAAGGGAATCTTGTATCCTTGCTGCTTTCTAAAGTATGCAGTTTCCTTGTTGTGAAGCTCAATCAGACGTGCAGGATAGAACTGATGATCTTGGGTGTGGACCTGCTTAGGTGCTCGAGGTGCCTTGGGAGCACCGGCTGTGCGTCCGCCGGTCTGCAAAACACCCTTGTAGTACTTATCCACAGAGTATGTCTGCTCCTTACGTTCACGCTTAGAGGGCTCAATCCAGTTAAACTGGACTCCTTGTTTTCGTTTTGCAAAATCTTCGCCGTTCCACTCATAAGCTGAATCACTAGTAAACTTCTGAAGATCGTCCAATCCAAGCTTTGAGTATCGTGCGTTCAATTCGGCGGTTCTTGCCTCCGATTTCTTCAAAATCTCGTCAATATCGTCCATGGCGGACACAGAAGAGCCACCTTGGATAACCGCTTGTGCACCATGTTGAATCATAGAAAGCAGCTCATCTTTAGATGCAGCATTCTTGCTAGCATTCTGCGTTCGTCCTTGCTGAATAACAAGCTGATCTAAACGCAGTTTCTGTGCCGCACGCTCCAACACCTTTTCCTCAATAGCGTTTTCGGTAACAAATCGGAACACCATGACCTGCTTTGTTTGACCGATACGGTGCGCACGATCCATAGCCTGCAAATCTGCCTGAGGGTTCCAATCCGAGTCGTAAAGAACAACAATGTCAGCAGTTGTGAGATTGATACCCAGACCGCCAGCGCGTGTGGTTAGCAAAAAGACAAATTTGTCTGAACCGGGCTTGTTGTATTCATCAATTGCCGCAATTCTATCCTCATGAGCCGTTGAACCATCAATTCTGCAGTACTCGTATTCTCTAAACAGACAATAATCTTCCATGATATCCAACAATCTACTCATCTGCGAGAAAATAAGTACACGCGAACCTTGAGCTTTCATACGCCTTAACAGTTTATCCAGCATCATCATTTTGGCAGCATTCTGAATCAAGTGCTCATCGGTAGTGTAAGGCGGACCAGGTTCAGCACCTTCGAAAAGGTAAGGATGATTGCAGCATTTACGAAGCTGCATGACAATGTTAAGAAGGCGGGTCTTAGATTCTCGCTTTCCACCAGCTCCGTTGACAGCATCAATATCTTTCTCCAAAATTTTCTGGTACCATCTAACCTGCATCTCGGACATTCCAACATACAAGTTGATTTCTGAATAAATAGTTATTAGTATTGCTCGTCATCAGTACATAAAAATTCTCACCCTTTTTAGGCAGCAAAGACTTTTCGACATCAGCTTTTACACGTCGAAGCAAGAATGGGCGCAAGACTTTGTGAAGCTGCTGGACGACCGTATCCTGGTCGGAATTCTGACTCTCGAACCACTGGTCAAAGACATTTGAGTCAGAGAACACATCAGGAAGCAAAAAATTTAACAATGCCCACAGCTCGTGAAGATTGTTCTGCAGCGGCGTTCCGGTAATCAACAAACGATTGCGTGAGTTAAATACACGAATAATCTGAGAAAGCATAGAATCTTCATTTTTAATTCTGTGAGCTTCATCCACGATAATGTACTCCCAGGCAAATTTGTTCAAATGAGACTTCTCGCGCAAAATCATTTCATAAGACGTAATGCAAACATCAAAATCACTGGTCAGCAATCGCGAGTTGATCAAATCAGCACGAGCTTCCTTTTGACCTTGCAACACAAGTACGTTCACATCAGGTGTCCAGTGCGCAAATTCACGCGCCCAATTATCAAGAGTTGACTTAGGAACAGCAACAAGATGGGGACCTTTAACATCCTTAACAAATCTGAGATATCCCAAAAATGAAATGGTTTGAAGAGTCTTTCCTAGACCCATCTCATCAGCGAGGATACCCGAAATACCATTCTCGTGTAGCTGAATCAACCAATTGAGACCCTGGATCTGATAATCGCGCATTTTTCCATCGATGAATGAAGGCGATTCAATGAAAACTGTGGCTTCTGTTCCGTCTTCCTCCTCGCCGAGCATAAGCTCTGCGTCTTCTTCTTGCTCTGTCTTGCGATGACGGCGGTCATTGTTGGAGGCTTTTTTGGGACGTCCTCTTTTAGCAGAAGTCACTGCATCAGCTGCATCAGCTTCTTCGAGAATGGTTCTGATTTCTTCGTCATTTTGAGCACGGATGTCGATAAAATGACGAAACAAATCTATGCATTGTTAGTGCTGCGTACAAGACAGTGTGACTTGCGTGAACGAACCAGTTAAACCAATCAAGTAGCGGAAACGACGTGCCGAATCAATAATCTAGAAGTAGAGTTAGCTAGAGAATTCTTAATGAAGGCAATGGAGCAACATACCTTTTGTCTATCAAGCTGCTTCTTCTTGGTCAAGAGCTGCTCTTTCGACTTTGACTTGCTCTTTTTCTCAGACCCAGATTCCTAAATTGATAGTAATCATTAGTATAAGACAATTCACAGTCTAAAATAGTATATACAAGCACATACATAGGCCTGCTCTTCGATATCTTCCTCCTCTGATGGTGGCGCGGAAGACGCGTCTCTGTCGGTTACTGAGGGCGACATTTGAGCTACTTTTTCAGACTGACAAAAAGCCAAACAAAAAAAATCAACAGTCAAATCAGTATTCGATCAATCAAAACACAGCTCTCGCGAACTGAGCTGGATCCAAATTGCAGTCTTGTAGAAACAGTGATTAACTCCAATGACAAAGGGGGCGAACGTGTGTGTGCTTGGGATGGACGCGCCAGGGTTTTCACGCGTTCGTTTCTGCGTTATGCATCAAGTGCGTAATTAGGCTAGACAGTTATGCAGTTAATAGGCGAGCTGTTTGCGCTGTTACGCCACACGCCGCACGCAAAGACTAGTTACACACACAAAACCCAGCTGAGTCAAATTCTCTACAGCAAACACGCATCACAGGCTCGCAGGATATATGGATCGCCTAGGAGACGACGACTCGAATCTGCTGGCTTCATTCAAAGAAGCGGCACTCAGTGTTACGAAGCTATATCGATCTGCCTCCCATGACATCTCAAGAGCGCGTGAACGAGGATACAGAGAGGCCATCGATGACGTTCTGGCAGTGATCACCTCTGGTCAGGACATATACGAGTGGGCACTAGCGAAGAAGTACGCTGCTGGCGACGAGGAGCAGAATGTGAGACAGACACAAATTGAGATAGAGCGGAGGCAAGAATCAAAAGATCCGCAACAAGTATGCAACACTGGCCAATCTGCTGCACCGCAACAGTCTCAACAGCCCCAGCAACAACATCAACAGCAACCCCAGGCCCAGCGGTCTACTGGAATGGACGTCACCATGGAAAACAGCGAATTCACTTTTCGCTCAGATTTGCAGCTAGATCGGTCGTATCAGCTACCGTCAGCAGCTACTATCCAACAGAATACTAGAGATTATCTAATGATTGCGCCCGAAGATGTTTTATTTCATGCCGTTTCAGCACAGTTAGAAGAAGAACAGCATATTGCTCAACAGAACCAGACATCACAGAACTTGGAGATGATGAATAACGAGCATAATATGGAAATACAGTCGCACCAGCAACTCACAGGAGTTTTCGGTGGAACGAAACGAAGGAATGGAGACTTTGACGATACTACAAATCACAAGCGGTATCGCCAATAGACTCAAGATTTGTATTAAATTTTTTTACTGTACAGGCATTGTTGTGTAAATTATCATATAAAGAGCATTTGAATGGGTTTATAGCGTTGATCGTCTACTTTCAGATTGGATTTGGCTTTGTTTTATCTGCATATATTATGTTTATAAATACCTCTTAATATACTTTTCATCTATTACTTACTTGTTCAACTCAGGGAGTAAGAAATCAGTGATGATATCCATATAGTAGAACGACACAAAGTGACCAGTGTCTTCCTGATGGTAATAGGACACATCGTTGTTAGAGCTATACTTTGCGATCCAGTCCTTTGAGAACTTATCAGGAACAATAGTGTCTTTTTCACCATGCAAAATCAAGATTCTCTTGCCCTTGATCTTTGTAAGCATCTCGTCTCGCTCGAGGCAGAGCTTCTCAAGAGACTTTGGCCATTCAGGAGTACCTTCCGGTACTTCTGACACACTCTTGTATCCACCGAGTCTGTCTATAAGAAGCTCAGTCATGTTCGTAGTTCCAACAATTGGAATAGCAACACTGATACGAGGCTCCATAGCAAGCATATTCCAGGTTACGTGACCGGAAAGAGACACGCCCGACATGATGAAGTCAGTGGGAGTGAACATTCCAATAGTGTAGGACTCGAGGTACTTTATGATCGTGCGAACATCCTGACCAATTCCATCTATATAAAATTAGACAAAATAACATATTTATGTCGCCATCCGCTACACTTACCAACCATGGAAAGCATGTCCTGCCTGTATAAGATTAGTAGTCATTCAAGCTAATAAGCACAAGTTAACCATACGCATGCGTCGGATTTCCACCATTCCAAGAGAGGCTATAAGTCAATGTTAGATAGAATTCTTCAATCTTTGCTAATTATTTCTTACATGGCACGGGTGTCGATGGTCCGGGTGCCATGGTTGCGGTTATCCATGGTCGCAACAATGAAGCCCTTCTTATGTCCCTTTTGGGCCAAATTATAGATCAATTGATGGGCCAATACCGCAGAGTCAAGATGAGAGCGAGTACGTCCATGGCAAGAAAACAGGACCGTGACATCTCCGCGCTGGGCCTCCGTAAGTTCCTCTACACCGTAGAGATAAACCAGGATACCAGCGATATTGAGAGTTGTCTCTGAAGCTCGCGGAGTCGAGTCCGGAAGAGCAAACTTGGTGTAAAGAAGTTCTTCAGCAACCATTTTTTATTCCAAAAGAAGCGCTAGTACTTTCCGAAAAACTGTTCCAAATCAACAATCAGATACGACTGTGATGACATCCAGCACGATTAGCCGGCTCTTCATGGCGAGCCGCACGATAGCGGGCGGTGAAGGAGGACTGCGCACACACCGCCGAGGCTTTTGTTTCTCGTATTCTGCACCATCACCGTCTCCAAAGAGCATGGCATCCCCTACTTCATCGTCTATGGAAGCCAGCCACAGTGAATCAGCGACGATGAATCGTCCTATGAACCCTCTCATAGCAGCGCATCTAGATCCCGTTGCAAATCAATATGGATCCAATTCGAAGCAGTCCAACGGCAGTTCGTCCACAACAAGCACACCTGCTCATACTACGACCACAAACACATCCTCTAACGCTACAAGCATTTCTGCTAAAGCTAGACAGCCGTACAAGTCTTTTCGGAAAAAATATCGCAAGCTGAAGCTGAAGTTTGACGCGGCGATGCGTGAGAATGAGGACTTGAACAACCTTGACGTTTCAGCGCGGCGAACAATCAAGCGACTCAACGCCGAGAATTCTCGATTATTAGATATGCTCATGGATATATCAGAGTCTGGTCACATTGAAAGCAGTTTGGTCGTCCGGGGGATTGATGCTGAAGGAAGCCAGCCTGAGGAGATAGAGCGCGAGGAAAAGATTGCAGCGCTGCTCATATCAAAAGAGTCCAAGGACATCCACGATAATTTGGCAAAAGGGAACGGGGAAAATGGAGTTTTGAAAAACAAGATCGCTAATGGTCATGATTTCCATAGTGCATATTTCATCGAGCAGATGCTAATGCTGCAAAATGATTACGAGTCAGACTATTAGTCCAAATAAAGTGTTAGGATCGGCGTTTGTGTATTATAATGGCTACAATGTAAATATTTTTGATCTTTTGAAAGCGGTTATTAAAGTATTGATCTCGATAATGAAGAGTAGTAATCTATCAAACTCCATAGATGTAAAGCATATCTTCACATGAAGGGAAGAAGCATGAGCATTGGGGACAAAATAGAAACCAACTTACTGGGACGAACGTTTCCACCAGAGCTTGCTGAAGAAGTAGCGGCAGTGCTAGATGCAGACGTCGTCGATGATCCCGCAGACGAAGATACTGCAGAAGATGATGTCGCAGAAGACGCGCCAGTGTTTGTTGCGCTCACAGACGAACTGGTCTTTGCAGCAGCAGAGGCTGAAGTCTCCGCGCTCGTCACATCACTAACGACGGTAAATTTCTCAGAAAATAAAACGGTATCAGTGTGGTTTGTTGCTACAATTTCAAAGTAATAGTCATCCCCTTTAGCAGTTCCCGATGGAATCACGTAGCCAATACTTCCGGTGTTCTCGATAGCAGTAGCCACCGTTGAGATGTTCTGTAACGAGCTGGTGGACTCGCCCTGCATCAAGTAAATATCAACGTACGGAACAGTACTGCTGACATTCCAGGTCAAAACCATGGTGGCACCAGCATTATATTCTTGACCCTCTGTGGGATAAAACGTGGTTGACGAAGAAGAATTCGAAATCGAAAATGCTTTTGAGTAGTAAGTCGTCTCATCATCTGCCTCAGGAATAAGCGCAATGACGTAGTTGTCTCCCTCGGAAACATTTCTAGGCACTCTCCATGTAATAGCGCCAGTGTTCTCGATCGTAGTAGCAATAGTGTATAGAACAGTGTCCGTATCTCCTTCAGTCTCAAGGTAAAACGAAACCAGCGCGGATGAAGAAGCGGTCGAGTTCCACGAAATGACCGCAGCCTGATCAGTCGTCATGACGTCTCCAGCCAAAGGTGCAGTAAATGTGTATGCGCTATTCTTAGCAGCACCCACCAGTCCGACCGCAGCAAGAGATCCGACAACTGAGTTTAAGAATCGCATTCTGGATGAGGATTATGTTCTTGTCGGAGCGGGTACGCTGTAAATAGTCCGCCGCAGCTTATTTGTGCATAACCCAATGCGATACGGGTTAGGGTATTTCAGAGAGAGCACAAGTCATTTAATTAGAGGTCTCATACAATAATGGGACTATGAACGGTCATGGAGTCTCCGAACTACAAGTTGGCAAAACCGAAGCCACAAAACTGCAAAAAAAATAAAATAAATGACACAGATGGCGTGCTGTATCGACTTCACTGTTGACAAAATAACGGAATACACATCTGCGATCACTCCCTCTGCGAACCTGCCTCCCTGGCTTATACCTCGTTACGGTGGTATAGGGTTATAAAACTTTAAATCTTACATTTACGTATCAAATACGCAAATTGGTCTGTAAAAACCCTACTCCCGCTATATTACGTTGCGTCTCCACACTTAAAGACGCACAAAGAGATCCATCCAATCCGTAAATGCCCCACGCTGCAGATACGTAGGAGAAACTGAAGTTTACTTTGCTGACCGCGTCTCTACTGCGTCTCTCATCTTGAAATTCAACTTCAATTATCCCATTACCAATGCCATGCAAGGTTTCGAGCAACATGTCATCTTTCCCTCGCTAAGTTTGATTTCTCATACTGCCTTTACTACTGCACGACACGAAAGAAATAATGCGCAAAGTACGCCAGTCGCACACGAAATCACGTCTGGGGTGCCAAACATGCAAAAGACGTAAAGTCAAGGTCAGTCACGCATTAATCAAAGAGACTCAAGTGGATCATACTAAAACTCTTACATCAAGTGCGACGAACTCAAACCTCATTGTGGCAAATGCATTCGATTTGGAGTCCCCTGTGACTATTCTCCTATTCCTCTGCTGCCCGAGCACTCTCAAAGCACATCAACGAATACCAAGTCAACCCTTCGAGGACGTCCCAGGTCCAATTGGGCCGAATGGGCTGAGCAGATTCGTCGAAGCTCAGCACCTTCTGTCACATATTCCTGCACCCGTTCAGCAATGCAGCTTGATATTGAAGGGTTTGAATTATTCTATAACTTCATATTTAACACAAGCCAGTCGATTGACGATGGTACGAAACTTTGGTCAGAGGGGGTGCCCGGACTCGGATTTCAATATCCATGCATTCTCCATCTCATTCTCGCCTTGTCATCATATCAACTTGCCGGACTGAGATCATCCAATGCAGAAAGGTATTTTAATATTGCTGAGCAGCACTCTACTGTGGCATTACACTCTGCCACTGAGCTTCTCAGAAACTTGAATAGTGAGAACACTGCCCCGCTATATATTACTGCTGTTCTAATATGCTTGACCGCGCTGGCGAAAGGGCCACAGCCTGGTCATTTGCTGCTCGTTGCTGATCATGGACAGGTCCCATGGTTACCATTACTTGGTGGGGTAAAGCTCATCATCTCTGCCATGGGGTGGTCATCTATATTTTCTGGTGCTTTAGCTCCTTATCGGCCTCTACCTAAAGAGGAACCGGCGAGATCATCGCTCCCTCAATTACCAGCTGCTGTCGATGTCGAAGACTGGCGCTCTTCCTTACTGGAGTTTTCAGATTTCATCAGCGTTCACACAGAGGAGAAAGTAAGGACGGCGTACGATCACGAACTGCAAGTGCTCATGAAGTGCTTTGAATCTACATTTGGCAAAGGTCAAAACGCGAGGTCAGACATTGAAGGTACGATGGAGGTTGTAATGTCGTGGGTATATCAGATCGAAGAAACCTTTATCAACCAACTGGAACAGAAAGATCCCATGGCTATGGTAATTCTTGGGTATTTTTGTGTTCTCCTCAGGACTGTAGAGAGATATTGGTTTATGAAAGGGTGGGCACGTCACATAATTCAAGAAATTTTCTGCATTTCGGAGGCAACTTGGAAATGGCTGTCTTGGCCTATTCGATATCTAAATGAAACTTGTATCGTTGCCGATAATTTGTAACAAGTGGAAGTTCTGTTATTATAAATTATGCTCATGTGCGACGGTTCAACAAGGAATGACAGGGTGATCAACAATTTTAAAAGAGCTGCAGGCCTCAACTTAGTTTCGTGCAAATATCCAGAAGAGTAATAAAGCATCAGTAAATGGTTTGAAATATCACATAAGTACGCGAAAACTAAAGCCCTACACTCATATTCTTTTTCGTTGAAATTTTAGTTGGTAGTGGTTTTCGCCACGTCCGAAGATGAATACCCATCGCTCCTATTGGCCATGGGTAAGGGCTTAATAAATATTAATGTAGACTTTCAATTTCTTACAATACATAAGTTAAGATTGAATGCTTTATTCCATCTCTTTTTGTAGGGTCTTCTCACTGTAATTACTACGTCTCGCTGCCTTCGCAAATGCAGCTCGCATATCAATGATTGAAATAACTATTCACTAAGCTGAGACAGAAGGGTTTGAAAAGGTAATTGTGATAATATAGCAGGTGGTGGTCTGCGCCACTATGATTGCCCTCTTCGTTGAATAATGAAGCGTCGCTGTTTGCTTGCTCCTGTCGTTAGAGACAAACCCTATTAAAATAAAAACTCTAGTACCCAAAACTACCCAGTTACGCGCGTCCAGGTAAATAAAAATGTAAGATTCTATTTGGACTCCTGACATCGTGAAAGTGTGTGAAGGGGACAACTTTTCGGAAACAATACGTAAATTTACCTATTGGCTGCCTTGTGTTAAAAATAACAAGCTAAAGTTCAAACAAAACTGCAGCCTCAATTACTATTCAGAAAGTAATGATATTTAGACTCTGTGAAGGTCCTTCATAGAAAATTTCTCTTAGAAAACCAAATGTACAGGCAATACTGAATTTGCAACGTGATTATTGACATCGGCCACTTGTCTCGCTCAATTTACTCTTGAACTAATATGGGTCTCGTTCAGTTCGAAGACGGAAAAGTCGTGTATTATCCCTACAAGCCTTCCATTGTAGCTGGATATGCTTACATGGTACTTTTTACCATCATAACTTGTATTCATGTGGGACATGTAGTACGACTACGAACTTGGTTCTTCACCCCGCTGATCCTGGGGGGCGTTTGTAAGTCAGAAAGTTTATTAAAATTTATCATGCTCTATTGCTAACTAGATTAGGTGAAATATTTGGTCATTATGGTCGAGCTTGGAGCGGTAGAGATTCAAACTCGCCGGGTGCTTTTATGCTTCAGCTTATGTTGATTCTGATCTCACCAGTTTTTATTGCGGCAACTATTTACATGGCGCTTGGCAAGCTGAAGCAGTCAATTTTGAAACGCCCAAAACGAAAGTGCAGTGTAACAAGTATCTTCGTGTTGACTGATATAATAGCTTTTTGCACACAAATTGGAGGAGGACTCGTCCAAGTGACAGGAGATTTGAAGATAATGAATATTGGAAATAAGGCTGTTTTAAGTGGCCTATTGTTTCAACTAGGCGTTCTTGCTATCTACTTCTTTCTAGTTGGAAGATTTTACAAGCAAGCTCGACAGCTCGCAGCGAGCGATGCCCCCAGCTGGAAACCATTGATTTATGCTCTAGCTACTTGCGTAATATTAATCTGGATTCGCAATCTTGTTAGAGTCATTGAGTTTGTACAAGGATTTCATGGATTTGTGAGTGAGCACGAGGTCATGCTGTACATTTTTGACTCTTCTCTGATGCTATTAACTATGATTGTAATTGTTCCTTTTCATCACAGTCAAGCAATTGGACGATTGTCAGATCCGGGTTGGCAATCAATAGAACTAAGGGAAAGAGATCTTATAGATTAGAAAGGATATGCAATTATGAGAGATAGAATGTAAGATAAAAATAGAAATGACAAAAAAAGGTAGGTTTTATAGTAGGGTTTTATAGTAGGGTTTTATAGTAGGGTTTTATAGTAGGGTTTTATAGTAGGGTTTTAGTAGGGTTTTATAGTAGGGTTTTATAGTAGGGTTTTATAGTAGGGTTTTATAGTAGGGTTTTATAGTAGGGTTTTATAGTAGGGTTTTA